>WHVE01000043.1:0-356714 GCA_015178995.1 Trichophaea hybrida | reverse complement strand
CAGCTATAACAAATAGGACATACAACAACCAAAAGTAGGGTGATGATGCAAGAGATGAAAAAAACCCCACTACGGGGAATCGAACCCCGGTCGGGTTGGTGTGAGACTTTCGCGATGAGAGCGGCCGAGCTAGCCACTATACCATAACGGATGATAATTAATGATTGAGTTGTATTTTTATAGATATACTGTATTGTAACACGACGAGTAACCGGTCCTATTAAGATTCTCCGAACCCCACACAGGAGACCATTCTATACGAAATTAAACTTAGAAACATTGACAGGTTCCTAGTTTCTCAGATGACATTGGTAGGCATGTATCGGTCGAAAAGGATATAGTAGACGGACTTTGAAGACATTGACGTCAACCGGTCAGCTTCAACGTCAGATGAAAAGTTGTATCCAACCAGAAGTATGTCAGCAAGGCTGTGTGTTGGGGAAGATAATACGCCAGATGGAAATATAAATTCGCGCGTTGTAAGCCATTGGTCAAGGGCGCGAGCTATTTTGATGATCTGGGACAGTTAAGACTTAAACTTCTGTTCTCACAAGAATATTGACTATCGACCGTCGATGTCAAGGACCTCAAAACTCGTTCCTTTGAAGCTGCTGACATACCCTGTGGACTATTCGACTGGACCGATATCTACAGTGCAAAATCAACTGAATTCCCATCACGCCACTAGCGGGTATCGAAAAAACAAAACAGCGGAGCTTCAGAGAAAAAAAGTACGAGCTCTGACCCCGATTTGAACGAGGACCTGTCGATCTGCAATCGACCGCTCTAACCCCTGAGCTACCAGAGCTTCATGGAGGGAAATTTAAATGAATGTAATTGTATTGCAATTTCAACCGTCACCCATTCCAGCTCTCGGGGCTGCACTTCAAATTTACGGCTGACTATGCCATCCCAATCTAAATGGTGATTCTTTGCTTGTAATTATTTCTGCGGTGGAACCTCTAAGCGGGTCATCGCCCTCAAGCAAACGAACGAGATGAGTTGGGCATGCATGCTGGTACCGTAAGTAGGTACTCAGTGGCAAGATGCCGTACTGAAGTCGTGGCGAACGACGGGGCTACGGGTCGGTGGCTGGGACTGCGGAGAACTCTTAGCCCCGAAATAGGTTGTTAACTTCGCTTTTGGCAATTGGACATTTTCAAGCAAAATTTGATTGGCTAAGCAAAATTATTGCGGAGGTGTGGTATCTCCGATTGTCTGATTGATTAGTTTTGCGCGATATCGGCTAGATGGCCAAGGAAATAAATCGGCAATATTTGGGTTCAGCTAGAAAACGAAGTAACGGTTTTAGGCAACAGCTTGCCCCAAACCACATCTAGTCAGTGAGACCCCAGGCAAAGCTTCTGTATTGAGGAAATCCTGGTATCGTCGGTACATGTGTCCTCTATTAGTTGGATTTGATGATGGCCTTTGGGCCTAGTTTATTACTCTTGTTTTTTCGTTATTTTTTTTTCTCTCATGAAGGCTTAAGCCTCGAAGTTCTGGTCAATATATGAGGAGGCCTTCAGTCCCTCCTTGCAGGCCTGGTTATGCCGTTTGCTGTTTCTAGTATTGGATCAATTAGAACAAAAAACACCCGTCCCGATCGGTAGTTGGAGCTGTAGTGAAGTCTTCTGTCAGGCGCAATGCGGCATAATTCACAAAATCTACAAAGAACGGGCGTTCACTAGGATTTGCTTGACTAAAGGGTCGCACGGCCGGTCGTTCGAACGATTCGTGAAAACCAGTAATTTGATTCCACATGTCATTATCTTACGATAACTCGAAAGAACAAGGCAGTTGTGAGATGTCGTCGTATCAGGCCAGGTTCAATATAGCACTTGGAGACCAAGCCGGATGCTATGATTTGTGCAGATTCCGGCAAGTAAAAAATGTATTTCTACTCAAGGATCTTCTGGTCGGCTTAGGAGCAAAAGGTGTTTAGAAATAAAAGGCCCATACTACTAGGATCTCTACCTGAATTCATCCCAGTTTTAAATCAACCTCCAACACTAAAAAATTAGTGATGTTTTCATGGGTGAAATTTTACCGAGTGAGATTCGGTGATATCCTACCATATGTGTTCAGCCCGTTTCTAGTAAAAAAAGTTTTCTACTCGATCCAACGCCCGCTTTGGTGAACCTACACAGATAAGCCGGTGCGATTATCTCGAATTCTCCATGGTCCTTGTTCTTTCCTTGTTTTGAAGTTCACAGGGTGTTTCTCACAATCCACGTTACTTCTCGCCATACCATACCATCCAGAGAATCCTTCGGCTCTTTAGTTGACAACCGTGATTGTGTTACAGTTTTGTCACCGTAACTTGCTCAAACGGTAAATCAGGACATTTGCATTGGCTCACATATTAACTGACCACACGGTAGTTTGTTCGAAGCTGTAGACAACAAGCCAAGGGAGCGGGTGGTTCAATTTGATTAACGCGGATCCGGGTTGGATCGGGTCACGCCCACATGCTCTGCGAGATTCCGAATCCGAAATCCTGACTTTTGGTAGGCCTAGGTAGCGTAATTAGCGGGCCCGCGGGCCGCGCTTTTTTGATGGAGCGATTTCTGAGTACCTTGTACACTGAACTATTATTCGCAACTATGTAGTGGTTCAAGACCGGACGCTTTAAAGAAGGAATAATACAAACGTGCTGCTGTCTCAGTCGAATTCTGGGATGCATCTAGATTCCTGAAAACCGGGAGACTTTGCAGCCGCAAAGGGATGGATGGACAAGATCTGGGCGTTGCTTTTATTGATCTACACCGGTCTCTATAGATGTATCAAGATCGAAAATGAGACACTGGGCTAAATAGGTAGAAGTCACTCTTGGTTCCGAAATCTACAATCTGCAGGCGATCGATAACGACGATGATTGGCCGGAACTACATCTATATTCTCGAAACTACTTAAGTATTCGGATGTGCGGCGCTCTTCATGGATGGGCATTAGGCGCCGTCTTCCCCACTTGAAGTTATTGTTGGTACCTGCAGCTGTCACCAAAGAAGTATTAGCTCTCAGCCACTACTTTTGGGGCTTTCCGGACATTCTTCTCCACGATAACCCACGTGGTACACACCAACAAGTCGGATAATTGCAGGGTATAGTATATCGAAACTATCGCAATTATCACACAGCGTTATACATAGCCACAACGAGCAGCTCATGCTCACCCTCCAGTTCGATTGAGCAATAACTCGGCACTTAATATGATGAAAGGCACGGGTGGTTGCGTGATATATCATCTTGAGGGAATGTAATATAATGTAAACTATGCGATAATGGTGGGAAAAAACTATAGGCCTAAGAACCCAGTGAAGAGAGCCCCCCCTTGCGCTCACGACACAAATATACACGTGTATGCGCTCTACAACAGATGAAGCTGTGGCATGTGTAGAAGTGTGCGAAGACGATACACGATATGACTGTTGCGCCGTGCGGCTGGGGTGCAGTGCAGGCCTGCTTTGGCCAAGTTTGCAAGGGATGGATGACGCTGGCTGATGTGAGTTTAAAATAAGGAGTCGAAACAGACTGCTGGGTAGCGCGTTTCAGCCAATTTCCCAGTCAGCATCGTAACCATCGACATGATGCAGTCCCAATTGACCGCCCTAAGTTGGGTGTGTGTACAAGCAGTCTCGCTCGGCTAACAAGTTGTTTGAGCCCCGTCTGTTGAAACAGAGAGGCCACCAATCCCGCTTAATTCTTGCGCGTCCCCAACCAGCGTACAAAATTCTCATTCTTCGGGATTGGATTGTGATATTGCTGCCTTCTGATCGTGCCACCAACGTATAACGCCCTCTGCCATCGTTTCGATTCGGCCAAACAGTCACCGTTCAGGAATCAATGTAAGCTCAGCACTGCATTCCAAGGTTTTTCAAGGTTTCTTATCTTCTAAACTTCGCCGTCCGGCATATGCTTGCATCACCACCGTGCGTCGCCGAGCCAGCAGTAAATCGTAGAGATCACTCTAAATATTAATTGTTGACGACGGGGACGTCCGGACTATGCAGTATTCAAAATGTATCATATAGCTGCGCGCACTCGCTGTACATATAGTATGCACAGCGGATACCCGCTGTTTGTTGAGCAGGCTTTTAGCCATGAACGGCGCGTGAAGAACGGAGAGTTGCTCGGACTGGGGTTCACGAGGGTTGAGATTGCCTTGCTGCATTGAACCGGGTTGGCCAGACCCGGAGTATCGAATGCCAAAGTTACAGCTGTCAAGTTTAATTGGTGTTTGCCTGAGCTGAAAGTTATGGTGTCATCACCAGTCGTGGAGGTTGCTGCGAATAGACTGCGAATAGACTGCGAGTAGACTGGAGGTGGTGTGCATCCAATTGAGTGGGCGGTTATGACTGCATCTAGCCTGATACGAAGCTATGGCGGCTGAGAATCACAATTTTCGATTTTGATCTTCAATTCGCATACAGCTCCCCTTCGGTTGAGCCAAATCAGCAAGTAGGATTACCATTTGACGCATATTTTTCGCTAGAACTCTTGCGCCCCCGTTCTGCGTCGGTTCATCTCGAGCAGGCCCTAGCCCTGCCGGGCAGTTATATCACTCTATGGTCGGATGGGTACAAGCACCGGTACCGAGAGACTGCCTACGGTCTTACTGACATGGTGCTTGGAGACTCAGGGTGCACACCGCAAGCCCGCTCATAGATAAAGCACACATCCCTTCCGCTCACTTTAACAAACGAGTTTTTCTTTATATTCTTAATTTTTTTCTTCACCGCCTTTAAATTAATTCGATTCTTCTACCCCTCATTTTTTCAACCCCCCCTTCGAATTCGCCTGCAGTGCATATAGACGCCGCCTCCTTGCTCCACCTGCTGCAGTTATAACGTTGCATTGCTATTGCACCGCCGCAATATAAGTATTCTTGCTGGCGCCGTCTCAGCTCGTAACTGCAACTTCCAAACTTCATCGAAATCCTCAATCAAAAATCATGAGTGGAAAAGATCGTTCCTCGTCCTCAACAGCGCCGATAGCAGATGAATCTGGTTTATCCGGCCGCCGTTTCCAACTTTCACATAACAGTGTTGTAAAGAACTGTATGTATTACTGCCTCTTCTCTTCTACCTACCTTGCTAATAACCTTCCCAGATGGAATCGCCGCAGTATGTGCACTCGCTCCATCTTCCCCGAATACACCTTCTAATTCTACCACTAGGCCGGCGAATTCCTTGGAACCTTCCTCTTCTTCACATTAGCCTACTGTGCCACACAAGCCGCAAAGGTAGCACACGCACAAGCACCCGATGCCTCGCCCATCGAACTCCTTATCTACATATCTCTCACGTTCGCCATTTCCCTCACCGTCAACGTATGGCTATTCTACCGTGTCTCCGGTGGCCTATTCAATCCCGCCCTCACGCTCGCTTTCGTACTCCTGCAAAAAATGACGCCTGCAAAGGGCGCATTGCTGGCGCTGAGTCAACTACTTGCTGGAATTGCGGCAGCTGCGGTGGCAGAAGCCTTGTTACCAGTTCCTCTAGAAGTACAGACGGGATTGGGGAAGGGGGTCAGCACTGCACAGGGGTTGTTCATCGAGCTGGTCTTGACAGCGGAACTGGCGCTGACCGTGTTTATGGTACACATCTAGTCATGTGGGAGAGGCTATACAGTACGTTCGGCGCTGACTACATGGAATAGATTGCAGTTGAGAAGCATAAGTCGACATTTATGGCGCCGCTTGTGATTGGCTCTGCGTTAGGCGTGGGACATCTCGTGGGGATAAGCTTCACCGGAGCATCCATGAACCCTGCACGGTCTTTTGGACCGGCGGTGGTGGCTGGAAAGTTTAATGGTGATCACTGGATCTATTGTAAGTGCCTGTGTTGCGACGATTTAACCCGCGCGCTAATGATGTCGTAGGGGTCGGCCCAATTCTCGGCGCAGCGGCGGCAGCGGGCATTTACAAACTCTTGCTTGTGGTGGACTACACCAGTGCAAACCCAGGGCAGGATTCCGATGGGTCGGTGGTGGAGCGTGGGACCAGGGGAGAAGTGTTTGTTGACGCAACTGCGACTGATGGAAGCTCGAGGGCTTGATTATGATCATAAGTGAATGAATACGTGAGGGACTGAGTTATGGGATGGCATGGGGTTCACTAGGTCAGGATGTGGCATTCATGGGACTTTGTCTTGGATATTGTGTTAATGCTTTCATTGGAGAGCGACTACTTACTATTTTTTCTTTGGTTTATGGGGGAAAAGGTGCATTGGGTAGCGGTATTTATTCTGATTTAATTGCATTTACGCAGTAGCGCTTGAGGAGCAAAGAACCTCGGAGTTCCTTCTGATTCTGATATTGCTGTGGCGAGTGTCTCTATGCAAGCGCGCGAGCGGACTCCGAGCTCGATCGGGATGCCGAGCGAAGCTAATGTTCTGGTTTGTCTTTGGATTGTCTGAGATATTTTCTGGCTTCAGCCACTTCAAGACGTGAAACAAAATCTGTCGATCCCCAATTAACGTTCGAGACATGTAGATGATCCTCATCCGGGATGTTCTGACATCATAATATATATAATACGATGCGCCCCACACCCGCACCGGTATCGTTTTTACTTGAAACGGAGGTTTCCCAAAGGAGCATCATTGACGAATACCGGTGCATTGATATATTCGTCGCTTGAAAGTATTTCCGTCTCCCGGAAGCGTTTGTCTTGAACCGTTTAAATTTATTCTCTTCGGTGTATAATCCCAATATCGCCAGTCAATACGAAGCGGCGGAATCAACCCGAACGTTAAGACATTTACAAAGCGTCTAAGAATAATGTGTGTAAAATATTCAGGTCTAAGATCCTACAATGTCACCACGCAGCTGTGCTTCTCGCAATAGGCACCTCTATCCTTACAGTCAATTAAATAGGCTAGATTATATACTGAATATACGGTAAGACAATTGATTCCGATTCGACAGGTTTGCGATAAAACGGCGGAAATATCCTACCACCCTACAACCTTAATTAATCCGGTAACTGCCTTCGAAGCTTCCTAGAGGCCAGAGGCCAAGGGTATTTACTTATTCACAATCACCTCGTGTCCCACATTGCATGACGGACATACGAATAGCGGGGTATGTGGGGGGCGTACTTAGTATATTGAATAACCGGCCGGATGCGTGTTCACAAGAAAATATATTCACTCGACACCCTGGCCAAAGTGTATACTGACTGGATGGAATGCCATCGGACTATTCGGGGTAGACGAACACCAGACCAGCCGCCGAGGTAGAGCAACCTCGCCACAACTGGTCTGCAAAGGATCATCTACTCGGAAATCCCACTGATTTTGCCATTTCATGTATCTGAGCAAATGTGCCGCGTTTTCTTCGTGAATTATACAAACTCACTCGTTAGAAGGTCGGCGAGGATGACTGGCACCACCTGTCGCCGACAGTGAGGGCGAGAACACTGTCACACATGCAGTGTGCCAAAGTTAAATCTTTGTCACGATCGGCGATTCAAACACCTCGGTCCTAGAACGACGCCAGTAGGTACTCTGTGATAGCCTTGTAAGCTATCGGAGCTATCGGAGCATATAGTGGTGAAAGCTCATACATTGTCTGGGCAATGATATCGCAGAGGTACGAGTGAGATTCCGTGTCGAGCGTCCTGCGTAGGTCAGTCATTTTTATTTCTTTAGAGCACAGTGGATATACTGTACCACTCACTGTGGTTTGGACGTCAACAAGGAGGGCCCGAAGAAGTTTTTATTGCGTATTTGGTAGGTTTTTCATCATTCGGGATAGAAAAATTCTGTTAGCACAAAAAAGTGACCGAACCACAGTGAGCAGTACAGTAATTGCGGCTGACAAGAGCGTTTTGATTGCTATCAGCTCAGGTGCTCTACGTATCAAAGTTATGACAGCGATTCATATGCATGCACGGTAGCAGTGTCCTTTATCAGTTTTTTCATGTGCGGCCCTTTTGGCCCGATCTTAGGTACGGTGTAACCTAGCGTCGGTAAAGTAAAGGCCGCATACGGGCTGTGTACGGGTTCAGTTACCAGTAAGTTGTGTTAGAATAGGACTTGCTGCGAGCTTCGACCTTACGGCACACTGCATATGGAGCTACTTTAGGTTTACCCACAGACTCTACTTTCTATCTTTCATGATCATGCAAACATTCTACAACTCTGTATCTAGAATTGGAATCAATTCTGAATCTTTACGAAATAATATCGCTACCGATGTCGACAAGTTTTCATTCAATTATCGAGTCATACTACATGACTATGAACTGAGTCAACATGAAATCTTCAAGCTTCGAGCCCCGGTTTGCAGTTACTGTCCTGAACTCCTGGGGCTGATAGTGGGGTAACTGCTTTTCGAATACGCAAGGCACAGCTAGGGGATACCGATAAGTATGCCACCTGGTGAACTTGCGCTGCTGTGCGCAGTTGAAAATGGGAGGCCATGAATAAGAAAAATTAAAGGACCACGAGTGCGTTTTTGAAGCACCAAGCCAGTGCCAATACTTGAAAGTTTTGATATGCATGATCTAAAAAGAAGAAAAGAGCTAAGTACACTTTTGTTGGATATTATAGGCCTACGCCTGCTACGGGTTGCAAGAAAAGCAAACTGTACGCTTGGCATCTGCATCTCAAATCGTTTTCCCGTACCGAGTATGTGCGGAGCTGGAGTACTGGAGCTTTCAGTGCCATCGACATTGGGTTGTTTGGAATAGCGCGGGTATCGCTTTCGGGCTGTGCGAGATCTCTGGTTCGGCGCGATGTATCCGGCACTTGCCCACCGCTATTAAATGTCTAGGTAATATCCGGTCTGGCCGGCACAGGTAGCCCTTATCCTCGGACCAATCCAGCCTGACTTGCGAGTTATGTACGAGTAAACTAACATTTCAGAGATCTAGCGTCGTTTTGGACCCGTAAACGTGGTCCTGGGTGAGACATAACACTCTATCCTGGGTTAAGGCGTCAATAAAGCTACTGTATGGGCGCTTGCTGAGACAGTGGTATATCATATGGTAATTTTGGTAATATAGAATTGTTGGGTAACTATCGCTTATGAGCGGAGGGCGTTCAAGGATTAAAATGGTATGCCTGAAAACGATCAGGAAGCACTGCAAAACTCCATGTAGTGATGGAACTTGCCTGGACCGGCAGACGTTGAACTAGGTTTAAGTTCTGCCGTGTCTCACAGGTACTAAGTGCAAATCTCGTACATACAGATTCCTCGGTTGCGATTCCTCGATATTGAAACCACCCGAGGTCGAAGAAGTTAACGAGAAATCACAAGGAGGAGTAGTGTGAGATCCAGGTATTAACCTTATCCGGAGTACTGTAGCAGGCGGTGAGGATGATACAGATACACTCATGAGTGACATATTTTTGGGGTGATGCATATAAACTGTGACAGATGTAGATATAGATACACAGGGGAATGTATGGGGAGAAATGCTGTGATGGTGTAGGATAAGTAGCTAGTATTTAGTAAACGAATTAAGGTGTGTGAAAACAACTCGGCCTTGAAGATTACTAACTCTTTTCTTCATGTCCATCTGTCAAAGCTTCCTTCTTCTAGTCCTGAGATGGGAAAAGTCATGTCCGATATGCCGACGCTCTGCCTTAGGGATCGCTCAAGCGAAACAACCGTAGAACCAGCGAATTCGCGTGATCTTTGGCGCTCATCGGTAGGCAGCCATTTCCATATTGATGTAATAGCGACCGATGGAGTGTATAGACCAAGACTTCATCGTCCTTATACTAGTCGTTTGGGGGACAGGTCGAACGGTCATAAATCTCGAGAACAATCTAGCTAACTTGAGCACGCGCCAACGTGGGAGTGCTCGCTGGCACATACCAGTTTTGGGGCTGGGCCTCGAGAATAGATTCCGCTATTGGTGAACTACCAAGCTCGCGCTCGAGAACTTTCGAAAGGACGATTAATTCTGGGATGACGGAACGAACATTCGCGTGTACGTACGTAGACGTGTGCTGGATCGCGAGCGGAAGCGATGGAATGGTCTTGCGAGTTCGAATGAGTTATGGGGCGTTGCTCGGCGTTGTGGTAGTTCGGTCGTGCATATCTTTCTGGGGACCAAGTGTTAAGGATGTTCTTCGGTTGAGGAGTTTGAGCGTGGAGCTGCAAACTTCTAATCGAATCTAATCAGGTCTAATCTTGTCGCAACGTTAATCTAACTGTGATCTAATCGAGCACAATCTAATCTGATCAATTGACAACGGCATCACACTTTATCACCCATTTTCCTGAAGCCAGTTGATGTCTGTGTGTGGAGGACAGAAATGACAGCAAGTTATAAGTACTAGTGCATATATTCGTGCAGATATGCATGGGTTTTAGTTATAACTTCATTATTGGTGTTTCAACTCATCCATCAATCTCTGTTAAGACACCTGCACGCGCACGTATTGAACCAGGTACAGCTTGCGGCGGTGGTCGATGTTTGACATATCGTCGTGAAACTAAGGTGCGGCTCTGTGGTGAGTGTACGGCCTCCCGTCGCAATATTATACATGGGCGAGTTGTTGTTTGCTGGAGCGGAGTGGGGACTTTGTTAACTTCGAATTCCCTAGCTATAGCTACTACGTACTAAGTGTACATACTCATGTAGGGCTTAATGTGTTGTGGTAAACGAATCATTCATAGAAATTCGCCCATACGGCGCAGAAAATGACGCACGCACGACGGTACACTTAATCAAAGCGCGTTCATCCTTACCGAGCACCATCTAATGGCTCCGCATCGTATTGAGCAGACTGCACTGTGCGATCGCCATCTGCGGTCGAGACACTATCGCTTCCACTCGCGACCCCCGTTCTGTGTCTGGAAATGACACGTGCACTATATTAGTGCAATTTTGAACTTCCCATCGTATACGGGTGCAGATAGAGTGAGGGTCGCGTTGTTTATAACCACTATTGGAACTAGCAAAAATACATTGTCCGGGGGAATAGACACTTGATGTCATAGAAGCCTCAGGCTTCTGCACAATTTTACGAAATCGACGGAAAGGTGAAATGTGAGGTGTTCTATCAAACTCCAGCTATGATGTCAATAGAACCGGGTCCAACAGAGCGGGGATTGCTCTCATTGCCCCTATCTGGCACCTGGCCTTTACACCTTCGAAGTCCGGTTCAAGCTCTGTTTTCGGTGCAATCGGTACCGGTGTCCGTCTGTTCACTTAATATTTGGGCATACGTATCATCTTAAACCCTTACCGGGAGCCCTAGCCTCCACAGTAGCCGTGGTGCTCTCCATTCGACATTGTGGCCACTATTATTGCTTGTGGAACATATGCACTGCAGCCAATTGAGCAAAGTTTCAAACGCCAAGGATCGACGATCCGTCCTGTTGTGCAACTTTGCTGAAGTGTTCTTGCTGGACACGACAGGTTCACAGTGGGCACAGACCATTTTCAGATGCTGTTTGGTAACAGCTGCAACCCCACCAATTGAAACGTACAAAAGCTCTTGAAGCAAAAACAATCTTCAAGCTGGCGGGATCTGCGGGTGTCACGTCATGGAAATGATCGGTCATACGGCGCTGTTGACCCCGCACATAGTTGATAGTAGAAATACCCTACGCACTTAAGTAGCTACTAGTACACGATATATGAATATATGTACTGAGCATACACTAGAAAGAAACGTCCAGCAAGAATAAGCAACCGAGGAACAAGGTTGTAAGGCTAATAGTGTGTATCGATAGCTCTAGCGTCTTTGGTATATGTAGTTTTGCGCATGTATTCCGCACACAATTCCTGAATTACGTATGTATTAGACCAACGTCTTGAGTGGGTTAGCTGTGGTATAACATAATTGTTCTGGGAGGTAGGGCGCCATTTTAGCAGTGCAGCTTTTCCGGGCCCGGGATACGTCTCGACTTCGATCTTTCAAGCATCAATTTCGCCTTAATTCTGGGTGACCTGGGAATCCTGGAGTTTACAGAGGCTCACGCGGCATGTCGTCAACGACACTTCAGACACCGGCGGCGAATGCATCCTAGACTGCGCAGGTGCATAGCGACGACCAATGCAATACTTGTAAAGATATCTATTCTTCCAACCACCGGGCAGATGTGTTAATATGGCCGGCAAGATGCACCGCCAATAAATCGCTTTTTCCACGCTAGGCATCAGTCAACAGCCTTGCCGCATGATGCTTGGCTGGCCTGGCTTTAAATTTGTCCACGTTAATTAAACTATCTCTCCCATATACTACTCAATTAATATTTCACCAGCTCTCAACTGACTATCAAGTAGTCTTTCCCACGTCTTTTGGAATAAGTCAAGTTGCAAAGAGCATCGGATCGAATACTCCCCGTTATACATTTTTGGTTGTGAACGCAACAATGTGCTGCTTTACTGCGACGCAGTGTTGGCCATGTTGGGCATGCTATTGCGGCGGGTCAAAAACAGACAAACCTCGAAAGCTGCCGCACAGCTCCAACGACAGCTCCAATGATAACCTCAACGACAACCCTAGCGCTCGCATTGCCTATGGTCATAAGCCCCCCAAGTCTTTAAACACACAGTCTTCTTCGGACGGGACGATTTCAACAACATCCTCGCGGAGAAAATCCCAGTCATCGATGAGCACCGGCCATCGTCGCTCTACAAGCGAAAAGCGGCACAGCCATGGCTACCGCGGAACCTCGGATGGAGAACTACCACTACAAATGCGTCGTCAGTCATGGCCAGCGGGCAAGGCTACAACGACAGGTTCAATGGACTCGAATTACCAACGAGCAACTGCTGCTCGAGGTAAAAATCCGACGGTAGGGGTCACGCGCTCCTTGTCCGCCAGTCATCGAGGCCGCAGAGTTGTGGTCGGAGGGCCTGGTCCTTTATTTGCAGCCGCACGAGCCCGTGGTGGTGCTATTCTACCAATCAACCTGAGCCCCCGCAGGGACAAAGAATCTGAGTATAGAACACATGTACGACGATCGTCTGGTGACACTAGAGAACCCGATCCTCCAAAACCCGAAACACCTCCACCAGCACCAATCCCTCAGCTACAGACACTTCCCGTTGAGTTCTCTCTCGACAACCTCGGGGCCCTTGCAACCGAGAGTCTCCAAGATGCCTCATCTTCTGCCGCACCGAAACCTACAATTCTGAAGCCAATTCCGGGGCCATCCTTTATCTACCCGGAAGACGGACCCCTACCAACAACGAGGAAGGAACACCATGACTCTCTAACCAAACATCTCAGAGAAACGGGATTGCATTCTCTAATCTCTCTTCGGGACCCTCGACCACATGAGATTGCTAGTGTTGCTGCCGCTAGTGCACCCCAAATTTGTGAGGATCTGCACCTCTCCCGGTATGCGACTCCAGATCTGACTAAGCTTGGCCTCTACGACGTTATTGTATACTGTGACGATAGTGGGAGTATGCAAATGGAAAATCGATATGGTGCACTGAAAACAGTAGTGCAGAGAATTGCCAGGATTGCCGGCGCGTACAACTCTACCGGTATAAAAATACGGTTCATGAATGCTACAAATGACGATAACTTCAACGGTATCACCACGGAGGAGAAGGTAGATGCTTGTCTTGATGCAGTGCAACCAAATGGGTGGACGCCATTGGGGACAAAGCTCTTCGAGAAGGTCATACAGCCTCTAGTCGTGCAGAAAGCGATGAAAGGGGAGCTGAGGGGTCCCGTTGTCGTAAGCGTGGTTACTGATGGACAGGTATGCATATATGTCCTTGCAAACTAAGTGCGCGTACACGAGTACACAGCAGCTACTGAACTTTCATTCAATGATAGCCGTTGGGCGAAGACGCAGAAACCCTAAAACGCACCATTCTCGCCACCAAGAACGTAATGTCGAAGTTATTAACACCCAGGGGTCAACCTTACAATCCATCGAGTGTGTTATCCCTCCCACCTACTGTCACCTGCTGATAAGAAACTATCAGCTGTGATCTTCCACATTGCTCGCGTGGGTACTTCGATGGAGGCGAAGGAATTTCTTGAGAGCCTGCAAGACGATCCAGAAGTGAAGGACTTGGTCTTTGTCGCAGATGAATCCTTGGACTGGGCTGTGAGCGAGGCTAGGGACGACGTGGGAAAGCTGAATACTTGGGTGAGTGGCAGTCGGTGCTTGTGGAGCTCGGAGAAGACAGTGGGTTCATGAAACTGACGAAAATTGGGGGTGTAGTTGACGCAACTCCTAGCCGGGGGTATTAGGCGCTAAAGACTTGAGGGCTTGGATGAGGCTATTTGTTCCAGTTTTTGGGCTTGGGTTTCGGGGATTCTAGCGAGGATGTTGAAAGGCCAGTAATGGAGAGCTTTCGGGTGGTATATACGTATGTTCACACAAGACTAGGATAACTATGTAATTGGGGGCCGAGAGTGACACGAGTTCTATGTGGTGAGGGTTTTGGAATCAGGTCAATCATATAGGTATTGCTTCAAGTTGGGTTGGTTCAAGCATCGGTTTTAACGAGTGAAAATGCGTATATATATATTATTCTAGCCAAACCCCGCCTCAGTATCTATCGGTATCTCTCTATTGCAGGAGTACTTGCTCGTGCCAAGTTATCTTACTCGAGATCTAGTGCTAGCTCGCATAACTAATTAGATTGCTATATGACAGAGATCCTATTCCGGCATTCCACCCCTCCATGCCCAAAGAAACTTTGATGCAATCACCGTCATCACCTCTTGGAATTAAAATTGACACTGGAAGGGACGCAGTGCGTGCCGGTGCCTAGACTCGCGGCTGTGTTGATATATATTGGTCGATTGGTTCAAGTTTATTTAGTTGAGTGTAGCCACAGACTTCGACTTGCGGTTTTTGTCTCGTGCCCAGACTGCGAAAATAGATTTTGCGGCCGATCGGATAGAAATCTGGGCATAAAAGAATTGCGGTTTTTCGAACTAGAGTTTGCGAGGTACCGGACCAAGCTCGAGGTTTGTGCGTGTGGCTAGGCCACAGCTAGCGGTCTATTGTTAACGTTAACACTAAGTCTATATCAGTATTCGAAGTTTTGTCTACACTATACAACTATTGATGCTATTGCTCACCAGACGTATGCATACTCCGAAAGTTTGACAAGTAGTGGACGTAGATCGAGGTCCTACAATCTATACAAGGGCTGGTAGAGACGGCTGAAGCTAAAGGAGTACGATGCTGAATGATAAGAACGCCTAAAGAGTCGAACTGTATGAATTGGCCGTTCTATTAAGGGAGTTAAGATATATATTCACGAAACATCACTCTGCTCCGTTTTCAGGTGTGGTTGATGCTGGTACCTAGACTGTCCTTTGCGATAGTTGAAATACTGAGTGGAGAGCCTAAAAAACAACCTTAGTTGTGAGCAATATCCATCGAACTATATTCTAAAGTCAGATATGTGGTTTATATACATATAATTAAGGCAATAAAACCGGCCGACCGATAGCCTCAGCGCCAACCGTATCGCGCCCTTTTGTTCCTGCCATCCCTTCAAGTCTCTAGCAAGACACTCGACTCTTACAAAACTGCCATCAGTTGCTAACCAAGCGTTTTTGGGCCTTTAGGATTGAAGGGTTCTCATCCGTGCATCCGTCTTTATCCGTCCGTCTTCAACCATGAGATGGAACGCTCTGAATCTAGCAGGGGCGATAGTCTTCGGGGCCGCAGTCTTCCCAGTCGCTTTTGCTTCACCTGCACCCGGCAGAAATTTGGGTGGTATCGATATTGACAGCATTCAGAATAAAGTACGCTCTGGGGCCATAGCGGTTGCGAATTCAGAGCAGCCGTTTGATGAGCGTAACAAGAAGTCCACATATCGTAATGGTGACCTTGTTGATACTTTCATCATTGAGGTTCCCGAGAATAATCTGCAGCGTCGCCAGCTCGCTTTCGCTCCAGCTGCAACTGGCAGAAAGTTGGGTGGTATCGATATTGATGGTATCCAGAATAAAGTACGCTCTGGGGCTATAGCGATTGCAAATTCGGAGCAGCCGTTTGATGAATGCAACAAGAAAGCAACATATCGCAATGGAGACCTTGTTGATACTTCCATTATTGAGGCACCCGAGAATGAGCTGCAACGTCGCCAAGTTGTCAATAATCAGCCCCCCAACAAGAGTCCTGGGGATTGCGCGCGGGAATTTCCTGCCCTCGCTGCTGCAGCAGACAACATGAATGTTACTGCCAGCTACCATTGCGATGGAATTTGTCCTGGTTTGAATTTTACACGATTCGATGGCGACAGTTGTGCCCGCGTTCTTGGGTACTTTCAGGTCAACCCGGTAAGTGGAATGTCCAATGTTTTTAGAGACAATTAACAACCACTCACACAGCTTGATATATAGCTCGCTAGCTTCGTGGTGCCTGTTCCAAATAATGGCAGCTGCGTCGATTCTTGTGCTGCAGCCGGATATAACCATGGGGTTTTCAGCTCTACCAGCGATACATGCCAATGTTTGGTAAGGTAGATAGGCAACTTTGAACTGAAAACTGTCTAATCTTGATTTGTAGTCATCGTTCCTTCTTCAAATCGAGGTTCCCGAGTTCCAATGTGATCCTACCGTGACCGATGAAACCACCTGCCTTTTGGTGTACCGCGTCGACTTTGTCTGCCCGCGTGCGACTACCGTTGCTTCTTTAGAGGCCCCTAACGCTCCGGCTTTTCGCGAACAGGTGATACCTAATATGGTAGTTCCGGATCCTTCAACTACGATGACTTTGTCAACCATTAGAACGTTGTCAACCACCGCAACTGCTACAACTATAGGAACAAAAACAAGAACAAGAACAAGAACTTCTACTACAATAGCGACCCGTTTCCGAACCCGTACTCGCACTCGTACGCTCTCGACCACCATTACTTCATCTACTACCACCACTGCAACTGCATCGATCGTCACGACTTCGTCCACAACGACTACGGCTACCCAGTTTCGATTCACATATGTTTGAGGCGGTGATGGTGAAGCAGCGTATTCATAGAGCACTGACGAATAATGCTTAATATTGCGAATTTGTACTTCTTGAATGTTTCCGGTTTGGTTGGTTGGGGGATGGGGGGAAGCAACTGGAGCGCCGCTTGGGGGGTGATAATTTATGTAGTTTTTTTCTTTGCAATCTTGCAATTTTGCAAGCTTGATCGATTGATGTGATTGCGGGATCATGTTAGCAGTTGAAAGAGTATCAATAAAGGAAGTACGCATGTCACGTGATTTCGTTAACTTTCCAATAGCGAGCGCAAATTCTCAAGGTTTTTTTCTACTATATATAAGGCTGTGGGGGCGAAGTTCGAGACTTGAGCACACTCATGAAATCAGTATATCTCTCAAAAAGTTGGGTTTCTTTGCGGGAAATAAATCTTAAGCTTATCACGGATTCATCAATCTTAATGAGGCGCAGAGTTTGGGTTGTTATGTGACTTACTATAGAACGAAGTCCAGGGCAAAGCTACTAATATACTCAAAAACGAGGTCGTTGGAATATTAGTCTGAGTGGAGTTATCCGTTGGGTGGCACCGAGATGGGGTTTCTAGCCCACCGTACCAAGGAAAATCATATACATAGCCACCATGCTCAAGATGGTGCAGCAGATGACAGTTTGTGTTCTTTTGAGGTCCTTTTCATATTGTAACGATTATTCAGTTCAGAATTACTGGTGATATTGTAAAATGGTGGTGTCCCCGAACCTGGTGGTTGCCATGCTACTCTCACTTATTCGACGCAGCTGTACTATTGTGCACTGAAGAACTCCTAGAAACCGGCGGTACACCTCTGTTAAGGCTCCATGACCATAAGGGGTTTCGTATGGGTTCTGCAATATTTTCAATTTGGAACTACATATCTTGAATTGGAACTTTCTAGGATTTGTCAAAAATGCTTGTGAATGTTCGCAGCAAGTGTCCACCAAGAGCATTGGAGACCTCCCTAAGCTAAATGTGGGAATTAACCGCCCAAACTTATCGGGGATTTTCCGTGTAGTCTGCGATCTGAAGGTCACTACATGTGTGCACGGAGGCATTCAAGTGAACGGTTGCTTTCTGAGCCAGGTTCCGAGTTCAGAAGGACTCAAGTTCAAAACCGATACATTTCAAAATTTGTACTTATGCAACATTCCGTAATGCAAAATTCCGTAATGCAATGTCTGATCTGAAAAGAAATTTCCTGCACGCAAACAAAAAAATTTCCACCAATTGCAACAACCTCTTCAATTCCATCCCCATCAATATACCCCCTACCAACCCATTACCTTCCTTCTTCCTCTTACAACCCTGAATCTACCCATCGTAGGGCCCGCTGTGGAACTTACGGGGGCAGCAGTCGTCGTCAACGTTGATGACTACGTTAACAACATTGGTGGTGGCGGTAGCGGCAGTTTCTGCAGTGGTTTTGGAAGAACCGCCATCAAAAAGTACAATTGTGGATTGAGGCTTTGCTCCTCGTGCAACCAATCCACCGTTGGGAGCCTCGTTGGCGTTGGGGTCGGCGTATGCGGCGGCGGCAAGGGCCAGAATTGTGAGCTGCTTCAGTTGGACCATTTTGAACGAATGTGATGAAATGATAGAGCTGATGAATTGAGATAGATAAGCGTTCGGTGTTGGATGAGTTAGAAATGGATGCTCTTTCTGCTTTGCTTTATAGTGAATGGTAGTTTGAGAAGGGCTTTGTCAGGTTGGATGCAGATTTTGTTAAACTTCAATGCACGACATAGAAGATACGCGTCTCAAGGGAGGTATGAAAAGATGAGCAGGTTCTGGAACAGCTTTTGATCTGGAAGCCGTAATCCATTGCGTAGGATGCAGATGCTTGAAGATAGAGAGCTCAGGGATAAAGATATAGTTCGAACGAAACTTCGTGAGAAATAGGTTCCTTGGTCGCTATATATCGGGTTATTTTATCCACTCTTGCTTTCTATTGAAGAAGCATTGTCAGTAAATTATGTCGAATTTGACCTTATCCTCTCCACTGGTAATCAGTGCCGAATAGGAGCAACCTTCACTAACGGCGGTCTAATGGTCTTAGTTAGGTGCTATACTGAGAGAAGGAACCGTGTGATATCAAAGGCGCACAATTGCAATCAATTAATTCTTACAGCTTATATAATAGTTGGCTCTGGAAGACAGAATGTGAGATCACTATGAGTTGAGGTTCGGGAGGCCAATTATCATACAGTACTAAGATTATTAGACCACCATTAGTAGAGGGTGCTCCTATTCGGCACGGATTACTAGAGAGGGGGTACATGAGAAGGCACAATTTTATTGTGGGAGACAAACATCTTTTTTAATTAGGTGCACCAAGCGGTCCAGACATAGGTTATGCTCATTACCCCGCCATATAAGCACACGATTCTTTCGATCCTGCGGCTTCAATGGAACCTAACCCGAATTCGTTCAACAAGAGTATCCGAATTCTAGGCATCTTCTCGTGACTCATTACGGGTTATCTTAGTTTCCGAACCTTTTATGGAGGACGATTATCAAGGATATTTTCATGCTGTACTCTGATGCATGTATTCACGGCGGCTTAAAGGTTCTGGTTATAATATGTCACACATCATTCACCCATCGAACGGAACGTGTTTCATATTTCACTACATCGATAGAGTGGCCGTCGGTAAAGATTCGCACGTCCCTGGTCTTGATCCGGAGATCTACCCACGGTCTCGAGCGTGATCAGATCTTCAGATCTGTTATAAGCGAACAATCGCTTAACGTTTTGTCCATGAGAAATGGAAGGGTCGATGAGACCTCTAGGGTTGACGTTGCCTACACCATACTCTCCTCCCACGTTCTAGATCCAGAACTGGATATTCAAGGACTAGAAAGAATAATACCTGAAATCTGGGGCAATCAAATAGACCGAGGTTTCTTCGCAATGCCCTGAGGAAATTACTTGGCTTCAAATTGGCTCCCGGGACAACAGTTTTGAAAATCTAGGCTTTGGAATCTTAATTACGTTATAGGAGGGCTTTGTTTCAAACTCCAGACCAGCCGAGAGAGATTGTAACGTACTTCCAAATTGCAAAGCTTGTGGGTGAAAATCCTACCTTACGTGGTGTCTCCCTTTCCTCTTTGTATTACCTCCGAGGTTTTAAGTGCGCTAGGACCGCGTAAGTTTGCAAGTGGGGAGCTTCGTGTGTTAGCATGGGATAATCCATTAAAAGCTGTAAGGAGCTTCAATAGGCCGATGGGTTCAAAACGGATAGGTTAGGGGACAAAAAAGTAAATTACTGATGGCTAGTTTAAACTCAGGACGTCGACAGGGTATTTTTGTCCTTCAGTATGAGCCGAGACTGAAGGCTTTGCCGTGAACTTAATCGTGGTACGTCTTAAGATAGCAACAAAATCACAATTAGAGGATCGGGTCGCTGTCATATGTTATCTCCTTTATCCATTGGCTGGTTCATGCCTTCAGATTCTTGCTCAGTCGACCCCCAGGGCTCGGGGCGCTTGCATACTTTTCTTCATATCACTCACGGGCTTGGCGCACATATTTTCTCGAAATTACTGTACCGGGCTTTGTGCTTCATACCGCGGGCTTTGATTACATGGCGGAATAATTCATACTGGATATGCTTACAATTATCGAAGCCCATACTACTAATCACAATTATGGTAAGCTGTTGCAAATAATGGAAGGGAATAGAGCAGAACCTTACACAATATTTATGATGAATCTGGAATTGCGAGTTCTTGAGCATTCTGGATAAAATGATTGTAAAGGAAATTTTGAATTAGACCAAACTGGAAAAATAGCTGCAACTTTTTCTAATCAACATCTGCACCAAGTTGATTACAGCCAGTTGTTCTCATACTCCCCTTGATTACGATTACCAGGTCCTATTGATTACCGATTACGTATGAAGCACAAAGCCCGGTACAGTAGTATTTTAGCCACTTATTCATCGGGTCTCACTCGAAGCCACAGGTTTTGTGGTATAGTCTTAAGCGGGCTTAAGACTTCCAATGCTGCATAGTGCTAATATTCAGAGATCTGGCGGAGCACAAGGCACCCGCTCCTGGTAGTTTGCATGTATCTCTGTCTTCTCCATAGGTTCTAGTCTAACACGATCCCAGGTCTCCTCTAAATCTATGTAAATTAAAGTACCTGGGTAATTCTATATGTATCGTAATCCTCAATGCGTATGTTGCAACTCCACCCCAGGAAAAACACTTATACCGCAATATTCGGTGCGGTCAGTAAACCCCCCAAACCTCGCAGCAGTTATTGTAAAAGTAGCAACCCAAGTCTCCATACTAAACTTTACCGAACCCCCCAGCGACCCCCGCATGCAAAAGTACAAAGGTTGCCCAAACAATCCCGTTGAAAATACACACGCATACACAAATCGATAATGTAATTTCTACTGGGAGTCTTGCACACGGACTTAGAAGTTGGAGGGAATGATAGACCGCCGTAAAGCCGGGAGAGAAGCCAGTGAATGGAATGTAAGAAGTGAGTACGCTTGGTATCGAGCGATGGAATCTATTCCCCGGGCTTCCATTTCGAGTTTTGGTACATAATCTTCCCCTATCAAACACAATCAACTCTGCATGTTCTTCCCAAACCTTCGGATCTGGGGTATTTACCTTTTCTGTTTCTCCGCGGGCACCGTTTCCAATAGGCTGTCATACTCCGAATATCTCCTGAGCAACTGTACCTGCCATTCACTCCCCGAATCTCCACCATCACACCTGTCATCTTCAGATTCCACAGCTTCAATCCCAAACCCGCCCTCGTCCCCTTCCAGAACCGGAAACTGATGCTCACAGCGGGGATGCTCCACAACTTCTACAAACACCCCGCAGTAACGACATTGGTGTTTCCATCTGGTTTGACTTGGGGATGGAGAAATGACGGCGAGTTTTTTGCGGAGCTGGTGAAGGCCAGGAGGAGGAGGAGGTGGTGGTGGTGGTGGGAGAGGAGGGAGAGGAGGGAGAACCTGGAGTTGTTTATCGCTTAATGGTGAGGAATGGTGCCATAGCTGCTGGTGTGGCCGTTTAAAGTCGTCGGTAGAAGAAGGAAAGGTGCGTTTAGTAGCGCTGGATCTCATGTCTACTTGCCGTTTCCCCTCGGAATCCTCAAACTCCATGTCGAAGGTTTGACTGTGACGATGGTGCTCATAAACCACACCCCAGACCGCCATCAACAAGATATTAAGTTCCCCTTGCCACGAAATCCTCAAACCCCATTCTTTCGCAACCAAAGAGGGAATATCTCGATTTTTCGCTGTAGTGGCTGGTGTTTCGGTAGACATCGAAGTAATTTGTTCGTGAATGCAGTCCATCCTGCGGAGGAAGGCGGGATATAACTCTCTCAGGTACCACATATCTGGGTGGTGGTCTGAGGATGGGTTGGGCTTTTACGCTACCTGTCTAGCGCAGATGTAGCACCTCCATATGCATCCTGGTATACGTCGCTATTGTCGCCATTAGAAGATCCAGCAGTTATCATTCAAACTACTCATGTTGCCGAGTGCCAAGTTGGTCACGTCATGTGGCTTACGCATGGCACAGTGACTTCGCCTCATCACATGCCCAACTTGGCATTCGGCGACGTGAGTAGAGAGTAGAATTCGGTCGGGGTTTGTTTATGTTCCTCCGCAGGAAGGGGGAGTAAATCTCATGATATGGGGTGACAGTTCTCTGGAACACACCACTTTGACACATCAATCAGCCCATTTATCCCTGGAGCCTGGCGCCCGGGCGTCATTCAATGGTAAGCGTTGAAAACATACGTCTAGCATTGCACATAATCGTATGGAGTACAAGTGAGCATTGTTGGATAATGGCACGAGGGCAGGCGGTTTTTGACCGGCCCCCACATGAACGGATGGTATATTTTTGTGACCCACCCAGATTTTGTGCTTTATTCTAAATTAAGATGGATGGAAACTCTTGCAATTTGACGTTCCAACGTTACACGAGTACTTGTGCATCAACGAGTGGTGTCAGTCTGACATGGAAAGTAACCCCTACCATGTAAAAACGTGCAAAACTTTGTTTGGATGGTTGTGGTATGATCAGTATACTCGAGTAAGTTCTGCCACAAACGCAGGTGAGATGCAAATGCCTTTTCGTGGGATGGAACTGAATGTAATTCTGTCCGCTCGTAGTGGTATGCTGCGCTACGTTGAGAACCAAACTTGCGCTCAGAATTCCATGGTCAGAGGGAAACAACTGGGACGTCGGTACCGAGGAAGAATAGACATTGTCAAACCTTTGGAATGGCTTCTATCGGTGTAGTCATAGATGTTATATTTCACTAGTCGGCACGTGCTCTGGTAGCTCAGGGGTTAGAGCGGTCGATTGCAGATCGACAGGTCCCTCGTTCAAATCGGGGTCAGAGCTTATTCTTTTGCAATTTATGGACTTTTGCTTGTTCTTTTGACGATGAGAGGTCCATTTTTTGGGAAGCACATTTCGTCACTCGTTTTACATAGGCGGTTCGTGAGGTTCGTTGAACTGTCATTTGAACGGTCCCAAGTGAAGCACTATGAAATTGAAGTGTCCTCTTCATCATACTATTGATATCACACTCTAATTCTCGAGTGCGAGGTTTGAGGCTATGTCTCCATCGCAGCCCATTTCATTTAACATTGCGAGTTCGTAATCCAAACCTGTCATTTGACACTCTCTCGTAGGCGAAATCTGATATTTCTAAACAGCCCTTCGCTGGTCACTACTCGGTATAGTACCAGGTCAGATAGAGAAAACATCATGTGAGATACATGACATTGCAACACGGCCTTATATTCACCCTTCAAACTTCGGCATAAGGTGTTAATAGGATAGTGAAAAAGAAAGTCTAAAGGAGAGCCGTAGTCTAATTGATAAATGTGTGTGTTACATATGTACAAGGGTCTGATACAGCTGGTTGTAACCGGAGCTGTGCCTCCTGTATATATCTCGAGCCTCTCTCTCTTTCTCTGTATCTCAGTGTATACACACGGTTCTCCCCTATTACACAGTAACAGGTTATGAGCCCGGTGGTCACCTTTCTCTCTTTATAAAGACTTCCGAATCTATTGTTACACGAAACCCTTGTCCTCCACCATAATGTCATCATCCGCTCTCCACCATCTCGTGCCGAAGCTTACAGGCACCAACTATGCAACATGGGCAACGAAGATGGAGATGGTTCTTATCAAAGATGACCTTTGGCCAATTGTTTGTGAAGAGCGACCACAACCAGCAGATATCCAATCCGGCTAATCTGGAAGTGTCAGCACTGGCAGCAGTCGAACTTGTTCCATTACAACCAATGGTCCAGTCAATGACAACAAAGAAATCTGAAAGTGGGATGCCGATGCACGAAAGGCAACTGCTAATATATTTCTCTGCCTGGACGAACGAGCAGAACGACAAGTCAATAACATTCGAAATCTGGTGGATCTTTGGAAAAAGCTACAGCAAATCTATGAGTAAAAGGGATTCTCTTCTCGTTTTTACCTTCGCAAGAAATTCTATGCATTGCGGCTTGCTGACTATCTCAAAACCAATTAAGACAATTCGATGTCCCTCTACCTTGACAACCATCGATCTCTATGTCAGCAGCCACGAAGTGCAGGGGCATCAATTGATAATGATGTTGGAACATATCAATCCACACTCATCAAGGGCCGGTAGCTCAGTTGGCAGAGCATCCGTCTAGTATAGGAAGGTCCTAGGTTCGACTCCTAGTCAGTCCATTCTTTTCCGTGGCTCAACAAATGAAACAGAAGCATCAGTTCTGCGTGGTGGTCTTGGAGATACCTACGAAAGCTTTGTTGTTGCGACTACTTAATCATTTCGCTAGAATGCTGATGATGATGAAATCGATGTGGAACACCTGGTCAACCAGCTCTGGAATGAAGACTGCTGGCAAAAGGGTGAAAAAGTGGACTCGGAACATGCAGAAATTGGTGATGCCAGTACTGGATCAGCTCTCTACTCCAACCGCAATTGAAAAAGACCTTGGCAACCTGATCAACCTCACCTTACATGCAACTACTGCAACCGAGACGGTCATCAACAGAACGATTGCTGTGACCTACACCCTCATAAGAAGCAGAATCGACAATATAGTGCAAGAGTAGCCCAAGCGTCAGTAGCAATGGCAAATACCAGTTCGGAACTCGCAGCAGCCGGAATTGAAGTATGTGAAGGAGGTCTATTCTAAAAAGTGTGTTTGTTACCATCCTGCCTGTGGTATCACGGGGATGAGAGTGTCTGTCTGTCTGTCTGTTTGTTTGTTGCGCTCGTCTGTGGTATCACGGGGCAGGTTCGTCTGTTGTATCATGGGGCTGGCTCGTCTGTGGTATCACGGGGCTGGTTCGTCTGTGGTATCACGGGGCTGGTTCGTCTGTGGTATCACGGGGCCGATCTGTCTGCGGTATCGCGGGATCTGTTTGTCTGTCAATTGTCCGTTGTCTGTTGTTTTGTTAGTAATACTTTAGTTCGGGGGAAGTGTTAGTTGTGTTGTGCAGTTTTATCTTTGTTTCTTTTGTGTTTCCGGGGATGGTTCAGGTTTCTGGGGAGTTTCCTGCATCACGGCTTTTACCAGCCGGCCATATGGGTCCTTCGTCCGTGGCTTTCTTAGTTCTGAAGTTCTTGCTGCTTGACTTCGTCAGTATTGGTTTTATTGAGTGCAGCACGAGGGGGAAGTGTTACATATGTACAAGGGTCTGATACAGCTGGCTGTAACCGGGGCTGATGCCTCCTGTATATATCTCGAGTCTCTCTCTCTTTCTCTGTATCTCAGTGTATACACACGGTTCTCCCCTATCACACAGTAACAGTGTGCGCGTCAAGCTAATGAGTGATACATGGTGATGCAAAGCAGATAACTACCTACGCCCCACACACACCTTCGACAACCACTCTATCCGCTTAAGAACGCCAAGACTTCGTGCGTGGCACCAATCACATCGATATCTACGGTCGCACTTTGGCTTCATGAGTTTGGTCGTATGTGTCCACTCTCTCTCTCTAGGGAGTGTACCGACTCAGGATTTGGGATTTTGGAATTTCGCGACTCTACACCACTCAGTATCGACTTTTGGCCGGTAGTCTACCCAGCAACTTGCCGGAACGGATGTTTTACACCAGTTGAACGATCAGCGAACTTTTAATTTCTCCTCCTCCTCCCCCTCTTCCTCCTCCTCTTCCCCCTCTTCCTCCTCCTCTCCCTCGGCACTCGCACCCCTGATGATACGCGCAGTACCACCCCCATCTTAGAACAACACATGAACGAACAGACTCGAGCGATGCACGCATACAACCTCTACTTCCTGGGACCGGTAGTGGGCCTCTTTGATAATGGAAAAGGAATGCTGGCTTCAGTTGGCCGGTTGGGGTATTCCACTGCGATAATATCATATGAAACCCTGTATTTTCGATCCTAGAGGAGACAGCAAAGAAAGGTGACCCATGATGCTTCGGTATGCACACTTGCTGCGACAAACCTTGTCAGGCGTTAGAACTGGGGCTGTAGTGGTGGTTGCGAGTAGAAAGTGTGAAGTAAAGGGTGGGCTTATGAATTTCCTTTGTCACTTACATTCATTTTACTGGAGGGGAGGCAGATGGGCTTTGAAGCCGTGGTATTGAAGTGAAAATACCCAGAGTACCCACCATTGTGTAGCGGTAGTAGATAGGGAAGCTACACCTTTGACTCGATGGGTTTTCCTGAGGGTAGTGGCGTGGAATTTAGGATACTGTCATACTCTAGTCAGAGTGAATACAGAATGAATAAAACAAAAACAAAAAACTGCCTACGCCCGAATGAGCTCAGCCAACTGAAAAAGTCGTCTGGGCAATATTTTGAGGGTACGAACTAGAGAATGGACAAAGGGAAGGGGAAGGCGGAGAGAGCTCTATTCGCACCATGCATAACATGTGACAGCGGTCCAATTCTTTAATTGTGTTCGTGTTGCGTCAATTGTTATGCCACGAAGTTGCTTAGCTATCGAGCGAAACATGGGCACAAGCAAAGTACGTACTCTACAGCCCTTAGTATGCCACCCTTCGCCGATATATATCACTAACCGCAAAGCGCTCCGATTCCAAGAACCCTTAGTCGACTGAGGTAGTCCAACATTGAATCTCACTCGACCTCGTAAATCAGTACTTTGTTGCATAAATAGACCTGACCAATGACGGAGCTGACTGTAGGCTGGCTGTTGCTTGAACTTCTGACTGCTTGCTGCTCCCACCCGCACACACAATGTAGATAGCTTCGAGGTCCCCTCCCCCCCTTCTCTCTCTTCTCATCTATACACCACACAATGTACAAGCACGGTTCCTCCATGAATTAACATACGTGACCATTCGTCCCACTACGTAGCTGCTCGGAACACCTCAAAGCTCCGACCTTGCCTCTGCCTTGAATTTAGGAAAATATGTTAGCACTAGCTCTATTTACCTAGCCGCTAAATAGTCTTGACATACTCTAAGAATTGCGCTAGTTTCCATGAATACGTATAGTTGATTGAAGTTGTGAGCATTATTGGTGTCAGTTGATAGGTATGGCAGCCGATCTCATGGGTGGCACGGTGTGTGAATGCGATGTGATCTATGCCGCGCTGACACCGCGTGGTCCGGATATTCAAAAAGGCCTGCGAACGCTCGCCAACGTGGTGACTATATGAAGGGACAATGTATTTCTTGGAAAGGTAGCACCGACACATCGTTGCTAGTGCAGATCTAGAGTCGAAAGCATTCGGTAGCCAAGGTGCGTTGAAGGCGCGTATGTTACAGCAGTGTATGTTATGACTTTAACCGTTGTATCCAGAAGCCCCACCGTAACTTGACATTTCCAACCTTCCACCATTGATCCTCATATATCAGCTTCTCAGGCACCCACTCCTTCTGTCTCCTGGATAGTCGCGTCCCGGGCCCATCACTTGTGAGACTTTCGAACCTTCAGGATCCTCTGTCAGGATCCTCCATCCAATTCAAGCACCCTCGATATCCGCGGGTACTGCTGACCATCCAGTTCCGCCACATACTTCTGCGCCTCAAGTTCAAATACCACCGGAACCTCCCGTGTTTGGTATCGTCGCCGATATAGAACATAAACCGCAGCGAGCGCAAGTAATAACACTGCAATCCCGAGTGTTGGAAAGCTGATCATGACGAGCTCCGAAGAACTGTTGCTGCTGCTGCTTGATAAATGTTGTGGGGCCACAGCCTTCGTGAAGCTTGGAGTTGTTGAATTCGTACTACTCGGATACCGAGTCGTCGTAGCCGCAGCTGGTGTACCTTGTATAACAGTTGTCGTCTCCTTCGGCCATATAGTACAGTATATTGTGCCGCAGGGTGTCTCCCACGCTGTCACTGTAACGTCGTAGTGCTCGGACATTGTGGCGTCTGATCAAGGTAATGACAAGCAACCGCACGCGGCCATGGCCGTTAAGTAGCAAACTTTCAAAGCCGGGACGGCGACAGTATGGCGGGGAACTGACGATCAAAACAGCACCCTCCACTAGCCTCATAGTCGGGAAGCGCGTGTAACTGCAGATTTGAAAGCGAAAATCAGCCGTGGATTGGACGGAAGAGGGTGAAAAGCGTTTCGCACCGAATCTACATAGATGTGCTGGCCTTGCAGGATTAACTCGCTTTGGTTTGAGAGACCAGATCGACAAACGGGCGGTTAACTAAAACGCATGGAACGGGATCCGATTGGAGATTGGTTGCGGTTATGTAGGACAGAAACCTTGGAGTCTTCGATTGGTTAGAAGAAAATGTTAAAAAGTATGGGAATGCTGTATTACATATACGGTTGAGTGTAACAATTTGACGACAATCTCCACCTGACCATGCAGAAACTCTATAGTGGCTTTCATTTAGGTTGAGGATATTTCCCCAGCTGCTGTGAGTTTTTGAGAATGTTCTTGTTTAGTAGATTCGCCATTGTACAATGCTATTCAGTTTCTAGTCCCGTCTGTTCATTCCTGTTCCTCGTTGGGTTACTTCTCTCCTTGTAAATAACAACGTCTATGTAAACATACTCTTAACAGCGGAAAACTAACTGACCAATTGTTAGTGTCTGGAACATTTAATGGTGGAATCCTCTAGCCTGAGACAGTGCAAATCTCGAGTTTTGAGATCAACAGACAAGGTGGTAACGTTCATGCTATCCCCTATTATTTCTTCGGAAATCCAACTAAAGAACTAAAGACCCTACAGCCCGCATCTCTGGACTTGTAGCGGCGGTTAGCCATGGCGTGCTGGTAAACGTTAAAGGTTGCAAGGTATTTGAGTAGGGCACTGAACGTAACGGCTGCCTTGTAGGATTTCACTTAGTGGAACACATGACGTTTCGTCTGCAATCTTCCGGTGGTGTAAAGGGCGACCCGACATTGATGGAATGCGGAGTAGATGTTGGGAGCGCTTAAGATTGCTGATCAGGCGCGTAGCGCTGGCATCCTTGTGAATCCTAGTGTGATGGTCGACATGTGGATAGCGTAATTTATTTTAAGAGATTCTTCTCGCTCTCAATTGAAGGTTGAGCTGGGCATATGTTACAAAGGTTGGATGCAGGTGTATGGACATTGATTGGACATCCTACCCTGCAATCATGTTAACTGCCGTTCGTACTGGCTGTCGCTCCCACAAACGTATGAAAGAGATGGGGGAGTGAAACGTATAAAGTTCGCGATTATAACTACAGGAGATCTAGTCTAAGCGTGAAAATAGTCGCGCAGATGTTAGGGCTGAGGGTTCCAGGCTGATAAAGCTTGACAGGGGACAGGGTTGGGGGGGTAAGCAGTTTCCATTATTATTGGCGGAGACAAATTACCAAAGCAAGCAATGAGAATGATACGGAGTCAAAGCCTGGCTAAAACAATTACTAGATACAACGGCGGATTTAATTTCTCACTTGACTGGTTGAATCACATCTTCTAGACTCTTCGTAGGCAATGGAAGATCTTGGCCTAGAGACATGGGGTGTTATTGCATTATTGTTGGATCATTTGTTTAGTATAAAATGTTAGTAGTTAAAAGGCGTCCGGTGTACCCAAATATCTGCAAAGTTTGTAAGAAGTTTAAAAGAGGATGAGGGTAGCAGGGCGGAGGTACGGATTGGATGCAGGAAAGGTCGAGATGCCATGAGGCCTGACATCGGTGAAGAAGTCTAATGTGCCCGATCTCGGCTGGAACTGCGGAAATCCTGGGGAAGTAAGCTGTTAGGTATTTATGTCATGGCAGCAAGCGGCCGAATACATTATGATTACAAACAAACAAACCCAAATATTCGCCAGTTATTTTGATCCGTCTAAGAAGGTATCCTGACCGCACAACTGCTGGTAGATCTACAGTCGATCGTACAGTTAATTGGCTAGGATTCTCGAACGTGAAATTCGGATGTTCCCGATATCGATACATCTCGGTGCTTGGAAAACCAAAATTTGTGCGACGAAACGTTAAGTGTCTCGATCAATGCGCATCGGAACTGATCAGGTCGCAGTCGCGTGTGCTGGAAGATGGATGTTATAGGAAGGAGCAAGCATGTTCCCGTGCAGTATCACTGGCAATTGCATGGAAAAAGCAAAATGACATTATGTAGCTAAAATACGCACAATGCAAAGTGTACTAGTACAGAATGTACGGAATGTACAGAACGTACAGGATGTATATAGCGCGCAAAAAGTTTAAATTCAAGATGCGTACGGCTTTCTCAACATACCCTCATATCAATTCACTTCTGAGATCCTTTTAGAAGCGACACCAACAAAAACTACCAATACCTGCACGCGATAGATCGATTGCACAACGTTGAGCCTGCGCACGCCGTAATTGAATTTCGCTCGGTTTTTGGTCTACAAGATGGCTACAAGCGCGGTATGAATCTTATGTCATACAATATTCTGTATTACTGACACAAGGCGTTTTGGAAGATTATTGGCGTATTCAGTAACACCACTGTGCCTATCATAGGGCTCAAAGTTTGGGTCGCGAAGCTCACACGACTGCAGAGCTCTTTTGAAGGGTTTCAACCACAAATCGATGGAGCGTCATTGAGTCGGATAATCTGCACTCTAACATTATTGTTACCTCTATTGGCCGGACTTATTTACAAATGGGAGATGGCACTCAGAAAATGCTCGTCTGGCGGACATGAAGTTGGAAGCGGATGGGGAAGTAGTCGTGCAGTCTGTAAACGTGACAGAATTGACCCGGCTAATGGTACCATTGGAGTTGATGTGGTGAAGTACATATGCTTCTGCACATATAATGGCTTAAAGTAAGTTAGCTCTTTATAGTGGACCATTCGAGTGAACGGTTAACAAAACCCATGCAGGTAACATGCCCTTTGCAACCATGCCAACGTGGTTCCTTGTCCATATGGTGACTGCGACAGGAGATTCGGGCTCTCGACCAAACTTTCCAATCATGTCGAGGCTAAACACCCGCGAACAGAAGATATAATGAGGAACCAGGACCGGCTTCAAATAGCCCGTAAACGGGATTGGGTTAATGCTCAAGAAAAACTTAAAACCACGCAAACAGTACTATATGCACTGTTCATGAATGTTAACAGGAGCGGGAACATGGCGACCCTCAACAGGCTTATTATGAATGGTAAGGATCCAGATGTCTCTGAAAGTGGCGTCGCACATGATCGTAAGCAATCTAGTTTCTCATCGCCGGAAGAAGTGCAGGCTGATAACTTTTACCAGATCTCATGAATACAGATGAGGAATTTCTGAGGGCCTCCGGGATTCCATCGACTAGCTCTCATCCGACTTACAACACAAATCATCCAGCTATGTCATATACAACTATAACTTCAACGAACAATGTCCAGGACAATAAACTGGATTTCTCAGCAACGTCGTACTCAACCTCAACCTAGAGTATGCCGGCTACAAAGACCAAAGAAGATTTCATCCACATCGGGGAACATCCAGGGTGCGATGTGCCAAGGGAGCCGGTACCAACCAGTGATCTCAATAGCCCAGCCGAGCTAGTAGCCGACTAGTCGCGCACAGTTCAGCCCGGAGACAGCTCTATGGCAGTTTCAAAACTAAAGAGCCGCTTGGAATTAGTTCAGACCAGTAGGCTGTAGCTTAGATTAGGTTCGCGGAGATGAAGTCATCCTGACAAAAATATAGTTGACTAGTGGGCTTTCAACTCCCTAGTCATACAATAATTCGTCATTTGACGCAAAAGCAGCTGAGTGAAGGAGAGGAAATATATAACATTTTGGTTTTTATTGGGCATTTGTTACTATGAGATCTATTGTTGATGGAATCTCAGTTTAGGCCAGAGAGCTACAGGGTTTTTGCGAATTTCTAGCAAGCCAAGTACTAAAGCTTTGCAGGAGCAGCTCAAGCAGCTTCAGGGCAGCCCATTTTAGTTCAATTCGGCCAGGCGGCGAAACTGCTTGGCTAGTGTAGTTTTGAAGCTGTCACAGGCTGAACTAGGCAATTGAGATCACTAGTACCAACTACTGAGAGGCCTCAGGACTTGGTACTCAGTGAATCCGATAGCTACGATCATAACCAGAGGTATATTGGGTACCTAGATTAGATGAGGCCGTTATAGCTCTATCACATTGTTACGTTGGGGCAAGTCAAGCGGCACGCCTCATGGCTATGAAGAGACATGTACCATTTATTCTGGAACTTTATGCATCAATTGTGGAGAACCTGGATTATATCAAAACTGCTGCCAACTTTAGTGATGATTATAGTAACTGCATTCACTATAGTTGAGGTTGATAGAACTGATGGTCTTGGGTAGTACCTAGCGTCACTAATCGCGAGCTACCGCACCAAAATTGTCCTCAGCAGAACCAGAACTTCCATACCTCTCAAGTCGAATTGCTCCCGCCCCGGAACGATAACTCGACACCGACAGTCTGGGGTGGAGCCCCCAGTCGTAATCATCCTGTGCTTGATTCCGTCGAGGAACTACCAGTGATCTCAACCGTCCCATCCGACGGGTGGGGACGGCAGTGCCGTCCGAGACCTTGCCAGGACGGACGGGACGGCGCCAAAACCGTCCGTCCCGTCCTAGCATATGAATGACGGCTGGACGGCCGTTGTCTGCCGATGATGGTGTTTTCGCCGTCCCCGGCCGACATCCACCGTCCCCTCCGTCATTAGGCGGTTACAGAATATATTTAGATAATTTACAATCATGATTGATAATTGAGTCCTAATTGCACGGGACAAGGGTTACAAATGGATGTTTCGATGAGATTATCTTTTATGTATACTGAGAAATCAACATCCATGGATGTCGGTAGTTGACGACCGGGGACGGTGAAAACTCCGTCATTGGCCGTCCTAACCGTCCTAACCGTCCTGCTCCAAAAAGACGGCGCCGTTTCCGTCCTGCCCTAGGCGAAGACGGACGGACGGGACGGTTGAGAACACTGGGAACTACCACTACACTAGACCACTGAATCCAACAATATAGCGCAGGCGCCCCGGTTTGTTTACAGCCAAAGTAATGACTACTATGATTGGCGCTCTTCGGCTTCGAGAACAGACCTCGAAAATCCGCGGCACCACACCCCTACATCCGATAGGCCATCAAAGACGCCTTTGGATACTCGTAGCGACAATGACAACGAAGATTCACACTCTTTGATCCCAAATTCTACTGAGGGACAACCCCTACAGCTGTCCCCAGTTCCAAATGGCGCCCTTGGATACTCGCAGCGATAATGACGACTAAGATTCACAATATTTGGTCCCAAATCATACCGAGGAACAATCCGAACAGCAGTACTCGGCATCTGATAACCCGGCGAAGACACCCTCAATCATTTGTAGCAGCAACGACGACCAAGAACCGTACTCTCCGATTCTAGACTCCGCCGAAGAAAACCCCTTACAACAGCTCCCAACATCCGATATCCCGGCACAAACGTTCCAGAATGACAAGAGCAACAGCTGCAACCAGTTACACTCCTCGGTAACAGATACTGCCAAGGAGCAACACCAACAACAGATCATAACATATATCAACGACACCGGTATCCATGCGCAAACGTCTACAGATGATGGCGGGATCATTGACAATTATGATGCTCTTTGCACGGGTTCAGATTTCTTCGGTGGCAGTGGAACCCCGGCTCCGTCGATTCATATATGCTTAACCGATTCATGACAATCGATCCGCTTGATTCTCCTGTCAGGTATCTAGCTAACATTGCGATCATGGAAGGGCGTGTCAAACTTGGTGAGAACATGGCTGAAAGAAAGAAAAAGGAGATGAATATGGGCTTGTAGTCATGCAATACAGGAGCATGTGGAGAGAGGGAGGGCGGGGATATGTTAGTGCGGTCATACCGCATGAAAGTTTGTAGCGCATGTATACGTATTAGGGTATTGCGTTGATATTTGTTAGTTGATCCTCAAGAATGTAACGCGTAGAAGGTTTAAAATGGATTCTGTAATTTGGGCATATGTATGCGCATACATGTTATGGAGGACCAACGGTGGGACTTCGTTTGCAAATACCTTGGGAAAAAGCGTTATGCATATATCTCCAAGCTCGGCTCAAGCCAATTCGCGCCCAACACTACAGAACACCCCGACGCGGTTTTCTCTGGGCCAAGTAAGTACACGTACAGGAAGGAAGTGCACTCGTAGGGATAAGAGAGCATTCTAACTACTGCCTGATAGACTTTGTCTCGACTCAGATACATCTCATCATTGACATATGACTGGAAACGCGTGCATACTAACATATATACATTGTACATTGCGAAGAAAACATCCTGCCTGATACCTGAAGCTGTATCATCTTTGCGAATTACGACTTTAAATCATACATGAAAAAGCCTTATGGTTTCCTCACAGGTGTTGGCGTGATACGTATATACTTTATCACTCTTTGACACCTGAGAGTCGGAGGGAGGAAGTCACGGCTCAGTTGGGTACCCGGAGTACGCTCTTCGATCCAAGATGTAAATATATCTGCAATTAGGTGAATTTTTGACGAGAAAATATCCACGGGGTGTTATTCTTCCCTGGTGATTATCACCTCTGCCCGATTTGGCTGTTTATAGATACTTGCCTGCTTTTTGAATGCTAAAATTCTAGATCGGGTTATGCCGCTGAGTGTCGTTGTTTGGTTGGTCCATTATGATTGGGATCAGACCGATGAGATGGATTAGATTAATGTAGAGCTTCATGAATAGATAAGATTGATTAGATTCGCCAACACATTGGTGTGCACACTTGCCGGACCGAAAAAGCAAAAACAAATGCCCAAAATGTGCAAAATGCCCAAAATGCGCCTGCGCAATCAGCTGGCTCATGGTGCCTAAAAGTTGCCGCTCCACTCCCTCTATGTCTGTGCACTTTGAGATCAGTTCTTGCGGAAGCAAAACAAAATATTATCGATATCTGTCTCATTACAGTTCGCCTTACTCCTTCGGCAAGCAATATTAATCGCCTTAACAGTCGGGCCGTTCAATATAGGCAAGATGGCCACAAGCGCGGTATGAAATCCCAGCCAGTGTTATTCAAAAGCCTCGTATTATTGACACAAAGGGGTGTGTGCGCAGGTTATCACGGTGCTCAACAACACCATTGTGCGCACTCGCAGCTTTTGAACACTGTTTTATTGAAAGACTAACAAGGCTATAGTACGCCAATGACGAATTACATCCGGGAATCCGCGGAGAGTTACTCAGACATATATTCTCTGCTCTGGCATACGCGTTTTGCTTACTGCCTCCCACTCTATTGACTAGTCTTATTTGCAATTGGGAGGCAGTATATAGAGTATGTTCGCCCAGCAGCCAACAGAGTACAAGCGGAAATAAAAGCGATCGGGTACGGCGTGCATCGAACTCATTTTCCCAACAACGGGACTCAAAGAAGTCCCGACTAGGAACTCCTAATGGCGATGACGGTAGTGCGGGTGAGGGTGGGAACGACGGCCATTGGGGTGGCCAACAGCCCGCAGGACCTGGTGAGAGCATCAATCATCAGAACTCAGAAAAGTATCCGTGCCCGTTGTCTTTGAAGCTCCCACTCAAATGTCAGGACGAATTCGAAACAAAATTTGAAGCAATGTAAGACTATACCTGGCGTTTATAATGATGTACTACACTAACGTCTGTAGTGAACATGCCTTTTCAAAACATAAGTTCTGCGGCGTCTGTAAGCACCGCAAGGTTGATATGGCCGGAGGTAGAACAGAACTTGAAGTGGTTAAGGACATATTCTTCAACAAGTTCGTCGACTTGAAGTGCGTGCGGTCTTCTGTACGTCGCTTAAGTGGAAAATTAATAGAATTGATACAGGAACCATGTCCTCAACTGCCATGCAAAACTGATTCCTTGCCCATACGGCAAGTGCGACAAGAAATTTGGGTTGTCTAACAAGCTTTCCAGGCATGTCGAGAAAAAACATCCCCGCAACAATGTTGTGATGATGGACAAGGAGCAAGCTCGCAGACAGGATTGGCTTAATGCTCAGAAAAAAACGCAAACTACAGAACTTGCCCTATTCACAGATATCTGCAAAAGTGGGAACATGGTTACGTTAAACAGACTTGTCGTGAATATGAGCAATGATCGCAACGTTTCATCTGATTGTAAGAATTCTACTCGCATCATCGGAAGACAACAAGCTTATAACTTTTACTAGCCGCAACGGTTACAGAACTGGAATCTCGTGCCGACGGAGGTCCATCATCTATTTCTCGTCTGGTCGCTGAAGAAGCCCGTCTAGTTATACCAACGTCGTACATAACCCCGCCCCAAACGATATCTTCCATAGAGAAAGAAAGAGCAGTTCGCCACATCGGCACACGAGATAATTTGCAAACTATGCCATCACTAATTAATGTTACGGTGAGGCCTCAAGACTTGTATGATCCTGATGGCCTCAATATCAATCAGGGATTCTCAGAATTGGATAACGCTATTTCAGACCTATCGGTTCAATACATTGGTGCAAGTAGAGAGGCGCGAATCATGGCCATGAAGGCCAATCCACTGTTTATATTGGAATTCCATAAGGCCATCGCTGAGAACTTGGACGAGATCAAAGCAGTAGCAGCAACAGCAACTGACGATGGTTATTACAGTACTAGTAAGTCTGTTCAATTTGCTGAAGTTGGATGAAACTGACGCTTTTCAATAGTGCATAGTGCCCCATATCACCATCACTTGCAAGAACAACATCTTCGACAGAACCATTACTCTCGCTCTTCCCAAGTGGAATATCCCCCAACACATACATTGCCGGCTGATCAAAATGACAATGATGACCTCGGGAGTCTTGATATTCTTTTCGAATATACTCACCAACGGGATCTCGTCAGCGACGATCTATCTTCGGTTATGCTTAATCGACACATGATTGTTAACCCAATGGAGGCGCCAGACCGGCATGAAGCTAACATTGCAATCAAGGAAGGGAGAGTCCAGATCGGTGAGAACATGGTGGATAGGAGGAGAAAAGAGAGGCAGATACGCGAGTAATTGGAATGACTCGGGCAGGAGTGGGGTGCGGGAGTGCTTTGAAGAGACTTGGAGAAACGGGGGAGATAAATCATTACGGTTATGGCGAATGCAAGGAGCATAGGTGTATTTGGAATTACTGGGAATATTTCGGGAACTATAAGGGAAAGCTTTGGAATTGGATGGCTGCGGCGTCTGGGAAGACAGATTGCGAAGGGCATTTACATATTGCGGTTGATGAATTGAAACGATATAATTTATGATTTTCCTTTCAAATTGATGGATATGGTAATGTTATAACGTTAACGGCAGAGTTCTTAGCCGTGTTTATTTCTTAATATTGCATACCTTTTAGAAAACCCATATATAATTAGCAAGTCGTATCTTACTGTTCTAACCTTAGCTCGAAGCGAAGTGCTAGAGCATGTAGGAGAAGCGAAAGGTCATAATTCGCAAGACAGTAAAATTCCCAATAGTCGGGGTCAACTGGAACAGGTACTGATGCATTATCTCTGAAGATTGGTACAGTTTATAGTATTAGTACTGCAGTTATAGTACTATAGCTACAGTCGTTGTTGAATGATTAATATTGTTGACCTGTATTTCTCATTCGATATATTTAAACATTGAACATATAACTAATTGTAGAAAAAATTATTACCTTCTCCTCACTTGTCCCATTGCTTATGTAGAATACGAACTATTCTTGGTCGCTTGCACATCCACATCGAATCCAGCGAGTAACACGGGCTAGGTCTTGCGTTACCTTCGCCACCTTGTCCGTCATCTCTTTGCTCGCAGCTTACAAGCCCCGTGTAGTCTCGCTGGCCTTCCATCCTTGCATCTAGAGTCTTTCTGTTCCTCATTAGAATAGACCTTCAACTGTCGCTCTTTGCTCCCAAAAACCCGGTTTTCTCTATTGAAAATTAGCTCCCAACACATCAGCTCGATGGACCGATATCGCCTATACGCACATTGCCCGTCTAGCTCTGCAACATATTTTGGCTCCAATCCAGAGATTGTTTGTTCTGGTGGCTTTGGAGCAAACTCTTCGCTGTCAATAACTGGCAAGGGCGGAAAGTCTATGTTCACTCTGCGCTTTCGACATCGCCAGATAAACAATGCTCCCAGCACAAGGAGCAGTAAGGCAGCAACGATTATTGGGGCAACAACTTTTGCAGATAAGGTTGCCGGGGATGCGCTTATTCCGACGAATTTCGCTGATGAGGTTGATGGAGCGCCTTCTAGGGATGATGTGTAGGATGCAGATGAAGTAGGCGATGATGAGATCGTCAAATGTCTAAACGAAGTCACGGTAATAGTCGTGCGGATTTCCGCCGAAACAGAGACCAATCGGGCGGTATAGGGTTGCGTGCAGCTTGAGTCCCCATTCAGGTCCTCGACGCAGTATTGTCGAAAGCAACATTTCCCACCGCAACATATCCTAGGCCAGGTTCGCAAATCGCTACAGGAGTCGCAGTTGTCGGACATGGCGGGGAGGTCCATTCTTTGAGAGTGCGAGGTGCGGACAGCGGGGAAGTCATTAAGGAAGAAAAGTTAATACTGTAGAGTACATTTAGCATTTATACTCACTGTCGCTGAAACACTACTAATGTCCGTACCCTGTAGTTATGTGGATGTCATCTGGTTATGCAAGAAGGACGCCGACCCCAAATTCGATATCGATCAGAGTTAGAGAATAAATGTTTGTTTTGTTGGACACAAATGGATTGAGTAATTTACTCTTGGAGAAGCTTGAACTTTAACAGTATTTTGAATGCCAATTGATTCGTTCGTGTGGAGGTAGAGTCAGATTCATTCTCTCTTTTTGCCGGCGGTATATTTCATCCGATCGTTTTGGCAGGTGCTTTTACACTTCAGGAGCTTGGCGCAGCCTTCTGTTCTTCTCCGTTCAGGGAATGTACTCGGTGCAGGGAGAACGTTTTGAGATGCATAAGCCAAAAAGAAGCAAAAAGCTAGGTGCATTTTTGCTGGATATCCTGTGAGAAAGTAGACGGTTCGAACATTATGTCGGGTCAATGCTTTAAAATCGACAAAAGCCTTTACACTTCTTATGTTTCTCGAAAATAAGTTATTTGACGAATGTTGGCTTGAGTGCTTTGTTTTAATCATACTGTATTCACTCTATTTAGAGTATGACAGACCCCTAATCCCCGACGCCTCCCGGCAATCCGTTTAGATGGCGAAGCTCCGCAACTGCTACCCGTCTATTGGCTTGAGTGCTGTTCATTCTGGGTGCCTGTGAGCGCGTTAAATAATTTCTAATTGGACTTTCAACATTTCTCAGGTCGGTAAAATTGACAAATTAAGTTTGTCCAGGACTGCCTATTGCACTTCTCTACGCTCAACAACCGCTACATATACCTATGTATATACGTGTGGCATTACCTACAGACAGCTTAATCAACTCATGCATATATACATAATCACGGAATACTTATACGCATCGACATCCTAGTAGCTAGAAATACTAGAACTATTATAGCTCATTCAGCCGGCGATAAGCCAGTACTGGGAAGAGATGGATGGGTGTGAGACTGATCTGACTACAGCGTGAAAGAATTGATAGCACTCCAGTACTTAAGTAAGTATTTACGCCCAATCCTCAAAACACATCGGGAGGTTTGCTCAGTTGAATTGATAATAATGGCGAACAAATATTTCCACGAGCCACATGCACAATCACTTGTAAGCTTGCGCCACATCTCTCCAACTTTTTGACCAGTAAAAAAAAAGAAAAATACACGATTGAGTAAATTGATCATGACATTTACCCAAATATCCATATATTGAAGGCATTTTATTTCCCGCGATATGATATACCTATACGCATTCTATCCTCGCAAACATAGAAGTTTGTCTTCAGAATAGAGATCTTAATACTTATGTACCTAACCATGTCCAACATGTCCAGCGTGCATAACTTTCATTACCACTCTGCTGGCAGCGATGGTCTCATCCAGATTCGTGGTGTGCGAACATATCGTCGACAACTCTTTGCAAGGCTTCAACAGATTCAGGCGGAGACGATGGTGACGCGGTTCTGCGCACCGTATAGGACCTCGCAGGCTAGGGTGAATGTGACGATATGGAATACGCGATAGCCTAAGAACCCGTTGCCAGGGTTTGTGGTAGAAGCAGAGTTTAGTGAGTAGTATGAACAACTACTAGAGGATAAAGATTTTTTGGATTTTTGGGGGAGATGGTTGCATACGGATGGTGCTGCTGATTATGATTGATGAGACGCGTTTGCCGCCTCCGACGGGAAGACAGGTGCCGAGACTGGTATTTCCGACGCAGGGTTCACAGGTAGTGAATATTCAGACCGATAGGGATAGTGAACTTGGGTTCTTCAACGAATAGTTTTCTTCGGCTAGGGACGCGCCGGTGGTGGCTCCGCCGGCAAATGCGCATCTGTTTACTGGGTTCTTGGAGTTGTGGAGGGTTGAGAAGGAGAGAGGAAACAGGGAAGATCCACACACTGCGGCTGTTTGTTTTGGGCGAATAGTATGTGCCACCCCCCGTGAACACTACCCGAACTGACAATAACCCCGCAGTACTTCCATATCTATCCCTCCTGCGAATAAGAATACCTTGAAATCAAGCTCTCTGATATCTACGATCCGCGTTGGGCAAAGCATGTTGCGCTGGGGGGTCACGGGGATGAGATGTTCCAACTCCCTGCGGTTTGGGCGAGTGATACTATACAGCTCTCTTGGAATGAGTTAATGGTGTGGCGTGAGGAATTAGCTTGTGCAAAACGAAGGAAGGAAATAGGTGATGGCAGGTAGACCGGGAAAGAAACTAGTCGTCTCGTGTCACTCTGGGGTTTGAACATTGGTTGGGGATGCCCTTCGGGGATTACACCGCTGTTTTAGTCCCGATCTTGACACCGCAGTCGGATGAAAGAACTTTGAAAGAAAGACGCCACTTTCGCGTCATTCCGCTTGAACATCAGTGTGTGAGAGCAATGGCTGGGTTTTTTAGTTCATCATCTCCCGATTATGTTCGATATATATCATCAGGGTATAGTGTAGTTAGTCATTCTCGGATGGTAGAAGAATAGATAAAGTCCGTGCAATGAATGTGAGGTGCTGTGTTTGACCATGTGACGAAATCTTGTCGTCTGTTGGTATAATCTTTGATATTGGTGGGCTGTAGAACTCCCTGACAGGCAAAATCAGCGATCTTGGAGGTTCGATATGTTTGATACGTCTGCATATTATTTTTCATTCCATGAACTCTTAGATAGGAGCAGTAATACATCGCTAAGCTCACATGCTCATATCATATAATTACTATGAATCCTTGACCTGAGGCGTACTGTCAAGGCGTTGAGAAGTGCTCTATTCTATTCACGGAGGCTGTCCCTCCGCGGAGAGACCGGTCCATTCACGGAGTGTATACACTCAGTGGATGCTCTGCACACTTATATGCGCACTCAGCGGGCCATATCCAGCAGAATTTAACTAGCGCAGCTATTTGCATTCAGCCTAGCGCAACTATGTACCTTCAGCACAGCGCAAATGATGATCTTAAGCCCGGCCAAATATATCTGCGATGATGCAAATGATCTACATCCATGGAAAAGAGATAAAACAAAGTCAATAAAGTAGAAGTATTTGAGGAGGGCGATCTTATACGCCTAATGATTCCAGTCTATGATAGATGTTCAACAGATTACAAGCGCATCTGTTTGTTTGTTTGTTTGTTTGTAATCATATTGTATTCGGTAGCTTGCGGCCATGACATAACCTAATCCTAAGCACTTCCACGGTCAAAACCGCTTCCAAGTCGTACTTCCTGATCTCCTCCTTCCCATCCGCCTATTACAAGCGCATCTTCTGCAGGATGGTTGAAGTCAAGCATAACAATTTGTTGGAGCGGTTTGTAAGTTCGTTGTAACGTGCCTTTTGGGTTATGTTTGAGCGCGGAGCCGCTTGTTCTTTAAGTTTCGCATACGTGTCATTTAGATTGTTCAGTCAAGAGAGAAGGTTCGGTACAACACAATTGTTATGCCTTGCAGTGCCAATATGGTATTCTGCATGGTTTCTATCGTACGAAAAATATGGACCGTCTTGCAGCTACCATTCCCCATCAAATTCCGACATTCATGAAGGCTTGCCATTGTACACATACTGTACGGGAGGCTGCATACCTTCAGTCCCCTTCTGAGCTCATTCAAGTACGTTGTGGATCAGTGTTCCCAGGCGGCCCGGCCCACCTGCCGGCGCCCGAAGGTTTGCCTGAGGGCCAGGCACCGGTATGTACTATTAATGACATCATAGTTATACATAAAGCCGGGAGATAGTGCCGGCAGGCTTTCTTGCAGATGCCGCCCTGGAACAGTCCGGCCCGGCTGATACAACCAAAGTTGCAGTCTGGCCAGGTGCACGGTCAAGCCTGACCAGACTGGCCTGTTGGGAACACTGTTGTGGATGTAAAGGGATCTGTGGTACAATTCGCTGCAAGTGTTTCAATGCGAAAGTTGAGTGCACACTTCATTGCTATGGCCGAGATGAAGGTGTACAGTGCATAGAAAATGGTGCATCTACAGCTCCATCTGGTCCTTTCAATCGTAAACGGAGTACAACACCTCCTTGGCCCAGTCACCATCAAAAGCGACTTTGAGCAAATACATGAGGAGAGGCAAGGGAGTAGACATACTCCACTTCCGTAGATGATAGCAACAAGAGCGCTGAGGGAAACGACGAAAGCGATTTGGCCGAACTGGATATTGAGGAGGGAGAGGGTCTCGAGGAAGACAAGGTTCTGGATGTGGAGGAGGATGAGGAGGATAAGGAGGAGAACGATGTTGTGGAATAGCGCAATAAGGAAGTAGAGATCGTTTCAAGTCAGGATATGGAGCACAGAGTAATTGTAGTTGCATGACATTGACATTGGGGGACACATCTACTCGTTGGAATCATTATGATCGATAGTGTACAGAGTAATTCTTATTTTTGCTTCAGTGTAATTAGCACTTTGTATGTATGCTCTGCGAATGAACCAGTCCAGTAACGGAGGGTGGGACTTCTTAAACGGACCGGCCTCTCGGCAGAGGGACATCCTCCGTGACTAGACTAGAACATAAAACAAAGTAATACTCGAAATGAAACAGCTATCTCTTGTGCCATATTTATCGAAAATAGCTATGGCTATTGGCGATCTGTGATGAGAATTAACAGTGCTTTCTGCGATGAAAATGTTGTGACTATATAGGGGAGATCGGTGTGCATTGGCTATGGTGCGATGGCTGTGCAGTTACAGGTCTAAAGGTACAAGATGCGTAGGGAAAGGGAGGAGTAAAGTGTGAAGTCTAAAAGAGCAGTCAAGAACATTAGGCACTATCAACAGAGAAAACTCCGGATCTTCATCAGAATTATCTATGGCGATGATAGAATACAGGCAGTATTGAAGAACGAAAGGAAAGGGATGTTTTAATCGTGGGGAAACTTCTATGTTATATAGCTAAACTTACTCTTATTTCTCTGCATCTTTTACCGCAGCTGCAACCTTCATTTTCTCACTAACCACTTATATGACTTTAGTTACATTCAAAATTGCATGGCTAGCCAGCATCTGCAATCATGGTCACGGTCGACCTGTATTGGGTTTGCAGGAAGTTGTGTATGCAGGCAGGCCGGCAGACCGACTGGAATGCCTCTGAAAGCAGGCAGACTAGCCAAGCCTGCTGAGAACACTGATTACCCGAACCACAACCCCATCTCAACTTTACGAGTTTGGAGCCGCTAACCATGTCACCTTTTCGTTGATTTATTTCCAACGTGATGTCCATTGCACTGAGCCGTTATGGCTAGAGACAATGGGCAGTTGCTATCTAACGTGGAACGGTGACTGTGAAAGGTTCTATCTACAATAACATTGGTCATAACATACCGCCAGGATGCACCTGACGATTGATAAACTGTGATTGTCACATTGTGAGATTGATTGACTTGATTCTAATTCTCTAACGTGGGTGCTTCCCCGCGCATATACCCAGTTACCGGTTAAGTCAATACGGTAGGGAGTTCAATTTCGGAGTGTTCCAGATATTACTCACGAACAATGGCAAGCAAACGCACGCCAGACGAACAAGATTTCTAAGTCTCGGGGATTATCTGCATTGATGATTCCAGTTTTTGTTGAACCTGAGGAAAGGAATGTACTGTAAAGACCTGCTCGCTCGATTGATTTTCTAGATACAGGTCCAAAGTGCGTGTATATATATGATCTAAAACAAACTTTTACCAAGCAACTTTCGCCGACACCAAGCAGCTTTTCGCCGACTATGGGAACCTTAAGATCGAGAGAAGGTTCTGGCAGGTTCTGGCATTGAGAGCCACAGGGCTGAACCTTGAGTTAATGACGTCTAGTCAAATTACCGTCAACACTCCCCCTTAGCCCAAGGCTCGAAGCAGAAAAACAAAGAAATTCAAACATTTTCATCCATACAAATTCATCTTCTTCATCTTTCCATCCTTATCCTTGATCTATTTCTCCATATCTACCCAAGTCCGATTATATTCACAAATTCTCCAAGTTTCACTCCTCCAAGTGCTTTTGTAAGTGCATCGGCTAGCATCTCAGTGCCGGGCACGTGTTTGACCTCGAGTTCAGCCTTTGCAATTGCTTCGTGAATCGAGTGGTATCGGAGTCGTAAGTGCCGGCTGTCAGACTGAAAGTTGGCTGAGTTGAGGGTGGTGACGCAATTTAGGCCGTCATTGAGGATTCGCCGGGTGCCAGTTCCGAGTCCAATTTCGGAGGTGACGTCTCGGAGCTAGTCGATCTGTACCTTGCCGTACGCTGTTGCAATCATCTCGGCTTCCATAGTCGACTGGGCCACAATCGTCTGCTTCTTCAATTTCCAGGCGGCCAGGATTCCATGGGCGTAAATGACGATTCCTGAGGTGGACTTGCTCGAGTCGACTTCTCCCCCCAGGTCCGTATCAGCGTAGCATATAATAGACTTGGTGTTACGACCAGGACTTGGGTCGTAGATCGTCAATTTATAGTTCGATGTGCCTCGGAGGTACCGAAGTAGGTGCATGACGGCCTCCCAGTGGAGTGACGATGAATTAGCCGCGTATCTGCCGAGTACCGCTGTAGTGTAGGCGATATCAGGCCGTGTGCCGAGTGCTGCATATAAGAGAGACCCGATTGCTCTCTGATACATTCCAGGGTCGAAGGGTTGTTCGTCGGTGCTAATAGTGTGAAGTTTGTGGCCGACCTCCATCGGGGTCGAACGCTTTCGGGAGTCAGCCATCTCAAATCGGTCAAGTACTCGGTTGATATACCCGATCTGATCGAGAGCAATTGAGCGTTTTTGGCGATCTCTGGTTATCATCATGCCGAGATATTGGAAAGTGTCAGGTACGGGGACTCGGTTCGTGGCCTTGAATCGGTTGTAGAGTCGTGAGGATATTGAGCTCACTAGGGCTGGGAAGCCGATTATCATGATGTCGTCGACGTATACAGGGATTAGGATGCCATTTGGTTTGCCGAGTTTGCCTCCGAAGAAGAGGCCAGGGGCTGCGATCGAGGCTTGGATACCGAGGTCGTCAACTATAAAGTCAAAGACTTCTTCATAATATTCTCGATTTGCCTGCTTGATGCCATATAGAGTCTTATTTAACTTGACCAGTGGTCTATCTCGGCCATATGGGTCCATCAGCCATTCTCCATCCGGTAGTCGCATATAAATTGTTTCGTATAATGGACAGCCGAGAAACATGGTCGGGATGTCAAGTACAGCGATCTCGAGGTTGTACTTGGCAGCGAGGCCGAGAGCAAGTCTAATCGAGGTTGAGTCGATGACCGGAGAAGTGATTTCATTATAATCGCCTGGTTTCTGTTGGTCTCCGCGGCCGACTAGTCTAACCTTCCACTTATCAATTTGTCCATTGGCTAGTAGTTTCCTTCCCATAACCCATCGGCTTTGAATAATACTAGCATTTTCAGAAACTTTTTCGACAAACGTAAATACTCCATGGCTTTCCATTGAAGCCACTTCCTTATTGATTTCTTCCTTCCATTCGTCGGCGTCTTCGCTATTCATAGAGGCCCGAAAAGTCTTTGGGCCAGGTTCAATCATCATTGCCGTACTAACAATGCTTTGTTTGCTCCTGGTTCTAGACGATGAGGGAGCATTTCGGTCGCTCTGGACCACTCGGGACGTTGGGACCTCTGGTTCCGGGGTCTCTGGAGGCGGAGTCAGATCATCATCGGAGTTGTCTATCGGGTTGACTGCACGGATTTTCGAGTGCTGGCTAGATCCCTTCGGGAGCTGTGTGGCAGGTACTGGATCGTCGTCGAGGATGCTTAGTTCTGCAGCTGGTTCAAGAATGACTTTCGTACTTGGTGGATTGGCGATCTGTGATAAGAATTAACAGCGCTTTCTGCGATGAAAATGTTGTGACTATATAGGGGAGATCGGTGTGCATTGGCTATGGTGCGATTGCTGTGCAGTTACAGGTCTAAAGGTACAAAATGCGTAGGGAAAGGGAGGAGTAAAGTGTGAAGTCTAAAAGAGCAGTCAAGAACATTAGGCACTATCAACAGAGAAAACTCCGGATCTTCATCAGAATTATCTATGGCGATGATAGAATACAGGCAGTATTGAAGAACGAAAGGAAAGGGATGTTCTAATCGTGGGGAAACTTCTATGTTATATAGCTAAACTTACTCTTATTTCTCTGCATCTTTTACCACAGCTACAACCTTCATTTTCTCGCTAACCACTTATATGACTTTAGTTACATTCAAAATTGCATGGCTAGCCAGCATCTCCAATCATGGTCACGGTCGACCTTTATTGGGTTTGGAGGAAGCTGTGTACGCAGGCAGGCCGGCAGACCGACTGGAATGCCTCCGAAAGCAGGCAGTCTAGCCAAGCCTGCTGAGAACACTGATTACCCGAACCACAACCCCATCTCAACTTCACGAGTTTGGAGCCGCTAACCATGTCACCTTTTCGTTGATTTATTTCCAACGTGATGTCTATTGCACTGAGCCGTTATGGCTAGAGACAATGGGCAGTTGCTATCTAACGTTGAACGGTGACTGTGGAGGGTTCTATCTACAATATCATTGGTCGTAACATACCGCCAGGATGCACCTGACAATTGATAAACTGTGATTGTCACATTGTGAGATTGATTGACTTGATTCTATCTCTCTAACGTGGGTGCTTCCCCGCGCATATACCCAGTTACCGGTTAAGTCAATACGGTAGGGAGTTCAATTTCGGAGTGTTCCAGATATCACTCACGAACAATGGCAAGCAAACGCACGCCAGACGAACAAGATTTCTAAGTCCCGGGGATTATCTGCATTGATGATTCTAGTTTTAACTTGACAAGAGTGGAACAGTTTGGGTGTACGTGTGGAATGATAAAGGCCACGCAACAGTCGCCACTGTCTTGTGTATATGTTGAGTACATTCTCCTTTTCAATTCTCTCTATATCACAAGTGTACCAATGCAATTGGTTAACTTTTCCATCTTGCAAGGGTGCGACTCCACGAATGATATCCTGTGATCGAACCCTGAAAATGAGGGAAAGGGAGCGAAACCCGTCTATTCTACGACCTCAATGAAATAATACTCAGACATTGAGGAGTATGAGCGAGACGTGGACGACAGTAGCCGCTGCACGTCCAGACATATTGAAACATGCCCACGCCATCATAATGTCCCCCCACTTCAACACGACAACATAACACCTCACTCTCTCTAGCTTCATCTATATCTTGCACCTGAATTTCAACCACTCGCTGGCTACTGTCATGTATTGCAACGGTAGTGTTGAGAGCAATCGAATACAAAGAGAAGTTGATTAAGTATCATACAAAAGTGATTTTCTATCGAACTAACAACGGGAGAAATCGATGCTTTATATACTCAAGGAAAACAATGAAAACCCTGAACCTCGGCTGAAAACCTTCGCGAACATTACAAATCGGCCAGTGATGTTGAATAGAGGGGAGAACCGTGTGTATAGATTTAGATACTGAGAGAAGAGTGAGAGAAGGAGAGAGACTCGAGATATATACAGGTGACTTACTATCAGCCCCAGCCCCAGTTACAGTGAGCTTGTATCAGGTCTGCAACGTCTCAGATCTTATATATGCAACAAGTGAGGCGAGTGACTGATCATGTATGAGTCTACTCAGCGACCTCACAGAACATTCTAGTAGGACGACGGCCTTCGGGCAAAATTATGAGCCAACAAGTTGGATGTTCACATCGTCTCGGTTTGTTTTTCACCGTTCTCGGCGCACACAAGGCATTGATTTCAGTTGGTTGACAGTATTAATGGTGGCAAAGAGGCTGGTGCCACCGGTAATCGAGATAACTTGCGAAGAATATCGTGATGTTGCCAAGGATAAAGTGATGCGGGGAGGTTGGTAAGAAGCGATATAGGAGATGCCAGAGCAGAGGCTCGACTTGGTGTGTGGCAGACGAGGGATTAGAGGTGAAGGACACTGTTGGGTCGAAATCCTGGATAGTTAAACCTGGGGAGGTGAGATTTCGTAGCTAGCGGTAGGTGTGAGTGGCAGGTAACGTACCAACTTCGAAGCTTCTTCGCTATAAGCTGCGACTTCCCCGAGAGTGCAACAGATGCTCAAGCACCTTCATAGGGCCGTTTGTGCTGGTAGAAGGAGAGTTGTGTTATGAAGTGTAAACCGGTGACTACCCCACATATTAATCACAGTCCTAGAGAAAGATTTGCCCACGTTAAGCCCGTATCTTGGGTAGTTTCCTCATGTGGCTCCCTCACCCCTCAGCCCGTTAGCACCCCTTAATTCCGTCACTGGTCGAGATCTCCTGGTGGCTGAACGTCCCTCACCATTTGATCTTCAGCATTAGTAGAGAGCACTTCCCTGGCCACTGAGCTTCCCAGCCCTCCATCTCGGCTTCAGCGCAGAACTGTCCTTGTGGTAGTTGAACCTTTGTGTTCGGCAATCTCAAGCTCGGTATCAACGTTCAGTTCCTGCCTAGTTACTTAAAATCAAACACTAAATAGAGATGTTAGAAAACGATTTTATACATAATTATATTGTGGTACTTCGGAAAATGCAAAGATGAACACATATCTGTGATTGACAATAAATCGAAATTGTGCCTATTGCTTCTGTCGATGATATCATACTTAGTGATTATTAGGTGAATGCTAACAATGGCGCCTACCACAAAGCAAGCAGGTCGGAAGGACTGCAATAGAACATTACCTCAATTTCGTAGAGACGTTGGAGTAAAAAATGTGACAAGGAAACAAAACGTTAGTAGCCAACACAATAGCGTTGCTTCGGTAGCCTTCAGTCAACGAGAGAGTGTACGCCAACAAAGATAGCGCTTGACGGCGGCCCAGACGCGGGAGCATCTTTTCCGTCACTGCGGCCGTTGGAAACACCAGCAGCAGGAGCTCTGGAAGAAGGTGGGGAAGGCAACGGGCTGGAAAGCGGGCAGGTGTCGGCAGGTACAGATATCTGAGCTGTTTTCCATGGAGATATGTGACAAGGCGGTGATGGACTTCCTGGCGGCCACGGACGTTGGGAAGTTCCCGCCTACGTGAGGCATGGAGCATGGAGGTCGGGGGTGTCTATCGTTTGCTTTTCTTTTGTCATGGAGGGTGGTCAGTCATTTACATTTGCATTTCTTTTGTCAGCGGGGATGAAGGGTAGTGGGTGGGAGCTCCGCCATCTAACCGGCTCGCCCGGAGGCGGAGGTGTTCAGGGTCCTGTCATACTCTAGCTAGAGTAAATACAGTATGAATAAACAACAACAACAACAAGATAGCGCTTGAAAAAGTCACATTTCGTAATGTGAAAGTTACAATATATGCTATCAGAGCGATAGTCAGTCAGTACAGAAAAGTGTTAAATTTAGGACCACTTCTGGAGCATCATGCCTACTGCGATGCAAAATTATGTTCGCTTCAATCGTTCGAACTGTATTTTCTTTGGAAGCGGTGTGCTGAATTTTGATGGGGTTGGTTCATGGATGTGCGCAAAAAGAAAAAGAGGTTCTCAGCCCCGTTTCAGAAAGATCATTTCAAAGTCAAGATTCACCCAATATCGCGATCGACGCTGCATGCATATTCCAAATGAAGTAGGTTTGCGCGCGGCCCGAATTTATCCGAGTGCAGCTGAACACAAGTCAAACTTGCATGCATCGAGCATACAGTCATCGGACAAACTTGAGTGGACGTACGCAAATAATAACATCGATAGCAACCATCTAATAACTATCTACATGCCTGAAGGTTTCTATTAATACCATCTCTGGAATGTTACTCCTGCCTCCTCCGCGGTGGCTACCTGTTAGCTGTTTGCGGGCTGAGTTGGTGTAGTCGTGTTTTGTGTCCACTCAAATTTGTTCTGCAATTACAGTGTTAAAGATCGCCATAATACTGATTGTGATATTACTACTCGCGGCGGTAACTCCTCAATACCAAAGGTATCCGTAGAGGACTAGATTGATTCGGATTAGATAACTGTTGCGAAATATTCATGTCAAACCACATTTAAGTTAAATGCAGTTGCCCGTACACAATGTCTTCGATTATTATTAGAAATGTGTTGTCCGGAGTCGTTTGATTTCAGAGAGTAATTTCGGCCTTTTCATATTACTGCAACACGGAGGTTGCTGTGCACCATAACAGAAGTATTGTGATGCAAACCATCATGAAGCTTGTTTTTTTCTGCAAGGTCGCTCTTGGCTGTTTGAGACTAGCCAACCAGGGCAGTCATGGTGAAGCAACACTTATATATGCTTCATTGCAAGCGGCGGTGCGGAAGCATATTATTAGTACAATGAACGGAAGGCCTGAAAAACAGTGCGGCTTCAATTGGTGGTTCGACCGCCTGTGCGTATGCATTCGGATTACAATCAGCGATATGATAAGTGATATGTGATGATTTCGCTTCTGCATGCATCATGCAGTTCTGCCACAAATTGACATTGATCGATTGGTTACCAGATGCGTGCTGGTCACCGACCTGTTAACAGCACCGGATAAACGACATATTTGAGCACTCGATGGTAGGCTATGCAGCTATGGAGTAGTGCTACTAGAGCCACGTCGAGTATGTTGCGGTGTTCACAAAATTCGTAGACGATTAAGATCAGTGAAAGATCCCCATAGACAAGTCCGCATATTTCACTGCCCTCTGAAGGTTTAAGTTATATTCAGGGGACTATTGGCCAATTTTACGACAAATCATGATTAACTCAGGCTAGGAAAGTTCTCAATCTGGCTACTAGTAGTTCACCTTGGCTTGGTATAGGAATACAGTTGGAGGAAAGTGGCTGTATCATGTTATATTACCAATGGAATACTGAGAACTACGGGAACAGGTGCATATTAGTCTATGCAGTCGAAGACTGGTGAGACAGCGGAAATTACCTTATTGGTAAGAGCTTCCTGTTTTTTTGTTTCTCTTCTTCTATACGTTAAAATAGATTTGCACCAACTTCACTTCTTCCAGATACCCTTCATCGAAGGCTGTACGGTGGCTGAGCATGTGACGAATTTACAGGTTTAGAGCGTGATCGTATAGCATAAACTCTTGCAGTTATACGTCTACAGTGTATTTATATAGCCAACAGACAGCCCAAAGGGAGTCCACATCCATCCCGAAACTTCTCCAAGACCTATAGTACAAGCCTACATACCCCCAAGCTGTCATCAGCCATTTCTATACTCTTGTCACAAATGGGTGAGTGAGAATATGGACCTAGGCTAGCAATGTACTAAGTTGATCAATTAGAGACTACTCGATACCCCCAATACCCGACACAGGGCGGCCAGCTCTCCCCAAAGCATTTCTCATTCGTTAGGAATAGTCAACGGCGATGGAAGGCTGCAAAGCTGTTTTTGCTTGTTTGTTTTGCAGCATTACTTTCTTTCATTATAATGTTCATTAGCTGGGGCGGTGTTATGAATCACAAAATCGGTCTCTGCCCGACCTCCGAGAACAGTAGCATTTTAGGTATCATTTACTCGGAGATCTTATTTTATACACCTTATGGGATTGGACCTTTATCCTTTGGGCAGGCAAAGATTATTGATGTTGCTTATGACGTCATCATTGGACGTGGCGGCCAACTGCTATTGCTCTGGATTGCCAGTTTCGTCTACACAGCAGTCCTGAATCAAATGCTAGAATCAACGAAAATATCGTATGACCTTTACATCTCGATTGCTATTTCTGGAACAACATGGAACTTGATGAGAGGACTAGCAAAACGGTTGCGTACAACAAGTGCATTCTGGTTCAAAAATCTCTTTATGTTATACTCGGTGCTTTATCTGTTCGCCTTTCCAACATTGATCGCTGCGACGACCAGTTACATGATCATGCGTACTGCGACGCTTGAGTTACGAAACCATACGACAATCAATTTCGATTACGGCATGTGGCTAGAAGCCCCCGCGATGGATGGCAAGCAATTTCTCGAGTACAATGGAGAGCATTATGAACAGGATTACATCTCCCATCATTGCACCATATCCTATGATGGGAATATTTACATATATACGTTGGCTCCAATCTTCACATTGTGTGTATATCTTTTGCAATTAGTATGGTTGTTTGGGATGTACGGTCTCTGGGTAGACGCGTGTAGGAAAAGTCAGTTACATCAAGCCGGAAGGCGTTTGGGCATCTACCGCGGGATCCTCGATGTGGCTGAAGCCTTAAATAACGATCTCGGACCGAACGCATGTGCCTACTCCGATACTGAACTAATAAAAGAAATTGAGAGGCAACCATCTACGCATAGACTCTCATATTGGGAATCTTCCACCCGCTATCAGTCGGTACGGCACCTGACGATATCGCCAAACAACTCCAATGGACAATCGAGGTTCAGCCTGAGTAATGCTTTGTACGGATTCTCAGGAGCAGCGGTGGTATAATGCCGAGGACGATGCTTCCTGGGACAGATTCTCCAACCTAGTTGGATAGTCCATTTTGCGCTTGAGTACGATCTTAAAAATTGAGCAGTTGACTCTACGATTTCCTTATTCTGATTTGTCGCCTTCAGGTTCGGGATTGTTTCTTTCTGCAATGTTTTGATGAGATACAGTATTTGATGGACTTTATCTGGTGCTAAGTTATTCTATCTTTTATATCTTGGATATTGTTGTTAAGGACTTCGGGAATTAATCGCGTACGAGAATTATTGTATCCTTTTTGTTTGCTTTTGTGTTTCAGCAAATAAATCATGAGTTTCTCTTGTATCTCTTACATTACAACATATCTCAGGATTCAAATAACTTGGGAGATACACTTTAGCAGTTATGATTGTGTCAGCAACAGTTCAACGCCACTAGTACGGAGGCCGGTTAGGGACATACCGCAATAATTAATACAACATTGCAACCACATGAAAAATAGTTGGTATGCAACACCCAAATCATACAACTTGAAGTCTTTGAGAGAAAGGAACTAGTATTAGACAATTTAGATAATATGTTTTAAGTATCTCTTGCCAGTGCTCATTTTCATTCTATTCAGAGTCATTTCCACCATCTTCAATTGTATCATCCCAATGCATATAGTGCGGCTCATCTTCTTCAAGATCCACTTCATATGCAAATTCAACTTCAGAATAAAGTACAGCAGTATCAGACTGTTGTGGAATCCAATTATATGCACCCTCTGGCTTTAATGATAAATTTAGAATTTCTCTATTGATTTGATAATCTGAAATTGCGGACCGTAAAAACAAATACGCTATACGGTGAATTGGCACTTTGCTTTTGATTTATATCTGATGTATGACTATAGTGAATTGTTTCTCCTGGTTCCAAATTAAGTCCAATTGTTCGTAAGGCGTGGTAACACCATATGCGAGTATCATATGGAAGATATTGATCAGGATTTAAACAATTTTTAAGTTAATATATTTCTGTATATAAAGTTAAACCATGTATATGAAAAGGTAATACCATATCCACAGAGATCATTTTTAAGATTTTGAAGTATATTTTTGGGTGGTTTTATACCAAAATAACAAGCAGGTGCAATTGACATATGATGATGAATAACAGGCTTGCCTGAGATGACATAAGAATAATTATTTTGTTTTCGTATAGTATGTGCATTCCAAAGATCTGCAAAAGTATAAATTTCCTTTTGCAAAATTGGTAGATAAACAAAAAGTAGTGCAATTTGATCTAAATACTTCCAGTCTACAGGCCATCATTTCGCATACTATCAAAAAAGTACTATAACAGTTATTAATCTATATAAACATTTTTAACAAAATCATTCATGAACTTACTTTCCATGAAGCAGTTTGACTTTAACTTATTTGTCTCCACCATGATTCAATTATTTGATTTGAAGTAGATGATTTAAACCAGTAAACAAGTTTTGCTGGATCATGTTTGGAAATCAATGGACGTATAGCTGCATGTAGTTGACAATGTGCATTGGCTAACATTGGTGTTTCAGACCCATGATCAGATCAAACTGTAAGAGGAAAACAATCTGTATCCTCTAACATATTTAAATATAGTGCCAGAACTGCAACTGCAGTTTGTGTTGAAATACCAACATGAATAAATATGATATATCTATATTCTATTAGACATTGATTTTGCATTTGCATTTTAGTTCAGAGAATACTTACTGTGAATATATATCAATTCCGGCATATATCTCAATTCCATACATACTCATTTTATGATGTCCATCAATTGACAATACACGATTTGGTCCTAGAACAACATAGTGACCACGTGTAATCTGATATTCTCCAAATTGGCGTGCTTCAATTGCAATTGAATTCTGAGACCGCAGAATCTCAAACATATGGTCTCTCACAACAGGTATACCAGAACGTTTAATAAATCATAGGTTGATCAACGACCATATCCAGTTGATTGACCGCTGCATAGTTGTGCTAGTAATTCATTATGCATATGTATGTTGGGGTGTACAATATCTTCACCGAAAAACCTCCGATGCATACCCCATGACAACCACAGTCCAATAAGTCTGAAATCGAGTTAACCAAATAAAGTATAAATGTCCAGCAATATGAAAGATATAGTTACGTTTTATTGCTTAAAGTATAGCCATTTCAAATTAAAAATAATAGTATTGCAGTGTCAGTTAATCCTCATTGGTAGAAATATAATGCCATCCGACTAATAAGGAACTGGTCTCCGACAAAGATCTCTCTTTTGGTAGAAATCCATTTATGGAGTGCATGTTCCAATATACGAATAGATGGATATTGAGGATTATTTGCCACCAGGCAAAAGTCTGCATGCTCAGCTTGAAATAGCATTTGAGTTTGGGGAAGTGAATGATCTTCATAGATGTACCGGAACCAGGTATAGTACCGATATCTATGAAGTGGCATTGATTTCTGTCCGCGTTTGGAAGACATATGTTGGTGGTGCAGAAACGATTTTACTCAACTTCAATATAAAAAATGAGGTTGTGAAACAAACTTATATAGACGTCCACAACCCCTCTAAACTAATGTTTGTACAAGACAAGTCACAAATTCATTTCATCCGATCTTCCTATAATCTTAGTATCTTTTATTGCAACACCTTATGATCATCCCCTATCTCAAAATTCTGACCGATTATATCCATGTGGACACAACAAATATGAATTCGGTGGTACTCAAGCTGAAGTTGAAGCATTTCCATATCCACCTGGCCATCCTTATTTAGTTTGTCCCATCAGCAATCAACTCAAAGGCTATATACCAGATATTCAATCCAATACCTTACCACATACAAATAATCAACCTGTACCACCGATTACCCCTCGTACTGCCTGTAATTTATCTTCTACCTCTGCTTCTCAATCTAATATACAATCTCTTATTATTTCGGGCAATTCATAGCCCTTTAATAGTTTCATACCACCTGCAAGCAGTTCCTTCAATCCAACAATTTCCCATTCAGAAGTATATTCTCAGCCAATACTATCCAGCTATACCACATCATATCTGACAACACCTGGTTTGCCTTATTCCAGTTCACATAATTTGCAGTATTCGATACCTTCACACAATTTTCATTCACAACTACAACCTGTTATACCTCAACATACCCCACAGGTATCATTCAGTACTCATCAAGCATGGGATTCAATAATCAAAGCTTTGCGAACTGGATCAACCTTGAAATCTACTGCTGCTCTACCTGTAAGACAAGACATACCAAAAAGAAAATCATTCCGTTCATCTGAAAAGTCTCCAGTAAATACACCAAGTCTGAACCATACCAGTACACCAACATTTTGCGCATCTGAAAGATATATTTACCGTATAACAGTTGCAATTCGTTCTGCAGATCAATCCCATATTGAACCACTTCCTAGTACTGAGGACTAGATTCCACACACTGGGGCTCTTGACTGGGTTGTTATACAGCAGTTTGAATGGAAATGGCTTCTTGAAAGTGCTTTATTTGAAAAGTTAGGAATTTGGCAAGAATATCGCAAACTCAAAGAACTGGCCTATATGGGTAATACTACTATCATCTTTTACTATCAATTATACCAATGGACTGGGAAAATAGATGTGCCTATAGCTGCAATCCGAATTCTTTGAGATTATGACCCTAAGAAACCTACCTTGTATACCTGAATCTCCCAAACATATTTTGACACACCAACTACACTCCGGACTCTATCGGATGCCAACTTTTCTTCTGGAAAAGGAAAACGAATTCCTGAAATTGGTGTATTAGTAGAGTTGGCAAAGCCTTCTATACAGAATCCCATTGACTATGTTGAACTTGATACAGATCCTGATGATATTTCTTATTCAATATCCTCAAAGCAACAGCAAAGTTCTTGGATTTGTTCTCATCCAATTCAACCAACTCAAGCCGATACATCATCTTTAAGTGATCCACTAGCCACCAATGATGATAGCTCCGATAGTCATTCTGATACAGAAGCAAAAGTATCAGTTCCACTAAGGCCAAAGGTAATATGTATAGTTCTTATTATATATTTTTGATAACATTGCTAACATATCATTTAAAGAGATCTTGTGTCGAAATTACATCATCACCCCCTACAGCAGAACATTCTTCATCTTGGACTTTATTTAAAGGAAAATCAGTACTTCGACGGCACATACAATTGAACAAAGAATTGTTCCGAATAATCTCGGAAGTGGATAATATATTTAAATGGAATAGTTTGGGATATACTGTAGCAAGCGTAATACTTTGACTGGGGTTTTTCTTGTAATAGAATGGATTGAATTGTTTGAAATGTGGGGCCAGGAGGTTATGGAAGAGTTTGTCCAATAGTTTGTGTTGAGTATCTACAATGTTATTGAAGTGTTTATCTGTTCGACCCTTTATTGTTGAATTTGCGGAGGAACAGTTATTACCTCAGGGCATGTTTTCTTTATGGCAGCACTAGTATATATAGAGACCTTGTCTGCTCTCTTGCTCTAGACTATACACAATAGACAAGTATTGCTAAGCTTCAGATGCTGGCCAGAGCTAAGTGTCAGATACTGGTCAGTACTTCGCTTCGTATGCTGGCAGAGCTAAGCGTTGAATACTGGTCAGTACTTAACTTCGAACACTGGCCAGAGCTACGCATTGAATGCTGGCCAGAGCTCAGCTTCGGATGCTGGTCGGTACTTAGCTTCGCACACTTGTCAGAGTTAAGCTTCACACGATGGCCAGAGTTAAGCTTTGGATGCCGGCCAGAGCGAAGTGTCAGGAAGTTTGGATTTCATCTGAGTATTCACAGATTTACTTTTACATCAATAAATTCAGTTTTCCAATAGATAATTTAAAAGAAATTCGAAACAAATCATATGTCTTTGTTGGTTACTGTACACTGATACCTGCGCCACTGTAAATAAACTCACAATCTGTAGTGCATACAAGTGTCAAGAGAAGAAGAAAGGCTACTTCGAGAATACATCCTCAAAATGATAAAAGCATGAAAAATACAACCATCACAAGGACAAGTAGGCAGCCCTATTTTATTCATTCCAAAACCCAATGGCCGTGGTCTGCGTCTTTGTGTAGACTATCGATGCCTCAACAATTTGACAATCAAAGACAAAACAGCCCTACCATTAATGGACAAATTACAGAATAGAATGAAAGGAGCCATGTACATAACCAAGCTGCATATGAAGTCAGGATATTACTTAATCTGAATGGCAAAGGACACGAATGGCAAACAGCCTTTAGAAAAAAGTTCGGTTCTTACGAATATATGGTAATGCCATTTGGATTAACCAATATACCACGAAATGTTCAAAGATGGATGAATGGAATTCTGCAACCATTTCTAGAAAAAGACGACAATGTTACAGTTTGTTATATAGATGATGTCATGATAGCTACCAAAGGAACCAAGGGGGAAAATCAGTAGTATGTTGGAATAATACTGCAGCATCTCCAAAACAACGAATTGGTAGTCAAAATCAACAAGTGTGAATTTGATCAACAAGAAGTCGAGTTCCTAGGTTTTTTGGTCAGTGGAAAAGGGTTAAAAATGGCACCAAGCAGAAGCACAGCAGTAACCAGTTGGCCAATGCCAAAAACACAAAAGGAAATTCAGATTATAATAAGACTCTGGAACTGTTACCGAAGATTCATCAAAGGATATACCGGAATTGTCGCCCCTATCACAGATATGTTGAAGGGCGATGGAAAAAACTTGGTTTTTGGGGAAACTCAGAAAGCGGCATATTACAAGATATGTCTACTGTTTTCTCAGGAAAACACTCCCATCCTCAGACATTACGAAGAAGACAGACCTACAATACTAGAAACAGATGCATCATACTATGCAATAGGCGTAGTTCTATCCCAGAGATTCGAAGACAGTAAACTATACCCGGTAGCCTTTCTATCCAAGAAGCTTTCACCAGCAGAAATAATTTATCAAATATACGACAAAGAAATGTTAACCATTGTTTATGCAATAAAACAGTGGTGATGCTATTTACAAGGAGCAACTCATACAACACTCATTTACTCCGATCATAAGAACATCCAATATTTTAAAGAAACCAACCAATTAAACAGACGACAAGCTAGATGGGCCGAAACACTACAGGAATATAACTTCAAAATAGTCTATCAAAAAGGGTCACAAAATAGAAAAGCTGATGCCTTATCACAATGCCTGGAGTTCATCTCTAGAGAGGGGGGTACAGTTTCAACGAATGACGAACCTCTACTAGAACCGGAATATTGGACATACTTAGGGGCATTAAGTTTTGAAGACAACGAAGAAGAAATAGTGTTGGCAGGATTTTCAGTAATGAAACTAACTCCTACAATTCAAGCATGATGGAAAGAAGAAGTTGGAAAAGATCAAGAGTATCAAGAAATACAAAAATTGGTAGAAAGAAAAGGAAACACAGACGAAAGGTTAGAAATAGATGAGAATAGAATGTTAGTATGGAAAGAATGGCTCTATGTGCCAAAGGGTTATAGGAAAGAAATACTGAAACAAGAACACGACTCAAGGATAGCAGAACATTCTGCAAGAGAGAGCACGATGGAACTTATCATCAGAAATTTCTACTGGCCTAAGCTGGAAGACAATGTTGGAACATACTGCAACAACTGTGATTCATGCCAAAGAACAAAAAGTCCACGACATGCCAAACATAGTTTATTACACCCACTCGAACTACCATCAACACCATGTACGTACATATCGGTAGACATTATTACCGACCTACCGGAATCCAACTGAAACAAAAATATCATGGAAGTAGTCGACAGGTTTACCAAAATCGCTCACTTCATACCAATGCCAAACAGGGAGTCCGCAATAGTGGCTAGACTGTTCCCAGAGAACATTTGGGACCATTATGGACTACCTTTGGATGTAGTATCCAATAGGGATGGCGTATTCACTGGAAATTTCATCGCAGACTTATATCAGTTCTTAGGGATCAAGTAATATTTATCAATGGCCATTCACCGACAACCAGATGGACAGACAGAATGACTAAACCAAACCATCGAACACGTCCTACACACCTATTGCAACCATGAGCAAGACAACTGGGCTGAAATGCTAGCAATGGCAGAATACGCATATTATAATTCAAGACATGTGACCACCAAAATAACACCATTCTATGCCAACTATGGTTAAAAACCACGCACCAATTGGCCTACAGAAGTTCAATTCAATAACCCTGCTTCGGAAGTATACACTTATTACATGATAGATGTTTATCGGAACTTGGAAAGTCAATGAGGAAAGTCAGGAAAGAAAATGGGAGAATACTATGATAGAAAGAGAAAGCTGGCTCCACAGTATAAAGTCGATGATTGGGTAATGTTGGATGGAAGAAATAATTGTACGGAGAGGCAGTGCTGGAAACTCAAGGACAACCTCTATGGACCTTTTCAAATCACCAAAGTAGGAAGCAATAAAAGATGGTGTCGACTTAAGCTACCAGATACCTGGAAAATACATCCTGCTTTTCACGTATCCTTATTGGAACCGTACAAGGGGGACATGAAAGAAAGAGTTATTCACCCAGTCGAGGCGGACAATGAAGGATGCATGCCAGAAGCTATAATCGCAAGCGGACCCATTGACAGCAACCACCAGAAACACGTTTTTCTCACCAAATGGGAAAACTATACCCATGACAAAAACACATGGGAGTCCTACGAGCAACTTCAGGAGGTAGAGCCTCAGTTGATAAACGACTATTACGAAAAACATCATGAAATAGAGAAAGACAAGAGATGGAAAGAACCAAGGAATAAGTTACGGAACAGACAGAGATAGAAAAAGGGTTTTTTCTTATATTATACTCAAACTGCATTGAGTTTCGCAGAGGTCATTTTTATTTTTATTTTTGTTTTTATTTTTATCTCTGAAAGAGAAAAGCTATACCTATAGTACACTTTGTCTGAGTGGTATCTATTGCAAAGATCACTTCTTATGTTGGAGTACGCTGTTGAGGTCACCAGAGCTTGAGAGGGAAGAAATGTTAAAGGTTTTCCCTTATTCATGCGTAAGAGGTACATCAGGCTTAGTCTTCCAGGCTCACATATGATGACTTCTGTCAGATGGATGAGAATACACCCCTGAGGATGTCTACTGATGAGTAAGCAGAAGGCTCAACATAGCTGGGTGCAATCCCCGTAATATTCCAAACTTCCATATCGGGTCATAGCAAAATGGGCTAGCTAACCCTTGGGGAGACTTTACGCACATTTGATCTGACAGTAATTGAACCAGTAATTCCCTTTGGTGCTGGCCAAGGCATGGGACACACCAAACCATACTGCTGAAGCAAACATAACTGCCTTGCAGGGATCTTAAGATCAGCTGTGCGTTATGAATCAGACCAGTGTTACTCTATATCAAACTAATACTGGGATTAAACTATACTTGGAGCAGCAGTTGCCCCGAGATAGTTGGATGAATGATATTATCTTAGTATGAGGGACTTTGCTATCTCCTGAGTGAAATCGTCAACGGTGATAAGCTCACTGCGCCCTGGTAGTTGATTCTACCTGAAACAATAAGTGTTCGGATCAAAACTGTCAAACCCCAGCTCTGTTGCATTTGCAGACATGATGACCGACAGAGGGCACCACCCCTGGGGGAATATGGGTAAAATGTGATGACACTAGGTACATGGCAATGTATGGGTTGGTAGATTATTAAACCTTTGATCACTATTCCTCTCATAAAGACGAAAGATAACTAATACGAAGTAGTGGTCCGATATGTGCATCAGCAACATCACCATACATGCAGGATAACGTTTGGGATGCCTGGTTGAAGCTTACGCCTCTATGCGTTGTCAAACGCAACGCTCCACAACAAACTACCCAGACCGGCTCCGTTGCAACGATCGGCTGTTTTGTGAACACACACTTCGGTGGACTGAGTGTTATTGAGATAGAACTATACACACACATCATAGTAAATAGAGATATACCGTCATGCCATACTTATACACCTCTGACGGGAAATGCTCACCTATACAAGACCACCTTAAACTCCTGTTTAAACACAACAATCAAGCTCTAGCTGCAATCCACAGTCAGATCAACAACAGCAGAAAACCACCTCAAATATTATTAAGTTTTTACCTTAAAGAATATCATATTATCAATGTCCCGATACACACGTGAAGACATAATCATCTAAAACGCTACCTACCTCCATCAGTATTGCAAAACCGAAGCTCATTTCAACTTCTTGTTTGAGTTTTTGCGATACAGCAACCTTGTGGACAATTACTTCCACATTTGCAAAACCGGCGAGTACCCCTCGCAAGTATTTTACGACGAGTCTTCCGAAGACTATCTTCAAGACCTTTACAACTTTCAGGGTATCGGCTGTACCCTGCGACTGCCAGTATACCTTCATACCCCACAAAGGTTAATACGAACCACCATCGAAATACACTTCTTCAGTTTCGTCCTAGTCATCAAGGTCAGACTATATCGACATCGAGTTTGCCCATATCGGTCTGCCTCCACCCACGCTGGAGTACCCCAGTAACAGGAAACCAAATCTCAGCTGGAACAATGCAGCAAAACGAAATGCTCTAAGATCAGGTCAATCTGATGAACTCAACAATTCACTACATTACACTGAGATTCCTGAGAACTCGGATAAATAGGTCAAGCTATGTTCAAAACGCGACTCCGAGATCGGAATCTGTGTGGCAGAAAGATGGTTAGAATGATGAACAGCTGATTCAAAGAAATCTGAAACCACAACCAACACCATATCTGCCCCAGAGGCAGTACCAGCAGGAACCATGGCAGTATAAAATGGTTCTATACCCACGGACCTTTCTGCAATCAAAGAAAAGAAGATTACACTGGAGGAATGGAAGCGTCCACAGTGTAAGGATGGGTACGGGCCAGTATGGCTTCATACTCCAGAGTAAAAGTAGATACAGTTGCCAATGAAAAGAGGTGATGAAGTCATATGATTGTAATGTAAGATGATCGCTGGAGTGCAATTGCCCTCCCGCGAAGTGTGTATGTACCGGGTCATTATCTATCCTCAGCCCTCGACCATCACTCGGCCTCCCCCATTACATCATCTACCGCTGTAGCTGCAGACCCCCTCGGCTGCCATACCCATACATCAGAGGAGAGAAGTCAAAAAATAAAGATCCCCACTCTTATACCCTTGTACGGCCGTGTAAATCCCGCAACCAATTGGTACCACTCAAGGGTGACCTTTCAGTGGATCAGGCACATGGGAAACTCCACCTTCTGTGGTTGGTGGTAACACCCCATGCCGACGCAATTTGCACCGGGCTGAGATCCAATAAGCTAAGACAGAAGAAGAGAAGTAGACAGCAAGAAGATAATGTCCAATTGACCCCTGAATCCTCCAAGTCCGCATCGAAGTTCTACATATGTCCAAATCTAAACCGGCTCCTACAGCATGCTTCCGAGCCCACCTCCGAATGTATCCCAAAAGTGACCTTCCAGCTTTTGAATATATCTGATTCTAAGTTCACATGCAGTCGTCCGGATCCAAGCCATTCCCTCGAGTGCTGGCCCGGTGGAGCTCATGTTATCATTCGCTTCCGCCATTGATCGTTCATATCTAATTTCTTATGTTGTGCACATTTCAGTCTTGAGTTTGGGCACCATTGCCAGTGACACATCCCTTGGGCCGATTGGCCTCTGATTCATTTCGCAATAGTCTCTTCAGCAGTCAACTGGCTTCAATGGGTATACTCATCTTAATAATTGCTTTCGAGTTCGGTTGCACTGCAAACAGTATGCTATAGCTCCCGGTACAGCTCAGATCTGAGTATACCATCATATTAACCTTCGTGTCCATGGTTCCAAATGTCCAAGTGGACTTCCAGTTTCTCCGAATCCGAACTTCCAAGCCCACGGCAGGCCTCATCAGTCATAGCCTTCGTGCTCGGTATTCATTTTATGTCTCATTGATTGGCTCCACATTGGTTCTTATATTGCCTATCCGGATTTTCTTTGTCATCTGGTTTGGGTTGCCATTTGGCTTCGGATCCAATAGTGGTTTATTTGTCTTGGCTTCATTCAGCCTTCGATTGCAGTCATTATATATCGACATACATTCAAATATGCTCATTCAAGTTGCGGTATCTAACCTGTTAGTGTGCCATACAAGGTCTCTATCACAATATAGCTAAGTATGTTTCTGCTCCAGGTACATCAAGGCATCCATTCTGCCGTTCTCATGTCTTCGACTTCCGAATTCATGGACCCACTCAAATAGTAGAATTGCAACTCCTATTTAAAGGGTCATGCTAGTGAGTATGATCCCAAAATGGTTTAGCATCGTGGCTTCGAAGGGTGCATATATTAGTGGATATCATTGCCGACTGTGACATGAACTTCAGTGGATATTGGCTTCAGAAAGGTTGTCTCTTGACGAAATATAAGAACTGCTTCAACTCAGATCGGTGGGGAAAGCGGATTGAACCACTCTCAATGGATAGTATTCATTGATATATCAAATTCGTAAGCATTCTGTACAAGATCATTGTTACCATGTCATTTGATGCAATTGCACTCTCAGCTCTGAGCTCCATTGCAATTGCCTCTGTATGCTCATTTAGGAGTCCGGCCTATTTGCCTTCCATGCATATCTACATCTCGATTGTTAATGTATCTAGCCTTCAAGGAGCTGGTACTGGGTGTAGTTGACCTCAATGTGATCATGGGTTGCAGGTGGTTTTGCATCTGATCCGTTTGCTGGTGCTTCTGGTTCGGTTATCAAGACCAACATCATAGCCAGTGACTTCTCGAACTCGCAGGTTCACATGCTCTTGATTTCATTAAATTTCTGGTGTCCTTGATGTCTGCAGCATGCCAGGTGCAATTTATGGTAATGATATGTCGTTCCAGTACTTCCAGTGCACATTGTGTTTGCAGTTGCGGTCAATTTTCGGTTTCTGGAATGGTCGTCCCCCTCATTTTTGACATCGGCAATTTGTTGACCACTTGTGAATATGCTGGCATGTGTGGTGTCAAGTTTCGTATCAATTTTCTTATCGAGTCTGGTTGATTTTGACTGTTTCAACTGCTATTGTGGTTTGATTTTTGTTACTCTGCATTCGATTGCAAGTCTCACAGCACTATTTATAAAGAAAGTGTTTTTTAAAGACAAGGGACAGAATTTCAAACATAACCGTGTATCACAATATATGCAACAACTACCTTTGGGAGTGTGTGCGATTGCACTTTGCACTCATGAAATCTGCATTTTGCGGATTTCTTGTGACACGATAAGTGCCATCCACCATGTAGGCATTTTATATTGATTCATAATTGTGCGCATTTTGAGAGTTCCGTAGCAAACTCCAAGTTTCAAATCACAATACTTTGTTTGAAGAATATCAGTGGTTGCTCGTGTTCCGGGGCAGCATATCCCTCATTTGCTGTTGGTATTCCTTTTATGAATCGTGATTATGCTGGTGTATATGGTATTGAGACTTATGTCAATTCTCTTATCAATTGTCGGCCATTCTGGCACTTCTGGTTGCCATCATCGCTTGATACTAGTGATTGCAATTCTTGTTGTATAACATCTAAAGTAAGAGTTTCTTAAAGAAGAGAGTAGAGGTTCAAACACAACCTTGAATCAGTTGCCATATAGACAAAGACTTGTATTACTGTGCTCACGAGTGTGTGCAATTGCACATGCACTTGTCAATTTCGCATTCCATGGCCCAGCCATAACTTTCTGTGTTTCCTAAGGCTTCACTGACATGGATAAGCGGTAGTTGTGCCAAGGTTGCCATCCGCCTATCAGTTATTGCTCATTGTGAATCAATTTGCAGTACATATGGTCTTCATGTGCAACAATCCTCTGCCATCCATACAGGCTCGAATCAATCAGTCAGGCACCATATCTGTTCCACATGTGTTAGCCTTATGATAACGCACAAGATATAGCAGTAGATGTTGCGGAAACCAGGATCCCTTGTCATAACAAGTTATCCTCAATGAGAACCCCCACTGTCCAGTACTTCCTTCTTGACTCCGAGAGCCGGAAGTAGTCATTCAAGCACCATCAATGTGTAACTCTTGTGCCCCAACCACCCCTGCTGCTCCTGCTTGTTATCATCCAGCTGCAGGGGCTTTTCACACCACATTTTGGTGAGACCTTCCATGGAACTTCCAGCGATCTGGTCCACCATCCGCTCCATGGGACAAATGCCATGACAATGGCATACACCTAGCAAGTCATTGTATGCGGTAACTCCAGGAAATTCAATATCTGGAGGAACCACTTGCTCCTAAGGCCATCTTTTCACCTGTGTGGTCTTTTTCAACTGCACATCATCTCTCTCTCCTGGAGCAATCGAATTGGTATCCGTAGAGATATTCAACTTTCTAGCTGACGGAGGAACCTAGGATCCCCATGGCACCCACTGTAGTCATTATCCACCTGTGAACACTTCCCACTTCCGCTCAAATACGCTTAATTGGTTTCGATAGGAATTCACCTTTGCTTCGTCAACCTCTGGTAAGGTCTTGGCTCATATACATTGTAAATCTACTTTGGCTTCTCTCTCCGCTTACAAGGTAATGCCTTCAAGTATTGTTGTTGATGGAATAATTCATATGGAGTTTTATACTTCTGACTGTATGTGATGGAGATCAAATCATCATGTAATTTTGGATCTCAGGTATGTAAATAATAGTTGATTGTAGTTGGAACTTGAGTATCGCCCTTGAACCATCACCCAGGTTTCGTATATGGGTAATCATGATGGCAATTGCCGTCGGTATTGTTGATCAAATATTCGGTATTTTCATGCTTCCATTATCCATAAAGGGAGTGAATCTCGTGGCATTCGGCCATCTTTGAACGGTATTCAAGCATTGAATTGTCCGTATTATTATTCTCTGTAGCTGCACTTGGCCGGTAGAATACTGATGCTATACAGGTAGTGTTAGCAACGGGTCCGGGTTACCCGGCCGCGGTCCGGTTCGGAACCGGACCCGTGGCCCCGGGGCGGTCCTGGAACCGCCAAGGAACCGAACCGCCCAATCACAGGCGGTTAAAAACCGGAACCGAACCGTTACCCGCCGGGTTTTGGCGGGTTTTACCTGCAGCAGAGCCTCATTTTTCATTCGCCCCAATAATCACAGCTTTTCTGCTCCAATCAAGTATTTGAGTTCCGATTGGATCGCGACATGTTCTATACGTAGATTATGCAGTTTTTGACGCTCTTTCACCTCCCGCTCTCCGATTTGCGATACAATTAGTATTCGTTGAGTCGCTGTGAAATAAAGCCGAAAATGCGGCCAAAATCGACTGTTTTTCGCAGCGACTCAACGAATACTGATTGTATCGCAAATCGGAGAGCGGGAGGTGAAAGAGCGTCAAAAACTGCATAATCTATGTATAGAACATGTCGCGATCCAATCAGAACTCAAATACTTAATTGGAGCGATAGTTTTAGAGAAGAAACCCGCCAAAACCCGGCGGGTTACGGTTCGGTTCCGGTTTTTAACCGCCTGTGATTGGGCGGTTCGGTTCCTTGGCGGTTCGGAACCGGAACCAACCCGGACCCGTAATTTGGAACCGTTGCTAACACTATATACAGGTGCGCTTGATCGTGCAATAGAAGCTAGTATCGACTTGTCTTCGTCGTTGACTTCGCATTTGGATTGTGAATGATTCAACGCATTTCGGGGTAACTATCGTAGAACCAATCAATCGACGCAATGAATTTAGGTTGATCAAGGCTTGCTAGCGGTTGCTGCTGCTTCATAGGTGGCATTTGGTGACAGTTGACTGTTTTGCATGTGCGATAGTTTGGGAGTGATCTTGTCGAACGTGGATTGTGGATTTCTCGGATGTGTGACTATCTGACCGGTGTCGTACCTTTCGGGGTCAATTGACATCCGGAATTGTCTCTGCATTGATCAATATACATAATTGGGTAACTATTCTCAACATGTCTCAAAAAGCAATATGCAGCGACACGTCTGGAAGCCACCAGTCCACCTCCAATAGCAGTCCCAAAGTGTATGTCCAGCTCTCGGCGCTCTCGACTGCCGGTCTGTCATTCATTCGATATTGGCATGAAGATTGTCCAGCTGGCCCTTAAGTGTCGACAATAGATTTGGGTGGTGCCATGATCTGTCAACATTCCTCGGTTTTTGGATTGCTTTCGTCGAAGATTTTCGTCGCATGGGGAAGTTGCATTGACATCGATTCCCGATAATCTAGTGATCCGCCACACGAGAACCAATGTCCGGTGGAGTGGTAATTGCGCTCTTCCGATTGTATGCGCCATCATTCTTCATATATTCATTGTCGGTATATGCAATTCTGTACTTGTGTGTGCTTTCTGGATATATGTACCTCTGTGCTCGTGTGATTCTTTATCTGCAGATGCACTTCCGTGCTCATAGATTTGTGGCTCTTTGTAGCTGGGTTCCAGAGCTTCCGCCCTGTTCAGTGGACAGTAATCGTCGAACGAGCTTGATCAAACGCGTTTAGTGTTGGTGACAATGTATCGATACATTATGGATATGGCGTTGCAGCCTTCTATAGTCTTCTGACTAATTGATCTATCGGTTGTATGATAGTTCCCTTGTTGCACGATTTGGTGAAAGTAAACTCAGGGGTAAGGCCATCGTGGCCAGTAACGTTGTCAAGGGTTCAAGGCTCGGAGTTCTAGGGGTTATAAAAACCGAACTAAGACAGAGGTGTTGTGTGGTGGTGCAGTGATCGCGGGTACTGCGTAACAAGCAAGAGACTCGAAATCCGGAATCACAGAAGTGAACAAAGGTTGGTGCCGAAGCTATTGATTGTTTTGTAGACTAGAGAACGAGTGAAGAACAAACCTATCCTCCGCAAATCCAGCATCCTTATATACAGTTAACGCGACTGTCGTCACCTTTGCTCACTCGTTCCAAAATACATCCTAACTCCACCCAACTATGTACGCAACCCTTTCAGTCCGTGACCTACGCCATAACCATCACGCCATATTTACAACGCAACCGACCAAACCTGATTCCAACCAACCGAAACCTGATTCTTTCCGACAAAACCTGATTCCCTTCGTATTCCCTTTTCCCTTCATCGATCCTTATTCCTTCTTCGATCCTCACTCGACACAACCGTGACAGTAGCTCCCCCTCCCACATGCTAAGTTTCTACGAAGCTATTGATCCGGGCTTGCCAGGTTGTTCCGCATAAGAAACATTGATTGCTTGAAGCCCATCCACGTTAACCGCCGGTTCCCAGCTTTGTTCATCGTAGCCTTTCCACTTAACCAGATACTGCAGTTGTTTTCGAAACATCCTCGAGTCGTCGATACGTTCCACTTCGTATTCTTCTTCTCCGTCACGAATAACTGCAGGTGGTGCCGATTCGATTTGCCTGGCAAAGGGTCTTCCGATACTTTGGTCAAGCGGGAGATTGGTTGTACTGGATGAATGTGAAGGTCCTTGGGTAATTGTAGTCGATAAGCCCACGGGCTAATAACCTCCGTAATGTCGTATGGTCCCAGGCGTTTCCAGTCAAGCTTTTTGCTGGATCGTTGTGTTGTAATATTCCTGGCGTCCATCCAGACTCGGTCCCAACTCCATCTGCACTCCCTCTCGTCGATGCTTGTCTGCTTGTTCCGCTTGAATATCTTGTGCTCGAGTCATTTCAGCCTTCATCTGTTGGAAGATATCGTTCATTTTCTGGGAGAGGGTATTTGCGTTTACTTCCCTGATATCGTTCCCATTCTGAATCGGATGTTGGCTAAAGGTCATTCTTGGATGAAACCAGTAATTACCAAAGAACGGTGAGCATCCTGTTGTTTCCGAGGCGTGATTGTTCGCGCGAATTCTGCCATTGGTAGCCACTGTGTCCAGTCGTTCTGTTGATAATTGACGAAGGCCCTGAGGTACTGTTCCATAATGGGTTCGTTCGTTCCGTTTGTCCATCGTCTGTGGGTGAAACGCGGTTGACAGCCTCGTTCGATTCCAAGTCTTTCACAAACGTGTCTCCAGAACTCTGACGCAATTGGGTCCTCTGTCTGATACTATGGTATCCGGTAAACCATGTAACATGAACACCTCTCGTATAAACATCTCGCCCAGCTTCTTGCCGTCTGTATCGTCCCGACATGGCACTAAATGTTTCATTTTTGACAACCTGTCAACCACTTCCCATATGGCGTTGTACCCCTCGCTTTCCGGTAGTCCACCACGAAATCCATACTCAGGTCCTTCCATGGTTGTTGCGGTATTCCAGTGGTTTGAGCCATCCGTGGATCTTCTGGTGAGTTGCTTTGCTGCGTTGACATACGTGGCAATTTCGTACGTACCTGTCCACGTCCTTTCTCATACCTGGCCATTGATTGTTTCTTTGAGGAGTTCGAGGGTTTTTGCTCGTCCTGGATGTCCTGCTGCCGGTGTATCATGATGGTCCTGTATCAGTTGTAGCTTGTCCGAATCTTTTTGACGTCCTTTGCGTTGAGACACAGTCTTCGCTGCTATCGAATGGGCAGTGCTTGCATACATTTTGAATCCAGTTCCACAACTCTTTGGATCGGTTTCGTCCTGATTCACACTTCTGCGAATGCTATCACCAGTCCTTGTTGTATTCGTTTGTCGAGATTCTCCGTTTTGAGGACGATTTGTTGGGTTTTTTCTGCCCCCCCCTTCGAGGAATGTCTCCTGGCATTCTGGTGAGTGCATCGGGCTTTGACCTTGCTTTCCGGGCGGTATATAATCTTAACTTGAATCTCGACAGGAATTCGGACCATCTGGTTTGTCTTCTATTGAGTAGCTTTGACGTCATGAAGATTCGAGGTTTTGTGATCCGTCAGTATTTAATAGGATGTACTGACCCTTCGCATTCTGGTCTCCATTGTTCCAGACTTTTAACTATGGCTCCCAGCTCTTGATCGTAAATCTCGTAATTCTCTTCTGCTGGTGTATGTTTCTTCGAAAAGAATGCTACTGGATGAAGATTCCTTGATCATCGTATTGGGACAGTACTCCTGCAGATACATAGCTCGAGGCATCGGTTTCCAAAACGATTTCTTTTCGTAGTCGAATGTGCTAGGACTGGTGCTGTGGTAAATGCTTCTTTTAGCTCCGCAAAGGCTCGTTTCTGATCGGGTCCCCAGTGAAATGGTACCAGCTTTTTCGTTAGCTTTGTCAATGGTTGGACCACCTGCTGTAATTCCTGATAAATCTTCGATAAAAATTGGCGAATCCTAAAAACGCTTGAACTTCCTTGAGCTTGCCAGGTGTTCCCACTCCTTCACCGCTGTTACTTTTTCTGGATCCATTCTAATCCCGTTTTCCCCAACTATCAATCCCAGGTACTTCACCTCCTGTTGATGAAACTCGCATTTTCCGCTTTCAGATACAGCCGGCCTCCTTAAGTGTCGTCATTATTGCCTTGACGTGTTCCTTATGTTCTTTTAAATTGTCACTATAGATGAGGATGTCGTCCAGGAACGCCGTACAAAAATGTCCAGAAGGGGCCAAGAGTATCGTTGATAAATTCCTGAAAGCTGGCTGGTGCATTGGTGAGTCCGAAGGGCATAACGAGGATTCCAACAGGCCATAACGGGTCCTAAACGCCATTTTCCATTCGTCTCCTTCTGCTATTCGAATCATATTGTAGGCATCTCGGACATCTAATTTGGTGTACCACTTGGCTTTTGACAATCTCAACAAGGTTTCCTGAATTAGTGGTAATGGATATCGATTTTTTATGGTTCCTTCGTTGAGTCCTCGATAGTCCATGCATAATCGTAAACCGCAATTTGGTTTAGGTGCGAACAACACCGGTGCTCCCATGGTGATGATGACGATCTGATGAATCCCTTTGACAAATTCTTTTCAATCCACTCTTTAGGACCTGAAGTTCTTCTCTTGAAAGGCTGTATATTGGTCCAAAAGGTGGGGTGAATATGTCTTGGAGTGTAATCTTATGATCGTATGGTCTGTGTGGTGGTAGTCTTTCAGTGATAACCTTATCAAAGAGGGGAAGAAACTCATGATATTCCTTGGGAATTAATTGTTCCAGCGGTTTTTCTTGAAGGTCCTTTACTTCTAGAGCTTTGTGGATTTCGTATAGAGTTACCCCGTACACCTTGAGTTTCTCCTTTCTATTCCGCCTCATAAATGGGGCTGCTACTATAGCACATATATCTAACTTTGGCTCATCGGATTCCGTTGTTTCCATATGATTTCCCCATACCCATACACTTGAATGATGTTGGCAATGTTTCTGGTAATAATCGCTTTCGAATCCTATTCTTTTATTATGGAACTTGATTGTAACGTGGTGAAGTTGTAGCCATGGTAGTCCAAGCACGATTGGATAGTGTCCGAGTTTCGTAACGAATGCTGGTAATTGCTCCTGATGTCCGCGTATGCCTAAGTCCAGTTTAGCCATAGTGGTGATGGTTCCTGATTTGATGGGCCTTCCATCTATAACTTCCAATTCTCTTGATTCTTTTAACTCTCTCTGTTGTAACTGATGATGGCGGACGAAATCTTTGTCAATAAATGCTATTCCAGTAGCTCCGCAGTCTATCAAAGCGTGGGTATCAATGATCTTATCTTCTATTTTCAGCGAGCATTTCACAACGAGATGTTTGCTTTCCATAGAAGACTCTCTTATTTCTGCGCTTGATATAGAAAACTGCGAAATACCAAAACTAGCATTCACTGACAAAGGAAATTCGTTTCCAGCACAATTGCCATCCATATTGCACTGGACTAAACTTTTCCCGATTCCACATCCTTTCCTTTCCCTGTTGTCGAATCTGCATCCCCTTCATTCGTTGCTTTTTTAAATGGTGACACTTCCATTTGTCCTGATGCTGCCTTAAGCTTCCTTGGGCATGATGCCGCGAAATGTCTGCTATTCCCACAGTACATACATAGTCCTCCTTCCCTTCGTCTTTTCCTCTCCTCAGGTGTAATCTTCTTCCCTTTCACTGCCGAGAGGTCCATTGGAGCGGGGCCGTGATAACCTGCGACTGATCCTGCAGGTGCTGCGTCTGGGGCGGATGTGGTGTTGGTCGTTGCATCGGACCTTTTATATCCTTCCCACTTTCCAGATTTCTTTTCCGCGGCTCTTCTCCTCAGCTGTGAATCCCATTTCGACACCATCTTAACGAATTTGATCATGCTTTCTGGCTCCTCGATGTGCTGTATGGAGTCTTTGAGTTCGTTGGACAGTCCTTTCCGTAGTGCGTCCAATTGTGCATCTTCGTTCCATTTGGTGTCTACTACGTATCTTTGGAATTCCGCGTAGTACTGGGAGAATTCGCGGTCTCGTTGTCTGAGTTTCTCGAGTTCTCTCTTTGCTGTTGCTGCTCTGTCTTGATCTCCGAATGCTACATCCAGCAGGTCAACTAAATCTTTCAGGGTATTGAGTTTGACTTCCCCTGAGATTTCGTCACAGTGTGGCATTAACTGTGCCTGAGCCACTCCTTTTAGACATCCAACTGCATATCTCAGCTTTTTCTGTTCATTGTTGAATGCCTTCGGTTTTCCGGCTATCTTTAATGCCAGCTGCACCTTCCACCCTCGAAGTTCCTTCCTAACTTCTCCTGAGAAGCTGGTGATATCGTTCACTTTTTCCTCTCGCTCCTCCCTGTCCGTTCTTTCTCCTGTTTCTCCCCCTCTTCCTTCCGTTAACTTCAGGATCCTTAATACCTGTTGTCGATTTTCCTCCGCCAGATCCCTAAACTTCTCCATTTGGGCTTGAGCATCTTCCAGATCTTGTTTCAGTTCCGCCAGGTCTGGATTTGCTTCCTCCAATGCTTGTTTTAGGATCTGGATTTCTTCAACCAGGTCCCCATGACTGCATGTTTGCGGTGCTTCTGTTGTTGCTGCTGCTTGTTGAGTAAGCAGTAATTCCTGCTTCAGATTGTCCCTTTCCTGCACGACTTTTCCTCCTTCTGCCAACAATTCCAATATTCGTACTTCCGCATTCTTCACAGATTGCTGTTCCTTGAGCAATTTGTTCAGTCTGCTGGTCGTTGGTAGTTGGCTTATTGCTTTCAGCTCTTTGTTGATGTCCCCAATGTGCTCCCTGAGCTGTACTTTGCTCATGATTTCTGTATCCTTTGTTGCCACGATTTCCAGCTCCATCTGTAAGGCTCCGGTCAACGTGACATCGCGAGTCAGTCGTGAAGATTCTCCGGACATCTTTCTGATGATGTAGAGAGGCGGCCGTGAGGAGGCGAGGTTCTGACAAACAGTCTCTGACTTTGTTTATGTCGCTTTGGATTTGTTGAACAGCCGCTTCGATTTCTGCTTCTAGAAACGGGTTGACCATCTACCAGAAGAACACCTCGTGTTTGCTGGGTGTTGATACGATGATTAGCGGGGTTGGTAAAGGAGCTGGATGCAACTCGCGGTCAACTCCCTTTCCCTTGTTCGCCTTTCGTTCGTTGTAATCTGCCCACGAGATTTGGCTATCTATGTTCTTCTCTGTTGCCTTGATCGTAGATTCTGATATCGTTGATTGAGCTTCTGCTGCTCTACCGATTGTTGTATGTGTTCCTCCGCAGATATGTTCGCAGTAGCACGGTTCTTCGTTTTGGCAATCGACGTGAAGACCGTAGTACCTGGTCCAAAAGTTTTTGAATACTGCGTCGTCGATTTGGAGACCTCCTCCGTTGCTTGCTGCTTCTGTCCAGTAGTTATTCCAAGGAGATACCGCTTGTGGTTCGTCCCAGAAGTATGCTTCCAAAGGTTCCTCGGATTCGTTGAGGATTGCGTCGATGCTATCGAACGCGTTCAGGGGTTCTTGTTCGAAGAGGTTGAGGGTTCGACCAGCTAGGTCGAAGAAATTGATTCGGGATTGATGTGGTTTGTTGTTGTCGTATGCTGCCATTTAAAACAGTGCGGATCCTTCTCGTCGATGTTTCCACAGGCACACAACGCAGGAGTGTCTCCAAAAGCTGTGTACTGTGAGCTTGTTTTCGAAGTTTCCAACTGATTTAAACACGGAACAGAGGGAATTGCAAGGTCTATGACAAAAGTAGCAGCCGCTTCGATGAAAATAGCGGCACATATACTGAAATATAACCGGTAGAATCGATTGTAGACTCGTTCTTCTGTCAAGGGTTCAAAGCTCGGAGTTCTAGGGGTTATAAAAACCAAACTAAAACAGAGGTATTGTGTGGTGGTGCAGTGATCGAGGGTACTGCGTAACAAGCAAGAGACTCGAAATCCGGAATCACAGAAGTGAACACAGGTTGGTGCCGAAGCTATTGATTGTTTTGTAGACTAGAGAACAAGTGAAGAACAAACCTATCCTCCGCAAATCCAGCATCCTTATATACAGTTAACGCGACCGTCGTCACCTTTGCTCACTCGTTCCAAAATACATCCTAACTCCACCCAACTATGTACGCAACCCTTTCAGTCCGTGACCTACGCCATAGCCATCACGCCATATTTACAACGCAACCGACCAAACCTGATTCCAACCAACCGAAACCTGATTCTTTCCGACAAAACCTGATTCCCTTCATATTCCCTTTTCCCTTCATCGATCCTTATTCCTTCTTCGATCCTCACTCGACACAACCGTGACAAACGTGTTCTATAGAATGATCAACATCTGAATCTTCATAAAATTGTCTCTCTATCCATCAACCAGGTTAATTGGATAGTAAACTTAGTGATACTTATCACTCCTGTGACACTTGTATGTATCGACCAGCACCTCAAGAATGCCAATTGTAATTCTCTTTTCAAGTATCATAATCATAGCAGGTGAGGTTGTAATCATCAGTATCGTGATTGGTATTCATTTCCTCCTTGTTTCAGATTTCAATATACACAGAACCGCTGGGTTCCAGTGATCAATTATTTGCCTTGGCAGGTAGCCCACCACAGATGCCTGTAGTTTTCTCACATTCACAAAAGTCAGTGACATCGAATTGAGTTCTTGATGACTTCTCGAAAGGAATTGAGTGCATAATCACTCGTTTTGCGAAGTCGTTGTATGTTTTGGTACTCATAGTGAAGTATTGGAGGAAAATGGGTTTTCAGGATTTCCGCATGCAAAGTGTATTTGATATCTTAACAGCGGTCATAGTGAATGGACATGTATGGGCCAGTTTCGCTCCGTACTCAAGAGTAGGAGTAGATACGGTTGCAATCCAGAAAAGGTGATCAAGTCATATGATTGTGAGGTAAGATGATTGCTGGAGTGCAATTGCTCTCCCACGAAGTGTCTATGTAGTGGGCGGTTAACTGCCCCATGAGCCAAATTTTGAACTGCGTTGGATGCATACATACGTTCCCAACGCACCGAACGCACCCAATGCACCCAACGCACCCAACGAATCCTGCCCCATACATAGGTATCAATCATTAGTACACTCCCTATCTATGCACCTAGTTGTCACAACAATATTCAATATTGGTCATGGCTTTGTACTTGTGAGAGTTATTACTTTGTTAATTACAATGATTCAATGAGTTTGGTTTGAATAGTTTATATTAATCTATGTACAAATAACTTCTTCCACAGAGTGCGATTTCTTTCACTTATCGGGCAACTGCAGGAGTTGTGCGACTGATGCCTGGAGTACCCGAGATTGCTCAACTCAACACAGTGCATCAAAAGGCGCTATTTACCATTAATCTGGAGCAGAACTGCAATAGTCAGAACCTATCAAATGCATGAGAGGGAGAAGAAGGTGATGGTAGAGGAGGACCATTCCTTTTGCTTGTGAGGCAACTCTATGAGTTGTGCAACCGATGCCAGGGGTAGTGTTGCATAATCCACTGAATGCGCCAAATCTAATGGTGCCATTTACGATGGATTCGGAGAAGAACTGCAATTGTCAGAATCATTCAAAAACCACGGACGGTTGATGAGAAAGATGCAAATGATGAGTGCAATACCTTTCACTTGTGGGGCATCTCTATGAGTTGTGCAACCGATGCCAAGAGTGGCGTTGCTTAATCTACTGAATGCGCAGAACGCAATGGTGCCATTTACAATGGATTCGGAGAAGAACTGCGATTGTCAGAATTATTCAAAAACCACAGACTGTTGACAAGGAAGATGCAAATGATGAATGCAATATCATTCACTTGTGGGGCAACTCTATGAGTTGTGCAACCAATGCCAGGAATAGCATTGCTTAATCCACTGAATGTGCCAAATCGAATGGTGCCATTTACGATGGATTAGGAGAAGAACTGCGATTGTCAGAATCATTCAAAAACCACACAAGGTTGACGAGGAAGATGCAAATGATGAGTGCAATACCTTTCACTTGTGGGGCAACTCTAGGAGTTGTGCGACTGATGTCTGGAGTACCCTTGCTTGTTCAAATTAATGCGGTGAATCAAATGGTGTTATTCACGACTGATTGAGAGAAGAACTGCAATCGTCAGAACTGATCAAATAAAAGAGAAGTCAGAGGAGGTGTAGATGGAGTACCATTACTTTCACATGTGGGGCAACTCTAGGAGTTGTGCGACTGATGCATGGAGTAGCCGATCTTCATCAACTCAATGCGGTGATTCGAATGGTGCTATTCACAATGGATTCGGCAAAGAACTGCAATAGTCAGAACTGATCAAATAGAGGAGAAGAAGCAGGTAGAGGTAGAGATGGAGTAGTATTACTTTCGCTGGTGGGGTAACTCTAGGAGTTGTGCAACTGATGTCTGGAGTAGCCGATCTTTATCAACTCAACACGGGGAATCGAATGGTGCTATTTACAATGGATTTGAGCAGAGAACAGCAATAGTCAGAACCGATCAAAGTGAGTAGAAGAAGAAGGTGGAGGTGGAGATGGAGTAGCATTACTTCTGCTAATGGGGCCACTCTAGGAGTTGGGTGACTGAAACCTGGAGTAGCCAATCTTCATTAACTCAACGCGGTGAATCGAATGGTGCTATCGACAATAGATTCGGCAAAGAAATGCAATAGTAAGAGCTGATCAAATAGGGGAGAAGAAGCAGGTATAGGGGGAGATAAAGAAGCATAACTTTTGCCAGTGGGGCAACTCGAGGAGTTAGGGGACAGATGCCTGGAATTAGCTGATCTTTATTAACTGAACATGGTGAATCGAATGGTGGTATTTGCCATTGATTCAGCGGAGAACTGCAATAGTCAGAACTGATCAAATACAGAAGGAGGAAAAAGAAGAAGATAGGAAGGGTGAATACAATTCCTTTCACATGTGGAGCAACTCTAGAAGTTGTACAGCTGATCGGGTTGATTGACTGAATGCATTGTAGGACTTGGAGAAAATCACTGTGAAAGTAAAGGGGTTATGGCAATTTGCAGCAATGTTATTGGTTGACAAATAGTTGTTCTGACAACTGGGTAAGTTGTATATTGAAAAGTTCTTCCCACCGCTCCTACTTTTGCAGGGGTTCTTCCCAATGCACCCAACTTACCCAATGCAAAAGCTGCTTACGTTGGCGTATATGGTGCCTACATTCGCAAAAACTGTTTCCTGATCCCTCGGCCCTTGACCATCACTCGGCCTCCGCCATATCACTAGGGAAAGAGAATTATGCATATATTGCGGTAATTCGAGGTACTTGGTAGCAAAATGTCCAGAGAATCGAAAACAGCATCAGGATAATTTTTGATTGTTCAGTTTGAACTAAATCTGGATCAAGACCAGGGCAAGGAAAAGGAAGTCAAGATAGGAAAAGACTAAACCAGTGCAATAAGCTTGGCCATTGAACTTGGCACGAATTTCCTTTGACAACAAATGTGATATCTTGTTTTGGAATTTTAAAGTATTCAATGAGCAATGTGGAAATTAAAGTGTGTTCAATGCACCACAAGCACCTGGTAGTGAAATGTTCACTCAGAATTGGACACAGATCACTCAACACCCACTGCATTTGTCAAGGGTTCAGGACTCGGTATTGAGGGTTCAGGGCTTGAGATTCAAGGGGTTATAAAACCAGGAAGCCAAGTGGTCGAGGAATCTAGGAATAGCCTGTAGCTACGAAACGAGGACTGTATGCAAAAGACTCGGTTCAGAATCACCGAGTGTGAAAGAAATGAAAGCTGAAGCTAATTGATGGTTTTATTGACCTGAGAACGAGTGAAGAAAGCAACTTATCCTCTGCCAAACGCCTGGTTTATATACAATAATTTCACTCGTTCCATAATAGATCTGAACTTCTGCTTTCTTTGTACGCTGCTTTCGTGCGATTCCGTCGTTTCCCGTAAAACCCTGATTCGAAACCTGATTTCATTCTTGTCATACTTTAGCCTCAGTTTGTAACCTGATTTCATTCTCGTCATACTTTAGCCTCAGGTTGAAACCTGATTGCATTCTCGTCATGCCTTATCTTGTATATTATTCACCGATCATCATTCCACAACCGATCGTCACTCAACACAATCGTGACAGTAGCTTCCCCCACCCCAATACCGAGTACCAATGAGGTTTACGATCCTGGCTTGCCAGGTTGTTCGGTATGAGAGCTGTCGATCGCCTCAAGACCATCCACGTTGGCCGCGGGCCCCCAGCTGTGCTAGTCGTACCCTCTCCACATCACAAGATATTGTAATTGCCTTTCGAACAGCCTGGAATTGTCCACCCGTTGGACTTTATTCTCCTCTTCTCCATCGACTATGACCAGTGGTGGTGGTTCTTGCTTGTGAATCGGGAGAGAATCCTGGGCAGTCTTCTCCAACCTGGATATCGGTTGAATGTTGTGAATGCGTAGTTGACATGGTAGCTTGACATATTAGGCCCATGGACTGACGACCTCTGTGATGTCATATGGTCCAATACGTTTCCAATCAAGTTTTTTACTGGGTCGGGCCATCGATAGGTTTCTGGTGTCCATCCATACTTTGTTTTCTAACTGTCACTCCATTCCGACACTTGGGGATTGATTGGCCTGCTCGCACTATACGGCCTCGGCCCTTTTCATTTCTGCTCTGAGTTTGCTGAAGAGTTGCTCCATCCGTTGGCTCATCTGCTGGGCGTTTACCTCGCTCGGGTCCTTGACTGGATGTTGGCCAAAGGTCATTTGCGGATGGAAGCCGTTGTTGCCAAAGAATGCGGGGCAATTGGTTGGCTCCGAGGTATGATTGTTCGCTGCGAATTCTGCCAATTGTATCCACCTGACCCAATCGTTCTGTTGATATTTAACAAAGTCCTGGAGGTACTGTTCCATTACGGCGTTGACTCTTTCTATTTGGCCATCGGTCTGTGGATGAAATGCGGTTGACAGTGTTCATCCGATTCCCAATCTTTCGCAGACATGTTTCAAGATTTCCGAGGCCAATTGCGGCCCTCCATCGCACAATATTTTTTTGGGCAGTTTGTGCAGTCTAACTCATTCTTTGACGTACATTTCTCCCAGCTTCTGTCTATCTACTTTGTCAGTACAGGGTACATGGTGTTGCATCTTCGTTAGATGATTGACTAATACCCATACTGTGTTGAATCCTTCGCTTTCTGGTTGTTCAACTATGAAGTCCATGCTCATATCCTTCCATGGTTGCTCCGGTATTTCTGACAGCTGTATCAAGCCATGAGTCTTTCCGTGGGTTGCCTTGCTGCTCTGGCAGGTGTGGCAATTTCGTACGTAGTAATCCACATCCTTCCTCATCCAATTCCAGCAGAGACTTCAGCATAGCAAGTCATCAGTTGTTGCTCATCCTGGATGTCCTGCGACCTGAGAGTCATGGCATTCTTGGATCCACATGAGCTTATCTTCATTCGTTGGATGAATTTGTTGTGATTCGGACACTTCTAGTGGTTCTTTCCTGTATGTGCCTAACTCTGGGCATTGCTTGCATATCTTTTTTACGCAGTTCCACAGCTTGTCAGGATTTAGTGAGTTGTTATCGATGTTAACTGTTTCCATAAATTCTACTACGAGGATTTGACACAGTTCCTGGTCGAATTTTTCTGTTTTTATCACGATTTGTTGGGTATTCTCTGCCCCCCCCTTTGGAGGAATGTCTCCTGGCATTCTTGTAAGTTCATCGGATTTTTGACCTTGCTTTCCTGGCCGATAGACTATCTTGAACTTAAACCTTGACAAGAACTCGGACCACCTGGTTTGTCTTCGGTTCAGCAATTTCAATGTTATGAAGTACTCCAAGTTGTTGTGATCGGTGAGGATCTTAATTGGATGTGCTGATCCTTCGCATTTGGGTCTCCATAGTTCCAGGCTTTTCACTATCACGCCTAATTCTTGATCGTAGATTTCATAATTTTTTTCTGCAGGCAAATATTTTTTGGAGCAGATGGCGCCTGGGTGTAGCACTCCTTGGTCGTCGTACTGAGAGTGGACTCCTGCGGATTCGTAACTTGAGGCATCGGTTGTGAGGATTATCTCTTTTTCAGAATTGAAATACGCTAGCACTGGTGCCGTCATAAAGGTTATTTTGATTTCTGCGAAAGCTCTCTTATGATCCGGTCCCGAATAAAAAGGTACTAACTTTTTCTTACGTTTTGTTAGCGGTTGTACCACACTGCTGTAATTCCGTATGAACTGTCGATAAAAGTTAGCCAAGGCTGAAAAGCCTTTGACTTCTGTAAGTTTCTCCGCTACATTCAAGTTTTCAACTGTTTGGACTTTCTCCGGGTACATTCTGATTCCGTTTACTCTGACAATTAGCCCTAGGTATTTGACTGCTTCTTTATGGAACTCGCATTTTTCTGCTGTTAGGTAGAGGTCTGCTTTCTTGAGAGATGTCATTACTGCTCGGATGTGTTCCTTGTGTTCTTTCAGATTGTCGCTGTTGATGAGAATATTATCCAAACAAGTTGTGTAGAATATATTTAAGAATGGTCGAAACGTATCATTGATGAATTCTTGGAATAAAGCCAGTGCATTGGTAAGTCCGAAAGGCATAACTAGGAATTTGAAAAGTCCATAGCGGGTCCTTCAAGCCGTTTTCCACTCATCCCCTTCGGCGATTCTAATCATATTATACCCATCGCGGACATCTAACATGGTCTAGTAGCGGGCATTGGACAGTCCTAGCAAGATTTCTTGGATCAATGGTAGGGGATATTGGTTGTTCATTGTTTCTTTATTTAGGCCTCAGTAATGGACACAATGTCTTAAACCTCCTCCCGGCTTTGGAGCGCAGAGTACTGGAGCTCTGCAAGGTGATGAAGACGATCGGATGAATTCTTTGGGCAGGTTTTTCTCTATCCATACTTATAAAAGTTGTAGGTCTTCTCGATATAAGCGGTAAATAGGTCGACACGTCGGTCTGAACCCTTTTTGACACTGTATTTTATGATCATACGGTTGGTGCGGTGGTAGTGTTTCCGCGACTACCTTCTGCAGAAGGGTAGAAACTCGTGATATTCCTTGGCGATGACCTCTTCGAAGGGTTTCTCCTGTAGCTCCTTTACTCCCAAAGCTTTGTTGATTTCGTACACTGTGACAGCGCACACCTTGAGTTTCTCCCTTCCTATTCTCCTCAAGAAAGATGATGCTGCTACTGCGCAGATATCTAATTTCGGCCCTTCTGGATCTGCGGCTGTTGTTTCCATATGGTTGCGCCATACCCATACGCTCGAATGATGCTGGCAGTGCGGTTGACAATAACTGCTTTCGAAGCCAATCCTTGGGCTCTGGAATTTGACCATAACATGGTGGAGTGGTAACCATGGTAGTCCCAGCACAATGAGGTAATGCCCTAACGTTGTTACAAGGGCTAGTGATTGATTCTGATGAGATCGTATTCGTATGTTTAATTTGGCCATAGTCGTAATGGTTTCTGATTTGATGGGTCTGCCATCGATAACATTTAACTCTCTTGACTCTCGTGATTTCTTCTCTTCTAACTGATGATGGCGAACACAATCTGTATCCACAAATGCTATGCCTGTGGCTCTACAGTCGAGTAGGGCGTGTATATTGATTAGCCTGTCTCTGATTTTCAGTGAACATTTCACAACAAGATGCTTACTGTCAATTACAGACTGGTTGAATTCTGTGCTACTTATTGAGAACTGCGAAATACAAAAACGAGACTTAACAACTGTAGACAAACGAGATTTGTGCCCATCGTAGAATAATCCCTCAGCATGTGTTACTGAAAAGTGCCGATCGCGTTCCGAATCCGCCCGACTGCATGCCCTGGCGCTTAAAGAGGTTTTTCCAAGAGAAGTGTCGTACGGAGTGCGTATGTCAGGAGGAGAACGCCTACTTGCCCCCCTTGCTCTTCCCCTCACCCACTTTTTCCGTCGACACCGTATGTCAAACCGAACCCCTCCGACCTCTTCTTTTCAATATCCCTCCTGGGCACTGCAGAAGAAAGCCGGGAGATCACTGGGAAGGGGAAGAGCAAGGTGGGCAAGTAGGCGTTCTCCTCCTGACATACGCACTGCGTACGACACTTCTCTTGGAAAAACCTCTTTAAGCGCCTGGGCATGCAGTCGGGTGGATTCGGAACACGATCGGCACTTTTCAGTAACACATGCTGAGGGATTATTCTACGATCGCCGATGGTAAGGGTACCCCTGCTCGCATACCGCAAACGCATAGTACCACACCCTTTCGGCACATCTTTATTCCGCGCTATAGTGTAGAACGCGCCCGGACTTTGCTATAAAGACCCTTCGTTCCCTCTGTCGGTTCCTCTTTTCTTCGACACCTCTACCACATCGAAGAAACGAATTGGCCTTGGCCCCCCGGTGGCCAGACGCCAGGTATTATCCTGCGAGACCCCTCTCCCCTACGGCTTTGCGTGGTGATCCGGTTCTTCGGGATAACCAAAGGCTCCGGCCGCCTATAGACACCCGGCCTTTCGGTGTATACTAATCGTGATACAGCCTGGCGTCGCCGGCTGTCGCAAGCCTGGCCTGACGATTGGTTAGCAAACCGAAACGCCCGCATCGCTTGCATCTACCTCTGGTCCCTTCGTCTTTGCTTCCGGCCAAGGCTGGTTAGGCGCCTTCGGGTGGCCAAGAGACCCTCTTCGGGGGAGAAAAGCAATACAGAATACCTGTTCCGAGGTCACTGCACATGCAAAACATCTGCGATGACGATAAAAACTAGGCCCTGTCCCTTCTTGTGTCGCTGCCGCATCACTGCTTCGGCATATGCAACAAGTTGTCCACGGGTTTAGCCACCTGTTGGCGGTGCCTGGCATCATCGCCCCTTGATCCTGTGCAAAGTATTGCTGCCGCATCACTGCTTCGGCATATGCAATAAGTTAATTACACCTAGGAGGTGCTTGGCATCCCTCCCCCTGCGCCCCTGTATACAGGCATAACCTGCCATATATGGGGGGAAACAAGTATTGTTGTCGTCCTTGGGTGATTTATTTCACAATGGCGTCTTCGCCGCCCCAGGCCATTTATCGCCTTCTGGTGATATCGGGGCTTGACATCCTTGACCCTGACCTTTTTTCACCGGAAAATCTCCTATTTTGGCCAAGTATTGTTGCCGCATCACTGATTCAAATGCAATAAATAAATTAAGGGACCTGCTTCGGGGGACCAAAAGGGGGGGGGTTTCATTTTGTTTTGGAACACCTTTGCCCTCCTCTGTCGCTCACCGTCGCTCGCTTCTGTCGGCGTCGGCCCTTAATCTGGCTTGGCATCCTCGTCCCTGTCGTCCTAATAGCGTAGATCGACCCTGTTCCTGTCCTTGGGTCCGGTTTATGCGAGCCAATTCTTATGGCACTGGCCTAGACATTTCCCGACTCCACCTTTCCCGAATCTGCGTCCAGTTCATTTCCTGCTTTCTTACAAGGTGTTACTTCCACCTGTTCTGATGCCGCTTTGAATTGTCTCAGGCAAGATGCCACAAAGTGGCTGCTATCCCCGCAGTACATACAAAGTCCTCCTTCCGTTCGTCACATGCGTTCTTCCGGAGTAATTCTTTTCCCATTGACTGCTGAGACAACCATCTGAGCGTGGCCATGATATCCTGCAACGGTTCCTGCAGGAGCTGATTCCGAGGTTGATGGGATACATGTGCTGTTGTTTGCAGTTTCAGACTTCTTGTATCCCGCTATCTATCTTCCTGATTTTTTTTTAGCAGCTCGAGCGCAGATATGTGAATCTCTTTTTGAGCAGAGTTTGACAAATTCTGTAAGGTCCTCAGGATGGTCGCAATGTTATAATGAATCATTCAATTCTTCGGATAAGCCTTGTCTTATAATTTTCACTTGTTCTGCTTCATTCCAGTCGACCTCCAGCACCGATCATTGAAATTCTGTGTCATACTGAGAGAATTCTGGATCTTTTTGTCGAAGCTTAAGGAGTTCTCAATTGGCAGTGGCTCGTATTCCTGGATCACTGAAGGCTAGCTGCAACAAGTCCAATGATTTTTCCAACGATGGGAGGTCGAGATTACCTGAGATTCAGCTGATATATGGCTGGATCCGATTTAATACTAATCCTTCTAATCGATATGCTGCATATCGCATCATGCACTGTTCATTGAAGAATCTTGTTGGTTCACCCGTAATTTTCATTGCTCACTGTGCCATCCATCCTCGGAGTGCTTTCCTATGTGTTTCCGAGAATCGGATAATTTCACTGCCTTTATGTCCCCTGTTTCGGCTACCATGACTACCATTCCCCTGAGCACCAGCACTCTTCTGACCTGATCCCGATATTCGTTTGTTTCTTCTCCACAGATCATTTACTGTTCCTCTGTTTCTTCTAATTCCTGCCTGAGATTTTCCGTCCCTTCTGGTACACTGGTTGCTAGTCGTTGTTCCAATTCGGTGACTTTGGTCTGTAAATCCCAGTGTGTACAGGCGGGTACTCTTGCTTCCAAGTCCTTGATTCTTTGTTGTATTAATGCCAATTCCTTGTCCGTGTTTGCCTTGTTTTGTTCGAGGTTTTTTATACTGCTTTTAACAACTTGGTGATTCGTTCTTGGGCAGCTGCAATATTTGCTGCTTGGGTTGTGATTTGTTCGTTTAATCGCTCTATTTGATTCTCGATTTGAGATGCTGGTGCTCCTGCCATGCCTGCTATATAGTCCTTCATTTCATAGGCCGCTGACAGCGTATTTTGTTGATTCAGCATCATAAAATCCACCAATATCATCCGTGCCATTATATCTTGATCCATTCTCGTGATCTCGATATATCGAGACCCTTCGCTCATACTGCTGCTTGACATTGCTACTTACATCTTTGAAGGGTGTTGATGAAGGCAGTTATTGATATCGAAACATAGTAAGCGTTCTTCCACTATACACTGATCACAGATATGTTCCAACTTGTTGTTTGGCTTGTGAATCCAGCAATTGTTGGAACAGGAGATATTGCAGCAACCACAGTTGTTCAGGTTCCAGCACATCAACGCCTGGTTAGATACCAAGGCAAAAGGGTTGCGAGACTGAGGGACCACAGTGAACAAAGAATACAATTGTATTCCTCGGTACAATCAAAAAAGGTATTGAATTCCTCTATGCCACAGTTGCAGGTAGGTATTTCGGCCCAATCCTGAATTGCTCCAAAGTTGCAGTGGATAGTTGGGTTTGGATAATTGTGGTCTAGGTCTCCTTCTTCTTCTGAACAGTAGCAAAAATAAATACAGTCGCAGGTCCTTTCGTCCTCGCTCATGTATTTGAAGGTGGCACTGGTCGCCGAAAATATGTGGATTCGTAGGGCTTCGAAAAGTCCACATGTATGATAAACAGATGTGTCACCATTAAGATTGCATGACCAATCTATTTTCGAAATTGCTTGCTGATTTAAGAACTTTGCAAGACATGTGGCAAATGTGATGACAATAATAGCAACCTAAATGGTGAGGATAATGGCACATAAAACAACAACATAACCTGTAGAATCGATTTTAGACTCATTCTTCTGTCAAGGGTTCAGGGCTTGGTATCGAGGGTTCAGGGCTTGAGGTTCTAGGGGTTATAAAAACCGGAAGCCGAGTGGTTGCAGAATCTAGGAGTATCCTGTAGCTACGAAACGAGGACTGTATGCAAGAGAGTCACTTCAGAATTCCCGAGTGTGAAAGAAGTGAAAGCCGAGGCCAATTGATTGTTTTATAGACAAGAGAACAAGTGAACAAAGAAACTTATCCTCCTCCAAATGCCTGGTTTATATACAGTGAATTCACTTGTTGCATAATACATCTGAACTCCGGATTTCTTTGTACACTGCTCTCGTGTAATTCTGTCGTTTCCCGTAAAACACTGATTCGAAACCTGATTTCATTCTCGTCATACTTTAGCCTCAGTTCAAAACCTGATTTTATTCTCGTCCTACTTCAGCGTCAGTTTGATACCGGAATTCATTCTCGTCATACTTTAGCCTCAGTTTGCAACCTAATTTCATTCTCGTCATACCTTATCTTTTATATTATTCACCCATCATCACTCCACCACCGATTGTCACTCAACACAACCGTGAGAGCATTGATCAACTGCGGAACTACCGAAATAGTATTTGTGGACAAACAATTTATTTGCCATTATCAGTTGGAAGAAAATTAATGACGAGAATCCTGAGAAATGAAAGTAATTGATGCAGGACCTATCGAATCGGAAACTATTACGATACTAGGCAAATTAAATCGGGCAATATGTGACTATCAGAAACAGCTACCAGCATTTGTTACAAAACCAGGACACTACCCGATAGTATTAGGACTATTGTTGGCAACAAACACTGATGCTTTGGGAAAATCCTCGACACAGTTTAGTTTGTGGTGAACCGAATCCTGCCATGACTTTCTCCCAAACCCTATGCTTTCACTCCAAAATGTCAAAAATAACAAGTCAGTGAATTTTTGTTTGATCAATTTGAATAATTTTTTCTTATACGTAACTTCAAAAGCTACAAAATGAATCAAGATTTGAGCCAATCAGACAAGAACTGGATTACTTATAATGGTTTGAAAATCATGGTTCACATACAGATTTGTGATCAACCTGTGGATATCTGTGAATCTCGGCACAAACTTGAACCGAATCCCTGTAGGGTCCGATCTTTCAAGAGCTGGTTTGTTTCGTTGCAATCAATATTCTGGACTCCCATGGTTACAACTTTGCGATATCACATTCAAATTCTGATGTATGAGTGCTGGCTTTGAAAGCAATTACTGTCTGCAATACTCCCAACATTATTCAAGTATATGGGTATGGGGAGATCAAATGGAAACAAAGGAAAACATGGACACACCAAGATCGGATATCCATATTATAGCAGCCACACTCTTTATGTGAAGACACAAAATGGAAAAACTCAAGGTATACACGGTAACTCTATATTAAATGAACAATGCTTTCGAATTCAATGTCCTTCAAGAGACACCTCAGGAATTACTATTACCAATAGAATCACATTAGTTTCTTCTATTGTTCGATAGGATAGTTGCCAAATAATTGCCCCCCACAGACCATAGGATCACAACATCCAATTTCAGGAACGATTTATGCCACTGTTTGGACTGATTCACAGCCTGTCAAGAGAAGAATTACAGGTCCTAAAGGACTGGATCAAAAAGAATCTTTCAAAAGGATTCATGAAATTATTATTGTCACCATGTAGATTCCTAGTAATGTTATTACCAAAGCTGAATGGAGGTGTAAGATTATGTGTAGACTATTGAGGATTGAACGAAGAAACAATGAATTACTGTCATCTGCTACCACTGATCCAGAAAACACTCCTCGAGCTTTCAAAAGCACTTATTCACACCAAACCCAATATCAGGGACACATACAATAAGATCAGAAATGCAAAAGGGAACGAATGGAAAACAGTAATCAGAACCCTTTATGGCATTTATGAGTTATTAGTAATGCCATTCGGATTAACCAACACACCAGCATCTTTTCAAGAATTTATAAATAATATACTATTGCCATCCCTGGATCTCTTCTGTACAGCATGTCTAGACGATTTCCATATTTACAGCAACAATATGAAGGAACCTATGGAACATGTCTGTGTGGTAATGCAAACACTTAAAGAAGCAGGTTTTTACTTGAAAGCAGAGATATGCAAGTTTCATCAGGATGAAGTTAAATATTTGGGCATAATAGTATGAGTCAATGGAATTCGAATGGAGCAGGAGATACAGGTGGTAGTGTTAGCAACAGTTTCGGGTGATGCATCTGCGGTCAAGGTTGGAACCGGAATCGAGGACCCCAGTCCAGTTCCGAAACAGTGAAGAAACCAAACCGCCGAATCATAGGTGGTTTCAACAAGGAACCGAACCGAAACCCACCTGGTTTTGTCAGGTTTCACCTGCAGCAGAGCCTTATTTTTCATTTGCCCCAATATTACCATATTTTCGGGCCCAATTAAGGATTTGAGTTCTGATTAAATTGTGATATGTTATATACGGAGATTATGTAGTTTTGGACGCTCTTTGACCTCCCGCTTTCCGATATGCGATACACTTAGTGTTAATTGAGTTGCTGTGATATGAAGTGAAGCTTTCGGCCAAATTTGACTGTTTGTTGCGGTGATCGAACAAATGCTAATTGTATCGCAAATCGCGGAGTGGGAGGTGATAGCAGGTCAAACATTACATGATCTACTTATATAACATGTTGCAATCCAATCAGAACTCAAATACTTAATTGGAGTGATAGTTTCAGATGTGGAACCTACCAAAACATGGCAAGTTTGGTTCAGTTCCACATTTGAAACTGTAAATTATTAATTATTCTGGTTTCGTACGGTTGCAAACCTAGAACCAATCTGAACCTGGAATATGGGACCATTGCTAACACTAACAGGCAGTCAAACACTGGATGATACCAAGCAAACTTACAGAAGTGCAAGTATTTCTAGGATTTGCCAATTTCTACTGAAGGTTTATACAAAATTACAGCAAGGTCATACAACTATTAACCAAATTCATGAAAAAGCTAGGACTATCTCACTGGGGACCAGATCAAAAAAGAGCATTGGCAGAGCTAAATGAGGCCTGTATAAGTATATGAATACTAGCCCACTTGGACTACAACGAAGAAATTGTACCGGAAACAAATGCTTCAAGCTATATATCTGCAGCGGTACTATCATAATATGATGATTAAGGAATCGTTCACCCAGTAGCTTATTTCACTAAAAAACCTACAGCAGCCGAGGAAATTCCTGAAATTCACAACCCAGAGCTGGGAGTGATAGTCAAAAGCTTCGAACAATGGAAACTGGAATGCGTGGGGTCTGTATATCCAATCAAAATCTCAATGGACCAAAAGATACTCAAATATTTTATAACATCAAAATGGCTCAATAGGACACAAACTTGGTAGTCAGAATCTCTGACATGATTCAAATTCAGGATTATATATTGACCAGTGAAACATGGCCAGAAGCCAAACACATTGATCAGAATGCCAGGAGACATTCTTCCGAAAGAGGGGAGGCAGAAAAAACCCAACAGATCGTACTCAAATTGGAGAATCATGAAGAAGAAATACAGAAAACTCTGATCATATCGTTTACAGAAGTCATGAGCCTGAACAGTGATGAAATCAGCTGCAAGGAATTATGGAACTGGGTCGAAAATATTTGTCAATCCTGCAAATATGTCAGTACCAATAGGCTCTGTGCATACGTCCCGAACACTCACATCATTACACAGAAAGAAAAGACTTGAATAATCAAAGATCATCATGAATCCACAGCAGTAGAATACCAAGGACGCATGGAAACCTTCAATCTCCTCAAACGAAATGATCAATTGGAAGGATTGCAGAAGGACATAGATAGATACATTCAGAACTGCCACACCTGCCAATGCAGCAAACCTGAAAATCAAAAAATACAAGGATAGTACAAACCATTAGAGGTACCTCAACAGCCATGGAAAAACCTCAGCATAGACTTTGTTGTGTGACTTCCTGGCAGCCAGGGTAACAATGCCATATGGGACATAGTGTGCAGACTGTCGACAATGAAACATCCAGCGCCCTGCTATAATGATACAAACAGGAAGCAATAGGGAGCAATATTTATCTGGGAACTATACAGATTGTACTGTTAATGTAATACCAGGAACTTCACTCCTGGTTTTTCCGGCCACAGTAGTATTTAAACTTAACTTGGGACAGCTTGGAAGGTAGGTTAGGTGGTTCCCTCAGGATGTGAAATCACTAAAAGATTCCGAACAAAAAGCATTGCTTTTCAATCAGTATATTGTCAAGGCTTGTTCTCCTCACTGAGAAGATTGATGCCCTTTCTACCCTTGAAAAATTCAGAGATCTTTATACCCCTTTCGGCACTTTCAAACAAATACTTCGATCTATCCATTTCTCTACAGCTGCAGCACATTGACCATATGCAGACCTCCTTCGAACCAATGCCCGTCGCTTTGAAACCACCGCGGCCTCCATCTCCCGATTCTCTATCGTTCTTATTGTCATTCGATTATAATCTGACTATCGGTATCCTGTATAACATCAAGCTTATAGAAATGTGCCTCCAGACCAGTGGTATCCTTTCGATTGAATGACCTCCAGATGAATAAGCCGAATACGCTAGAGAGCAGCTTCACTGTTCACAATCGGCACATATTCCGAGGTTGTCGGCTGTTTGGCTGGGGCCACTCAACTGGTTGCCAGCTGTCTGTTTGTTATCAGCGATTCGTCAGCATCTTGCCGAATTCCATTCAGCTGTATGTTGGCTGTCCGTTTGTTATAGGCAATTCGGTGCAGAAGCAACTGCATCCATCAACTAGCCATGGTTGCTTATCCATGTTGTAGATGTTCGTTTGCTGGCCATCCGACAGGATTGGCTCTGACATCCGAGACAAGTGATAGCCAATGATATCAAATCAGGGAAATTGTGGGCAATCCTAGATGACCCTGTGGCGAACTGGGTAGGTATAACACAACCCCTTCGCTTGATGAGTTCATCTATGAACGACCATACTAATCTACACATCTTCGTCATTGATGAGATATGATCCAGTGCACGGAAGTGAATTATTCGAATTCCTCGACATGGTGGATCTGCACCTGACGCCCTCACATGAACCAATCAATTTGCATATATCCAGATAACACATATTGCAGCAAGCAGAATCAATTAATCAGGTTGCATCTAGCTAAGACACTGTGCTTTCTTTGTCTTTCTGTGATCATCTGGAAAAACCGTGACCCTGTGTGCCCTTCAAGTTGAATCTATCTTTTCTCTTGATCCATCTTTCTCTTGGTCTGGAAGATCATGACCCTTTGTGCCCATGGAAACCAAATCCTTTGTCCAGTGTCCTGCTGGCTGTTAAAAATTCTGTGTGGAGAAAAGATACTAGCTCAACTGTACATGAAATCCAGTTATACTTTGCAGCCAGAGAATTCTGTCTGTAATATCTCTTCGATAGTCTCTTGTTATTGAAGTTCTTATCAGGTTTCTCAGTCCTATCTGCTTCCTCTGGATATCGTGTCCACTTGACCAGATATAACCCCTGTGTCCGTTCCTTACTGTACTGGCTGCCCATGATCTCTTTGGCTTTGTAACCCGTTTTGTATATATAGCAATCCACATCATATCCAAGCGCATTTGCTTTGTTAGCAAGTGCTGGTGCCAGTGTAGTCGGATTATGGGCAAGTGAATAGGGGTCGAAGAGTGATGCATGGAAGGCATTGTGAACACACCATCAATTTTGAAAAACTCAAAATCCATAGCAGCGGGTGAGAGTACCTTCGAGACCATGAAGAGACCACAAAGCTTTGCATCCAGTTTTCTAGATGGCCTATGAGTTTTGGGGATTGTCCCATTTAGCATAACTAAATGACTGACTGAATAATTCAGAGATTCCTGAGTACGTGTATCATGGTACTTCTCCAATGTCCTCTATGTTTGCTCTATACTTATACAGCAGAGTGCATGCATGGCGGTCATCCAATGAACAGAGTACCTAGATGGCAGATTCTTTGCTTCCATTGTAATGGGCCAATTTGTTCAAAAATCTGATCGATAGTTTGCAAAGAATCGTGACATTTCTGTACCAGTGGTGAGAGAGTTGTTGTAGACATACTCTGCTCTTGGTATTATCTCAAACCAATGATCCTGCTTGGAATTGCAGTAATTCCGCTGCTAACATTGCAACATTTGGTTCATTCGTTCTGTTTGTCCGTTTGTTTGAGGATAGAATGGCAATGACATCTGCAATCTAATGTCAAAAGGTTTGACCAACGAGGACCAAAATGCAAATGTGAACCTATGGTCTTGATCTGACATTATGTTTGATAGTCAACTATAAAATCTCTATTCTTTGTTCAGGAAGATTTTTACCATGACTGTGGCTATCTGTCAATGGAATTAATTAAGCTTTTTGAGTGAATCGGTCAATCAGTACCCATACCGATGAGCATCAGTCAGATACTGGTAATTTGATAATGCAGTCCATAGAAATCATGCACTTGGGTGGTACACCAATTTGAGTGGTCGGAGAGTACAATTCCGAGTGTGACAAGCATTAGTGTTCTTTTGACATTCTGGCCATGAGTGGACAAGATCTTCGATGAATTTCTCCAGTTCCAGCCAACAGAAGTTTTGTCCGAACGGATCAATTGTTATATCCTGCCACATGTATCCAGCCACCTTCGAATCATTCTCCACTTTCAATATCTTTTTCCTCAACTGCAGATTGTTTGGAATTCTCTGTCTACATTTAAGATCAAGGGCTTCGTCCTCAGGCAAGATATCTGGCCCTGGGTTTCCGTCCATAGCTTGGATATACTCTTCTTGTCATGCTGTATTGTTATTAGTACTGGTGACCACTGCTTCTAACAGTCATGAATTGAACTTCACAACTGGAATTGCTCTCAGCTTTGCAGAAGAAATTGGAATCTGTTCGCCTAGTAACTTCATTGCCATCGTTTGTACTATGACTTGTTCAGAAGTTACCAACTGATTGGGTCTCAGAACACGATGAATTGGCTGGTTTTTGTTTTGTTTGGCACTATTTCACACTTTTTAGGGTAGTGCTCCAAACACATGGATAATGCATCCAGTTTTCCATTGGCACTGCCAGGTCGGTAGAATATGTTAAAATCATATTCCGCCAGCTCTTGAGCCTGGTGGGCTTCACACAGATTCAAGATGATTGTAGTCATAGAATATTCGAGATTCTTGTGGTCGGTGAAGACACTGATTGGGTAAGCTGCACCTGCAAGATAACTTCTCTATTTTTTCAATATAGATAATATTGCACCCATCATTTTATCGTGGATAATGTAGTTGATTATCGCTTGGTCTATTTTTTGAGAGTGGTAAGTGATAGGGTACAATTGCCCATGAATGACTTGGGAGAGTACTGCACCGATTGCAAAATTACTCGCGTCAATCTCAATCCACACAGGCCAATCAAGCTTCAAAGGCAATAATATGAGAGCCTCAATAAAGTACTTCTTCAGCATATCGAACGCTATTTGATTTTAGGGATTTGCTGGCCTGTGAAACTTTTTGTTTATTATCTTGGTCAACTCCATGCAGGGATGGCATCACTTCGACTATCTTTTGATGGAGCATCAACAGAAGTTGGCGAATTTGAGGAAAGACTGGACATCCATGATGGACTCTGGAATTTCCCATTTAAAAATAGTGTCAATCTTGTCTTTGGACATACTGACAGCTTCACCTGATATGAGTTACACAAGGAATTAGACGTGTTTCTGGTGTCATTCGCACTCATCGGGTGCGATAGCCAAATTCTTTTCCTGCAATTAACAAAGGACTACTCTAGTCAATCGCAGATGCTCTGCTTTGTTTTCTTCATAGAAGAAAATATCATCTATATGGACTAATACTCAATGATCGATTAGATTTTGCAGAATTTCAGTCATAATATCTTGGACACTAGCTCGCACACTCGCCAATCCAAAAGGCATAACAAGGTACTCATAATGGCCATATCTTGTACAGAATACTTGTGTCCATTCATTCCTGAGTTTGATTTGAATGAGGTTGTACCATGTGTTCAACTTTATCTTGGTGAAAATCTTGGATCCCGCAACCCTGTTTCTGACTTGGTTCATAAGTGGCAATGAATATCAGTTCATAATCTTCACACAATTCAGACCTCTGTAATCCATACATAATCGAAAGCGTCAGCCATGTGGCTTTGGAACAAAGAGTAGTGGTGTACCCGCAGGTGATATGCTACAACAGATCTTGCCAGAATTAAGCATTTTCTTCAAACATTCTTTAAGGACTGAAAGCTCCTTTTCGGAGAGAGTGTAGATGGGTCCCCATATAGGTTGCCCTCTATCTTTCAAGTTGATGGCATGATCGTCGGATCGATGTAGTGCCCGAGCATTGACAGTTTCTCTGTTGTATAACGTTTGAAAGTCTCTGTATTGCCACAGAATTTGCTCCACCCAGGTGATCTCAATTTCATGAGCTTCATTGATTTGCTTTCACCGATGACCCCAAACCATTGACGAGCAGTACCAAAGATCAAAATGGAATTGTCATATTGGATTGAGAATAACAATGCCACTGCTTATGTGCAATGTTGTAGGTAGAGTTTCGACATATACTGGAGCTTATCATTTTTGTTTGTAACCCCACTGAGTTCTTCAGGCTGAACAATCCACCTGTAAAGTGATATGATACCAGACAAATTCTCCATTGGACCAATTTTGAAAATCCCTTTGGTATAATTGGATTCATACTGCAGAGTAATGGGGAAGGTGTGCTGCCAACACACTCTCTCAATTGTTTCTCCATCGAAGATTTCAAATATCTTGGTTCCTTACAAGTCACTAATGGAATACCATGTGACTCGGCTGACTACTTCAACATAATAGATGTATTGCATCCGGTATCTAAGAGAACCCTTTCAGGGATATTGTTCTTGTCTGAAAAGATTACAAACATGGGTATTGTGTGTATTGAACTATTTCTAGGTTCAGGTGGTACTTGTTGCTTCGTTTTTTTGAGTACAGGCTGAGGTATGCTGGCTGCAGCCTGGTGTTTTTGATTTTTTTAGTTGACAACCATGGTGAACTGCCTTTCAACACAGTCCCATCTGCAATGAGTCATGGTTGATGAATTGGGTTTGAATGATCTTAATCCAGTTCGATGGGAATTACACACCACACTTGGATACTATATAACCAGCATATTTTAAGTATTGAACTCTTTCACAGGTATGTTTCGTTTAATCATCAAAAAAGAATATTCATTTCATATCGAAAACCTAAGCAATACCAATGACTGCATTGGCAAAACCAAACACCCAAAAGAAATACTAAGGTCTGTACCCATGTAATCTTAAAGACATATGAATATCTGTATCAATGAATACCAAAACTGGAGATATCTCTACCTCAAAAACCCATAGCAAAGTCGACTATTCTATAGCACAAAAGAAAGACAAAAAAAACTTGTTTCATCCGTCAATCTCCATACCATCAATGACAACCTTATATAGTACCTGAGAGCTTGAGACTGATGCTGGTTTGCTAATTCGGTCAGCTGGACTCCTGGGCTTGACATTCCAAGAAGAAGTGGTTACTTCTGGAGCTTCCACATCAGGCTTCTTATTCTTGTTCTTTTTTTTACTGGATAAGACTTTGATGGCATTCTTATAGAATACCCATCGATACCCTGAGGAACTGCAGCACTTGCACTGGTTATGCTCGGCTTGTGCTTCCAACAAGATTCCCGAATGCCTTTCAGTGCTTTGCCTTTGTCTGTATTGACTGGCTGAGGACCCTTCTTCTCTGTTTGAGGTTTCTTGGAGTCAGAACCTTTCTCAAACTTCTTCTTTCCTTGATTCCCCTCATCATCACTATCATTATCACACATTCTCCCATTGTTCAGTTTGTATTTCGGCTTGTTATCGTTTTGCTGGTTTTTTTCCGGCCAGCTTCCCTCATACAGGCAACTGACTTGTTTGAGCAGTAATTGGTATTCTGTGTTGTCCATTGGTGGAATCTTTGAAAAGGTTATTCAATGCTGAATTTCTTTGGGAAGTTGGCTGTCTAGAGCATGCCGCCATGCCATCCCTGAGAAGCAAAGATTGAAGTTCAAGTCCACCATCTGGATGATATAGTCCTGGATGTCTCCATTGTACGGCAATGTTTAATTTTTTGGCAACATTTCATGCTATTCTCTGGGTCGATGAATCGTTTCTCCATATCACTGGGAAAGGCTGACCATGTGTCCATCTGAAAACACTTCGTAAGATGCTTTGTTCAGTTGTTCCACCAGGCCTAAGCTGTCTCTCAAAGAATATTCGCAATGAAAATGATATTGCCGTTGTCATAGTTATAATCACTTTTGATGTATCCGATATATGAATCCAGTTCTGTAATCCAATGGCAATACAACTCCAACTTGTGTGGTGGATCTCTCTTAATGATGTACGGAAGTTCAATTTCGCAGTTCTTCCTTGGATTCAGAGTTCTTGGTAGATGTGGTCGTACTTATGATGGTACTGACGGTGATTTGCTATAATCTGTTCCTACTGGTAGTGAAAGTGGTGGAAGGACATTATCTCCACTATCAGACAAGCTGGAGCTGCTCGAGCTGGAGCTAGAAGATTTGTAGTCCTCCGGTAGATCTCCTCCAATGCCTCCTGCACAGTCTCTATTTTCATTTGGTTCTGGAGTCACAGCCTCTTTGATCCATATTCCAATGCCAGTACTTCTGGTGTATTGAAGGTAGAATTCCTGCACAATGGGCTTGGTATTCCCGTCTTTTGGTGTTAATAATGACAGGGTCAATGAACATACTGATCTCTTCACTCGTTCATCTGAGAGCTTCATCTGTGAAGCTTTAGTGAATTCCATGAATTTCCGCTGAATGTCCTTCTTCATCTTTTGTTCTGCTGCCTTTCTTTCTTATACAGCATTGTCTGCCATATTCTTGTCACGGTTGTGTCGAGTGAGGATCGGGGGAGGAATATGGATCGATGATGGAGATACAGGAATATGAAGTAAATCAGGTTTTGTTGGTTGGAATCAGGTTTTGTTGGTTGTGTTGCAAATATGGCGTGATGGTTATGGCGTAGGCTGCGGACTGAAAGGGTTGCGTACATATTTGGGTGGAGTTAGGATGTGTTTCGGAACGAGTGAGCAAAGGGGACAACGGTCGCGTTAACAATATATAAGGATGCTAGATTTGTGGAGGATAGGTTTGTTCTTCACTTGTTCTCTAGTCTACAAAACAATCAATAGCTTCGGCACCAACCTCTGTTCACTTCTCTGATTCCAGATTTTGAGTCTCTAGTTTTGTTACGCAGTACCCGCGATCACTGTACCCTCCCGTTTGGTTTTTATAACCCCTAGATCTCCGAACCTTGGAACCTTGACAGAAGAACGAGTCTACAATAGATTCTACCGGTTATAATTCAGTATATGTGCCGCTACTCTCATCAAAGCGGATATTATTTTTGCCACAGACCTTGCAATCCCCTTTGTTCCGTGTTTAAGTCAGTTGGAAACTTTGAAAAGAAGATTACCGTACACAGCTTTTGGAGACACTCCTGCGTTGTGTGCCTGTGGAAACATCGACGAGAAGTATCCACGCCGTTTGAAATGCCAGCGTACTATAGCAACAAACCTCAACAATTCCGAATCAATTTCTTCGACCTAGCTTGTCGAACCATCAACCTCTTCGAACAAGAACCCCTGAACGTCCTTGATAGCATTGACGCTATTCTCAACGAACCTGAGGAACCTTTGGAAGCATACTTCTGGGACGAATCACAAGCGGTATCTCCTTGGAATAGCTACTGGACAGAAGCAGCAAGCAACGGAGGAGGCCTCCACATCAACGACACAGTATTTAAAAACTTCTAGACCAAGTACTACGGTCTTCACGTCGATTTCCAGAATGAGGAACTGTGCTACTGCGAACATAACTGCGGAGGGACGCACACCACAATCGGCAGTGCAGCAGACGCTCAATCAATAAAATCCGAATCCACAATCAAAGCAACACAGAAGGATATAGAAAGCCAAATCTCGTGGGCGGATTACAAAGAACAAAAAGCGAACAAAGGAAAGGGAGTTGACCGCGAGTTACACCCGGCCCATTTACCAACCCCGCTGATCATCGTAACAATACCCAGCAAACACGAGGTGTTCTTCTGGTTGATGGTCAACCCGTTTCTAGAAGCAGAAATCGAAGCGGCAGTTCAACAAATCCAAGACAACATAGACAAAGTCAGAGACTGTTTGTCAGAACCTCGCCTCCTCACAGCCGCCTGTCTACATGATCAGAAAGATGTCCGGAGAATCTTCGAGACCAACTCGCGACATCACGTTGACTGGAGCTTTACAAATAGAACTGGAAAACCTAGCAGCAAAAAATAAGGGAGTCATGAAGGAAATACAGCTCAGGAGTCACATCACAGACATGAACAGAGGGCTAACAGCACTGAGCCAACTACCGACAACCAGCAGATTGAACGAATTGCTCAAGGAACAGCAATCTGTGAAGAATGCGGAAGCACGAATATCGGAACTGTTGGCAGAAGGAGAAAAAGTCGTCCAAGAGAGGGACAACTTGAAGCAGGAATTACTGCTTACTCAACAAACAGCGGCAACAGCAGAAACACCGCAAACATGCAGCCATGGGGACCTGGTTGAAGAAATCCGGATCCTAAAAAAACATTGGAGGAAGCAAATCCAGACCTGGCGGAGTTGAAACAAGATCTGGAAGATGCACAAGCTCAAATGGAGAAGTTTAGGGACCTGGCAGAAGAGAATCGACAACAGGTAACCAGGATTCTGAAGTTAACAGAGGGAAAAGGGGCAGAGTCAAGAATAAGAACAGAAGGGGAAGAGCGAGAAGAGAAGGTGAATGATATCACCAGTGTTTCAGGAGAAGATAGGAAGGAACTTCGAGGGTGGAAGGTGCAGCTGGCATTGAACATAGCCGGAAAACCGAAGGCATTCAACAACGAACAGAAGAAGCTGAGGTATGCAGTTGGATGTCTGAAAGGAGTGGCTTTGGCACAGTTAATGCGACACTGTGACGAAATCTCAGGGGAAGTCAAGCTCAATACCCTGAAAGACCTAGTTGACCTGCTGGATGTAGCATGTGGAGATCAAGACAGAGCAGCAACGGCAAACAGAACTCGAGAAACTCAGGCAACGGGACCGCGAATTATCCCAATACTACGCGGAGTTTCAATGATACGTAGTAGACACCAAGTGGTACGAAGATGCACAACTGGACGCATTACGAAAGGGATTATCCAACGAGCTCAAAGATTCCATACCACATATCGAGGAGCCACACAGCATGATCGAATTCGTCAAAATGGTGTCAAAAAGAGACTGGCAACTGAGAAGCAGAGCGGCGGAAAAGAAATCTGGGAAATGGGAGGGTTACAAGAGGTCTGATTCAACGACCAACACCACATCCGCCTCAGATGCTGCCCCAGCAGGATCAGTTCCAGGTTATCATGGTCCCGCTCCAATGGTCCTTTCGGCAGTAAAAGGAAAAATGATTACACCTGAGGAACGGAAGAGATGAAAGGAAGGAGGATTATGTATGTACTGTGGGGATAGCAGACATTTCGCGGCCTCGTGCCCAAGGAAGCTGAAGGCAGCATCAGGACAAACAGAAGTGACACCGTTTAGGAAGGCAGCGAATGAAGGGGATACAGATTCAACAACAAGAAAAGGAAAGGAAGTGGAATCGGGAAAAGTTTAGTCCAGTGCAATAAGGATGGCAATTGCGCTGGAAACGAATCTCCTTTGTCAGTCAATGCTAGTTTTGGTATTTCGCAGTTCTCTATATCAAGCGCAGAAATGAAAGAGTCTTCTATGGAAAGCAAACATCTCGTTGTGAAATGCTCGCTGAAATAGAAGAGAAGATCATTGATATCCACGCTTTGATAGACTGCCGAGCTACTGGAATAGCATTTATTGACAAAGATTTTGTCCGCCATCATCAATTACAAGAACATGAATTAAAAGAATCAAGAGAATTAGAAGTTATAGATGGGAGACCCATCGAATCAGGAACAATTACCACTATGGCTAAACTGAACTTAGGTATACGCGGACATCAGGAACAGTTACCAGCGTTCGTTACGAAACTTGGACATTATCCAATCGTACTTGGATTACCATGGCTACAACTTCATGATGTTACAGTCAAATTCCAAAAGAAAAGAAAAGGATTCGAAAGCGATCACTGCCAGAAGCACTGTCAACATCATTCGAGCATATGGGTATGGGGAAATCATATGGAAACAATGGAATCCGATTGACCAAAACTGGACATATGTGCCATAGCAGCAGCTCCATTCATGAGACGGAATAAAGAGGAGAAACTCAAGGTGTACGCGGTAACCTTATATGAAATCAACAAGGCCCTAGAAGTGAAGGATCTTCAAGAAAAACTGCTGGAACAGCTAATTCCCAAGGAATATCATGAGTTTCTCACCCTCTTTGATAAAGTAATCACTGAAAGGCTACCACCACACAGACCATATGATCATAAGATCACACTCCAAGACGCATTCACCCCACCTTTTGGACCAATATACAGCCTGTCAAGAGAAGAACTTCAAGTCCTAAAAGTGTGGATTGAAAAGAACTTGTCAAAGGGATTGATCAGATCGTCATCATCACCATGCGGAGCACCAGTGTTGTTCGCACCCAAACTGAATGGATGCTTACGACTGTGAGTGGACTATCGAGGACTCAACGAAGGAACCATAAAAAATTGATATCCGTTACCTTTAATCCAGGAAACCTTGTTGAGATTGTCAAAAGCCAAGTGGTACACCAAACTGGATGTCCGAGACGCCTACAACATGATTCGAATAGCACAAGGAGACGAATTGAAAACTGCGTTTAGGACTCGTTATGGCCTGTTCGAATCCCTCGTTATGCCTTTTGGACTCACCCATGCACCAGCTAGCTTTCAGAAATTTATCAACGATACCCTTCGCCCCTGTCTGGACATCTTCTGTACGGCGTTCCTGGACGACATCCTGATTTACAGTGACAATTTAAAGGAACATAAGGAACACGTCAGAGCAATAATGACGACGCTTAAGGAGGCTGGCCTGTATCTGAAAGCGGAAAAATGCGAGTTTCATCAACAGGAAGTGAAATATTTGAGATTGATAGTTGGGGTAAATGGGATTAGAATGGACCCGGAAAAAGTAACAGCAGTGAAGGAGTGGGAAGCACCTGGCAAGCTCAAGGAAGTTCAAGCGTTTTTAGGATTCGCAAACTTCTACCAAAGGTTTATAAGAAACTATAGCAGGGTGGTCCAACCATTAACCAAATTTACGAAGAAACTGGTACCTTTTCAGTGGGGCTCTGATCAAAAGAGAGCAATTGCCGAATTAAAGGAAGCGTTTACAACAGCACCAGTCCTAGCACACTTCGACTACGAAAAGGAAATTGTCCTGGAGACCGACCCATCGAGTTATGTATCCGCAGGAGTATTATCACAGTACGACGATCAGGGAATCCTCCATCCACTGGCATTCTTTTCAAAGAAACATACACCAGCGGAAGAAAATTACGAAATCTAAGATCAAGAACTGGGAGCCATCGTCAAAAGTCTGGAACAATGGAGACCAGAATGCGAAGGGTCAGTACATCCTATCGAAATACTGACAGACCACAAGAATCTCAAATACTTCATGACGTCAAAGCTACTCAATAGAAGGCAAACAAGATGGTTGGAATTGCAATTAAGATTCAAGTTCAAGATCGTATACCGTCCAGGAAGACAGGGTCAGAAGCCCGATGTACTCACCAGAATGCCAGGAGACATTCCTTCGAGGGGGGGGGCAGAAAAAACCCAACAAATCGTGCTGAAGACGGAAAATCTTGATAAAAGAATACAGAAGGGATTGGTGGTAGCGTTTGCGGAAGTAGTCAGTCGAGAAGCAGATGAAGTTAGCTCAGAAGAGTTGTGGAATTGGATTCCAAGGGTGTGCAAGGACTGCCCGTATGACAGCAGCGAAGGACTGTGTGCCAACGCCACGGAAATCATCAACGAAGAAACATCGAAGCAGCTTCAACTTATAAAGGATCATCACGATATACCCGCAGCAGGATATCCAGAACGAGCAAAAACCTTCGAACTCCTCAAAAGAAGTCATCAATGGCCAGGTAAGAGGAAGGACGTAGACAGGTACGTACGAAACTGCCACGTATGTCAACGCAGCAAAGCAACCCATCAGAAAATCCACGGATCGCTCAAACCACTGGAAATACTGCAACAACCATGGAAGGATCTGAGTATGGATTTTGTGGTGGGACTACCGGAGAGCGAGGGGTACAATGCTATATGGGTAGTGGTTGATGGGTTGTCGAAAATGAAACATTTAGCGCCATGTCGAGACGATACAGACGGCAAGAAGCTGGGCGAGATGTTTATACGAGAGGTGTTCAAGTTACATGCCTTACCAGACACGATAGTATCGGACAGAGGACACCAATTCGCGTCATAGTTCTGGAGACATGTTTTGAAAGACTCGGAATCGAACGAAGGCTGTCAACCGTGTATCATCCGCAGACAGATGGACAAACAGAACGAATGAACGCCATTATGGAACGATATCTCAGGACCTTCGTCAATCATCAACAGAACGACTGGACACAATGGTTACCAATGGCAGAATTCGCGTCGAACAATCACGCCTCAGAAACAACAGGATGCTCACCATTCTTTGGCAATTATGGGTTTCATCCAAGAATGACCTTTAGTCAACATCCGATTCAGAATGGAAACGATATCAGGGAAGTGAATGCAAATATCCTCTCCCAGGAAATGAACGATATCTTCCAACAGATGAATGCTGAAATGACTTGAGTGCAAGATATCCAGGCGGAACAAGCGGACAAGCATCGACGGGAGGGAGTGCAGATGAAGGTTGGGGATCGAGTCTGGATGGACGCCAGGAATATTACAACACAACGACCCAGCAAGAAACGTAACTGGAAATGCCTGGGACCTTAGAAGATTATGGAGGTCATCAGTTCATGGGCCTACTGGTTACAGTTACCCAAGGACCTTCACATTCATCCAGTACAACCAATCTCACGCTTGATCAAAGTATCGGAAGATCCCTTGCCAGGGCAAATTGAATCGGCACCACCTGCAGTTGTTGTGGACGGAGAAGAAGAATACGAAGTGGAACACATTGACAACTCGAGGATGTTTCGACGACAACTGCAGTACCTAGTCAAGTGGAAAGGCTATGATGAACAAAGCTGGGAACCAGCAATCAATGTCGACGGACTTCAGGCAATCGATGTATTCCACAAAGAACAACCTGGCAAACCCGGATCACTAGCCTCGTAGGAACTCGGCCTGTGGAAGGGGGAGCTACTGTCACGGTTGTGTCGAGTGAGGATCGGGGGAGGAATATGGATCGATGATGGAGAAACAGGAATACGAAGTAAATCAGGTTTTGTTGGTTGGAATCAGGTTTTGTTGGAAAGAATCAGGTTTTGTTGGTTGGAATCAGGTTTTGTTGGTTGCGTTGTAAATATGGCGTGATGGTTATGGCGTAGGCTGCGGACTGAAAGGGTTGCGTACATAGTTGGGTGGAGTTAGGATGTGTTTCGGAACGAGTGAGCAAAGGTGACGACGGTCGCGTGAAATGTATATAAGGATGCTAGATTCGCGGAGGATAGGTTTGTTCTTCACTTGTTCTCTAGTCTACAAAACAATCAATAGCTTCGGCACCAACCTCTGTTCACTTCTGTGATTCCGGATTTCGAGTCCCTAGTTTTGTTACGCAGTACCCGCGATCACTGTACCCTCCCGTTTGTTTTTATAACCCCTAGAACTCCGAGCCTTGGAACCTTGACAATTGTGTCCCACCTACTGTTTGTTTTTTGTTTTCTGATGAGATATGGTGGATAGTCTGGACATCCATTCGCTATCATCTTTGGATTTCATCCGATCTTCCGCCAGCTCCAGGGAATGGGTATGCACTTGGAGGGCAAGGGGTTCTTGGGCTCATTCCCTATTATCGAGCACAGTTAAAAGAATTTCCCAGGCTTCGCAACACTGTCGGATTTGTTCACTGAGGGCTAACCACAACTCATTGTAGGCTTCGGTGGATTGGGTCTTCATCATAACACATGCTGCTTGGGCATACACTGCAAACACATGAAATGGATAACTATATGGGAATGCTTTTCGAATTGAGCCCTGTCCATCTTTTCCACTCCCAGATACACAGCATGCTATATCTGGTTTTGTCCAATCATGAGGCCTTTATACACTCTGTCCAATCCTGGGAGGACCATCTGTATCTCGAAGTTTTTCTCCATTGCTTACTGAAGAAAGGCATCCATTTGTCCAAGTTCCCCATTGATTCAATGCAAATGCTCAATAACCCCATCCTTAATATCTTTCCTTTTGATGGGCTGGTATTGTGTCACCTGCATATCCTTGTTGCTGGATAGTATCAATACATTTCCTCATCTAACTACCATATTGGTTTCTGTCATGCTGGAGACTGATTCGGCTATGATAGGATGACTAAAAATTGCCAGACAGAGGTGCTATGAAAGAAGATGAATTGAGCGCCGGATTCTTGCTGCAGTTGTACTGATGCCTCGTACTCTGGGTAGAATGCATGAGTAAATATGGACCAGCTGGATGTTAAGCGGTAGTGACATAGAGGTGGTACAGAGTCCGAAGGCATTCTCCAAGTCCAATGGTAAATGGATGAAGTTGACTATTGAGTGGCAGTTGGAGTCATATGGCATCAAAGTTGAATGATATATGGGAGTCAGTAGAAAAAATACTTTTCTCCGAAGCGATTCTTTGCTAACAATAACATGTAATACCAGGAGCTTCGCGGCAGATTGACCTGGTCCAAGGAATATCCATACTGAGATAGGTACCACTTCGCAGGTAGGTTCGCAGGTTCACCCAGAATGTGAAATCACTGACAGAGTATGAACCAAAAGAATAGCTTTTCAATGCATATATTGTCAAGGCTTATTTTCCTCGCAGAGAACATCAATTGACTTTCTACCCTTGACAGACTCAGTGGTCTTTATACCTCTTTCTTCACTTTTGAACAATTACGTCTATCTACTGTTTTCTCTCGAGCTCCAGCATTTCAACTGCCATTGCACCTCCATTATTTGAATGCCTGTTTGTTCTCAACTACCGCAGCCTCCATCTTTCTATCCTCTATCATTCTTATTGTGATTTGATTATACTCAGACCATCGGTATCTTTCATGACATCCAGGTTGGGTGCTTCTGCCTCCGGGCCAATGGTATCCTTTCGATCTGATGACATTGTGGTGGGAACGTCCATCCCCCACTACTACCGGCACTAGTGAGTTCGGAGATGTCAGGGGGTGGTAGTGCTAAGTATATATGTACAGGAGTGCCGGTAGATAGAGACATCAAGCCTGTTCTGAACTCCCAGCCGACCCGTTTTTTATCTGCCCTAATGTGTGTTCGAACGTTCAAATTTGCAGAACCACTAACTTAGTTGATTCTCGTTCCTTCTTTGACCGGGCAACCTTTGACACTCCCATCCTCTTCCTATGCTCCTCAAGTCGAAACCGTCTTTTTTGATAGAGTCCTCTGAGAAGCTTTTGAAGAGTGATGAACAGAAAGTCACTGCGAATCTCTCCCTTGACACACCGTTCAAATCGGCACAAATGGAGTCCAAAGGCAGATTTGGGCACGGAGAGCTGAGTACCGAATGGTGGAGGAAAGAACACCACAACTTAATAGACAAAGGTAACAACCAAACAAGGCACCACCCTTACACTGTGACGACAAGCACCGACTTCACACAGGGACAAAAACCGAAGCACCGACATTATGCTGGAATAGCAAGGAATAACTTTACACCGGGACGATAAGCACCAGCTTTATACTGGGACGACGAGCACCAACTTCATACCGTCATGAGAAGCACCGACTTCATGCTGGGACGACAATCAAGGCACTGTCCGAATATCGGGACGATTGAACTCTGACTTTATACCTGAACCAATACCGAAGGCACCAACGTCATAACCGGGACAAAATCCGAGCCTGATCACTAACCTTAGCACTAAAATGGATATTGAGCGGCTGGAACGTCAGTCTCAAAAATTGGGGATAGAAATCACAATACTGAAAGAAGGAGCTCCGAACCTAAGCACTAACCTTAGTACTAAATAACAATATCGAGTGGCTGGAGTGCCAGCTTCGGAATGTACGGGATAGAAATAATGATGCTAAAAGAGGGTAAGAATATATCCGAAACTAATGACACATAGAAATAGTGACGAAAAACTACCCAAGACACTCAGGATCAAGGAAAAGAAGCTACCAAGATGAAAAAGTGGAAGATGGGATGGCCAGGCCACATTACCAGACTCTCCTCTTATACTCACAATTGAAACGCCAAAACACTGTTCCAAAAAACACACAAACATACTGCTGCTGCTACCATCGCAACATCAATGTTTGACATGTTTGACCGTGCCCACGTCCGTTCCACTGCTGCAACCAGCTCATGAGAGGCTGGCATGTCAACCCCCACCAATGTCACCTCCAGCCCAAGTAACACCGCCGGCACCAACTCCACAAACTCTATTCAAGAGCAGAAAAACTTTATCGAGTCCCTCATCATTGCAATTGCCAAGGAGAAAAACCAAATGCCGCTCCCAGGAACCATGGGAGCCCCTGTTGTGAGTGGGGCCAACGTCACCAAGTGCATCGAAGCACAAGAAAGCTTCCCATCTAGCACAGGCACATAACTATCTATGGATTATGTCATCTCCACCTTCCCATATTATTGCCCTGAAACCATTCAGGAAAACATTAAAATGATGAAAGGGTACCAGGAAAGGGACTGGGAGAAATTGAACAGGGAACTTAAAGATGACGTCAGACATGCCGACAAACAAATGTATATGTACACGAGAACGTACTTTGAATGACTGTGCAAAGATCAACCGAAGAGATGGAATGTTGCATTGAAGTTCTTTATCTTAGTCTATGACGACATCAGCCAAGCCATGGTTACCAGTGGTATATGATACGAGTGCGCGCGAGTCAAAGCGCTGCTAGGAGCTATCCCAAAACATGTAAAAGCTAAGGCCGACATCAAACTCGAATTAGACCCCTGGGAGCACAAAACCTTTAGGAATGTCAGCCTCCACAAATACTGTCTCGACGAATGCATTACAGCTGATGCCCTTGCTCTCCCAGACACCGATACCGCTCATACATAACTGGGAGTCTTGGCGTACTCCATTCCCACTGGAGATCCGGTTCCCCAGATGCTCAGTGTGCCCAGCACGAGTCAAGAGAACGAACCAAGCACCATCGCCACCACTACTGTCACCACCGCACCAAGTACAGAACCAACTGCAACAAAAAAACAGGAGGAGACCATTGACACAAAAATGGACAACCTGATGAAGGCTTTTGAGGCTTGGATCTTCCAACTCACCAAGGCGACCAATCCAAGGCCTCAATATACCGGATATCACACGGCTAGGGCCAACGCATTTCAAGGCGACAACCCACCGATGCACACTCTGCAATTACATGAACCACAAATGAATGCCCCTTCTGTACCGGGATATTATTGACCTGCAATGCCAAAGTACCAACAGTACCCTTGGCAGGGGTTAGGCTCTCGCAATTACTGTGACGAACTAGGGCATATCCGGACATTCTGCCCTGACATGTGAACCGACCCAGAACAAGGTATCATCCATCTTAATGAGTGCGGGAGATAAATCTTAGGGCCACTCAGAGTGAGAGGTGGAACACTCTCTGGGTACCGGCCAGAGCGAAGATTCCTGTCGATGAGGAACTATGCTCAAGAAGTGGCTCGACAGCAGTAATCTGTTGCATCCGCTCAGCCTTGAGCGGTACAGCCAACTACAGCTGGACCTCCACAACATATTGCAAGATCGCAGCTGTTTCAGAGAGCGAGCGCTCCAGTGGCGGCTTTTTGCCCGGGAATTGTTAAACAACTGTTTGAAATAGATGGGCACTACTGCAAGAGAAAAGGTAAGGAACCCCAGGTGGGTGAGGTAAGTCGAGTGGTGGAACTTAATGAAGACAAAGAAGGCGAGAGTGATGGAATGAAAGATTGTGGTGAAGAAGAAGAAAGCATGGAAGAAAGTGAGACAGAAGAAGGAAGAGACGCTTGCCTAGATGAGGAAGAAAGACATTGAGGGCTGGCGGTAGTTCCAACCGAAGCAGGCTATGCCTTTGTTGATGAGAGGAGAAAGAGAACAGGGGAAGTTACAAAAGGAGATGACATGTGTGTTCGGGTGGAGGATGATGTCCCAGAAGTTGCGACATGTGTCAGCACCCGAGAGAAGCGCAACATCAAGACAGCAGCGACCTTCGGTAAAACACCAGCCAAAACCACAGGTGACCCCACCAAAAAGAAATCCTCCAAACCTTGTAAGAAACCGACCCCCGCTCTCCATTCTGGGGACTATGAGGTTCTGGTGAGTAGTTAGCTTGAATATATGGTCCTAGCTCGACAGGAGAGGGAAACGGGTTGGTTAACACTCCGGCTGCTTCCTACAGCCAAAGCGGTAGCAATTCCGAAAGAAAGGTGTGTGCTGGCCAGAACACCCACAACTCCGAAGAGGGTCGGTATTGCTCACGTAACTGCCTTAGCCTTGAAACCCAGGGACACCTCCAGATATGCTGAGTTTCGCTACACATGAGCCTCTCCTACAGTCCAAAGACAGATCAATGGAAACGACATCCCGATGCTCATTGATGGAGGATCCGAAATATGTGTGATGAGTCAGGATGTCGCCAGTGAACTGAATATTGGATGGAACAAGGCTGACTGGAAGATGAAGACTGTAGATGGAAATTGCTCGGATCTCACGAAGGTGTTGGATGCTGTACCAATCGAAGTCCACAGCATTGTGATGACCGTACTAGTGTTTCTGGCCACCTGTGGATCGAACAGGTTAATCTAGGCCGCCCCTGGGAAACCTATGCCCGCAAATGTGGGAGACACCAGGATGACGGAACTTGCGAAATTACAATCACTGCTGTCGATAGATCAAAACAAGTCATGTTTGTAGCCCCGTACCCGGGAGACAAAATGGATAGGTTTGCCAGCAACTTGGGAAACTACTACACCTAGTTGAAATATGGGCCACTAGGTGCAGGGAAGTCCGGAAAGAGTTTGATGGAGTGGAAATTGGAACAGTAGAGAATGAAAGAGATGTTGGTGGAAGCAAGAGACATAGAGGGAAAAGACGTAAAATAGGAAAGAGAAAAGTAAGTGGGAAGAAGAAAGAAGAGGAATACACGTTCAGAAGAAAAGAAATAGGGATAGCAAATAGGAGAGAGGAGGGAATATCTGCGAAAGTGAGAAGGGAAATGACAAGTGCAATCAACTGGGAAGATGAATGGGCGCAGGAGGAAGGGGTGACGGTGGAACAGTTGGGAAGGAGGATGATGTCGCAAGAGTGGGCGATTGGCAAAGAATCGCTACTTAAGATGAGATAGGTAACCGGAGGTGAAACCACTAATTAGTGGTGGATTCCTAGAAATAGTACTACTTCGGAACTTAGTCAAATACAACCCTCTCTGTTTTACCTTGATGCAACAATATTGAAGAACAAATCAGAGGAACACACTAGAACTAAGTGGGTACAGGCTCGATACAAATGCATCGTCAAGAGAGTAAAAACAGTCCCCTTGTCAGATCGGAGTGTACCAGACGAAGGACTCAACTGTAGACAAAGAGCTATCCCTAAGGATAAAGATACCACTATCTCCGGACCCTGTGACGCTTGGTTCACCCTTGAGTTTTCCGCTGAAGACATGGGGGGAAGGTTGACGACTAATAGAATACAAGAGTTGAAGATTGGGGCAGATTTAAAGCCACAAGAGAAGGAGGTGTTGTATGGGATGCTGTCCAATAGAGAATAAGCGCTCTCATGGACCAGGAATAAAATTAGGAATGATTAGTGACGAAGTGGAACCGCCGCACCGAATGAGGTTGGAACCCTGTCATAAAGTGTGAAAAGATGGGGTGTTCCACATCCCAAAAAATGTCATTCCGATGGAAAAAGAGATGGTGGAAGAATGAGTGCGACAAAGGCTATTTGAACCAGCAAAGGGACCATATAGAAACGCCAATTTCTTGGTATCTATAAAAGACGGGAAATATTGATTCATCATCTTGGCTTTCAGTGCGAACCTCTACACTTTAGAAGATGCCGGAATAGCGCCCAACATCGAGGAATTCTCAGAAGCATTCGCTGGCCTCACTATTTGCTCATTAATCAATTTTCACTCTGGCTACCAGCAGCAAGTTTTGCACGAAGAAAGCCGAGACTATATGGCTTTCCAAATGACACAAAGAACGTACTGACCAACTAGGTTGGTTCATGGAGCAACCAACTCGGTGTCAGCCTTCATCAGAGTATCTCGAACAATATTGTGTAAGCATCTGGGGACAATCACGGCAGTGTTTGTCAATAATATCGGAGTGAACCGGCCTGAAACCCAATACGGAGATGAAGCAGTGCCGGGTCAACCTGGAGTGCGGAAGTACGTTCTGGAGTATCTCTACAATCTTGACAATGTACTGGCGGATATTGACACAGCTGGAGCAACGATTTCGGGAGAAAAGTCTGATTGATGCTGGAATGGGATAAAAATTGTGGGCTTTGTCTACGGAGAAGCAGGTAGGTGGCCCCAAGCTTTCAAAGTTGATACAGTGCAGAACTGGCCGCCGTGTGGAAACCGTACAGAATGCTAGGCTTTTCTTGGGCTTTGCATATACTACTGTATATGGATTTCCGAGTAGACAATAGTCGCCCCGGCATTTTCCAGATCTTACGAAAAGATGTTGCATTCAGATGGGAATCTGAACAAAAGAAGCCATGAAAGCTTTGAAAGATACCCTTTGCCATGCTCCAGCACTGATGATATTGGACATCAGCGACCAAGCCGGCCAAATAGTCTTAGGAGTCGAGGCCAGTCGGGAAGGATGGGGAGCCATACTACAACAAGAAGACTACAAAATATATGCCACCCATGTCGGTATGCAAGTGGACTTTGGAACGCTGTGGAGAAAAAGTATGACGCTGGGAAGTGCGAATGCAGAGGGTTCATGGGAACATTGAAGAAGTTCCGCAATTATGTGTATGGTTTTCGGTTCCTTGTAGAAACTGATGCAAATACCCTAGTACATCAGTTGAACCTGTCCGCCAATGTCTTGTCTGGGGCCATAGACACTCGTTGGATTGCATGGATTCGGCTGTTTCACTTCGACGTGAAACACATCCCCAGGCAGCTCAATGGAGGACTTGATGGACATTCAAGGAGGCCACGTGGCGAAGGGGAACCAGATCCAGACAATCAACAAGAAGATGACCTAGAAGAGACAATTGAAGCCAGCCTAGGAAACATGCAAGTTGAGCAAGGAGAAGAAAGAAAGAAACATTAACAACCGTTCGTGGGCCTGCAACTATTACAACCGTATGAAGGATACTGAAATGAAATCGGAGTGTTTTTGGGAAGTCTGAAGCGACCAAAAGGGAAAAATCCAAAGAAAATGCAGCGGTCGTGGCGAGAAGCTACAAATCATCTTGTCTTGGACGGAATTCTTGACTGGAGGCGCAGAACCAACCAACATCTGGCGAAGGTACTGGTGGGTAGAGCAGAAAGGAGAAAAGCAATTGAAGCAACACATGAGTTGAGTGGTCATCCAGGAAGAGAAGGAATGTTGTGGAAGGTAGCTGAACGCTACTGGTGGCCTGGGATGCATGCAGATGTCAAAGAATGGGTAAAAATGTGTGAACAGTGAGAGAAGGGAGTACCACTACGGTATGATGAACTCCAGAAGAGTCTAACTGTCAGTCACCTGTGGCAATGTGTGCTAGTGGACATCTCCTACATGTCTAGGACAGAGAAAGGAATCCATCTTCTGGTCATCGCTCGCGACTACCCTAGTGGGTGGGCAGAAGCAAGGCCATCAAAAGAAGGATTGTGAGAGAAAGTGGCAGATTTGCTTCATGAGGAAGTGATATGCTGATATGGCACCCCCGACAGTGTAGTAGTGGAGGGCGAAGCAGAGAATAAGAAATGGACAAATCTCTTGCTCAAGTGATATGGCATCAGGAAGATAACCACCACTCCGTACCATGCGGCTAGCAATGGAGTTGTCGAACAGGGACACCAGCCACTAGCAGATGCCTTGTCCAGGCTTACTGCATGCTCCGACAAGCCGAAGGAGATGTGGCTCGACCACCTTCCAGTTGTACTCTGGGTAGATAGGATAACTGTTGGGCAAACAACTGGGTACTCCCCCGTTCTCCTCATGTTCGGCCTGGATGCAGTGTGTCCTACTGAACTCAACAATCTGACATGGAACACTGCGTACTTGAAGGACATCAAAGATACAAATTCAATACTAGCTGCGAGGGCTCGACAATTGGTACACCGACACAAAGATATATATCCGGCTGTGCATCGACTGAAAGAGTCCCGGGATGCAAACAAATGCTGTTTCGATCAAGCAGCCTGACTAAGAGCTGAAGAACTCCAAGTGAATGACCTGGTTTTCTGCCATGAAACAAAAACCGAACAATCGCATGGGTCCAAATTGGATGCGAAATAGATAGGATTTTATCCAGTCAAAGACATAGCATTAGGTATGGGCACTTATTGCCTCACCAAATCAGACAGTTCCAAGCTTGCATGATAGATAGTAGGGAGCCGAGTTAAAAAGTTCCTTCCCAAAAGAGGAGGAAAATCGGACGAGGCTACACCGCTGCCTGCACAGGAAGAAGTCAAGGAAAAAGAGATAGAGAAAGAAATGAAGAAAGAGACGGAGGAAGAAAGGGCAGTTGAAGTGGTAGCAGGCCCGCCAATATTTAGATGGGAAATGGTTATATTTAGTTAAGTAGTTAGGTTTTGGGAAACAGACTTTGGTGCGGGAGGAGGACACGGAAGATAGTGGGAGGATGGTAAAGAAATGGTATGCCAGGCACCCAGTGACGGTGAACCATCCATCAAAAGAAATGGAATGGTAGATAGGGGGTGACGATTGGGGTGGGGAGGAGGCCATACAAGTGTGTATGGTTCAAGAGTGATGAAGAGACGACGAAGAGAAGATGGCGCCAAGATGCCAAGACTCACGAGATTCGTGGATCTACAAAAAAGGAATAGCTGGAGAAGACGAATGGCTGTAATTGGCTGACTCACACCCACATTACACAGAAAATCTCCTAGTAATCCCTAAACGATCACTACAACCAGCACCCCAAGGTTGAACCAAAATTATTGCCTGATATGAAGATGACGAGTGCATTAGGCAATTTCGAACGGTACTAGTTGTGAAGACAAAAAGAAGTAGGAAGTGAAGTTTATGGTGGGAAATGTTGGGAAGGTGCTAGAAACGAAGCAAACAGATAATCAACATAAAGAGACGCTCCAGGTATATTAAGCGCTCTCCCCCCTTTTCAGTAAACTCCAGAAGCCTTGCTGCTACCAATCTCATCGACCTTATCGACACCATTGACTGAACCAATCTCAACAGCGAACCCATTCGAAATCCAGCCCTGAACTACCGCCAAAAAGCTGACGTTCACTCCAGTCAATGAGAGCTGTAGCACTGCCACTGCCATCAAGAAAACCACACTTCGTAGCACCATCACCATCAGGAAAGCTGGGAGCCGCAACACTGTTGTCGATCCAACCGTAGCCACCGCCACCAGATACAGAAATGTCACCTGTCTCGCAATGGTGGCCCCTGACACCGCTGATTGCGATGAGTTGCATTACGCCAAGTTGTCCTCTGCCGATTCCGTTGAGTTGCATTCCGCCGAGTTGTCCTCCTCCTAGTTGTCTCCTGCCAAACCGTTCCCCACTATGGACCTCATCCCAGCAACCAGCAAAGCCACCAGGGACCTTGCACGAGCGATAATTCTATTTCAGGTGCTGGAAAGACTGTGCGATGGCTTCTTCCCGGACAGGCACTTCGACTTGGTTCAAGAAGCAGTGGAAATGGCCGTGAAGGAGACGAATCGGCAAGATCCGTCAAAGTTCATGCACGGCGTATATGAACTGTTCCCTCATATCCCAAAAATTTGAAACGCACAAGTTGAATGGATTTCAAAGTTCAAGGAACACAATATGGGGTGGAGAGAGCTTGGCTACATGAGATACTACCATTACCTAAGGACAATCGACAGCTCTGGCTAGGTAAGAGCGATGGTAAAGCAACCCAACACCATACAGAAGATTAAGGACCATGAGACAAAAAAGCTGGCAGATTACTGGCAGCCGAGCCCCGAACTTTTGGAGGTCCTGAATGCAGGTGATGGCAGTGAAAAATGGTTATGACTGACAGCCCCAGCCACCTGAACCACCAAAGACCCCGAGTTAGCCGAACGGTGTTTTAACTACGCTTACGTCTCCCGCATCATCAAACTGGGATGGAAATCAAAGGTGAATAAATGGTACATGTCTGCAGACTTCAAAGAGGCCAGGACTTTAGTGGAAAAATGATGTCCGGTAGTTGACAAAGAAATTAATCTGTGAACAATTGGTTTGAAGATATATGGAGGACTAGTAATGCCAATTGCATTTTATCTATTCATGGATAATCAAAGCTGCCTCCGTAGGCTCTCGCCATCAGCTTCGCCTCCAACCTGTCGAATTGTTTCCGCATCACCTGTTCAAATCTTTTCCGCTCTGCCTATCGAGGAGGAGGAACTGAGCGATCTATCCCCCGAGATAACCATCACCCCAGATACAACTGCCGATGAAGTTTTCAAAACCACCGATACATATGACAAGGCTATCTCATGTGGCAACGAATCTCGCGAAACGGGTGTCACCCCCACACCCGTCTGGACTAAAGCTTGTCTCATGAGAAAGAGAGTGGAACGATCTCCAACTCCGAACTACACAGAGAACAAGCCAATCGATGCATATGATGCTGTTATCTCCTGTTCCGACTATATGAAGCGCGATGTAGGGTACACCCACCTAGTGGATGAGGAAGAACGAATGATAACCTACCACTGTGGTATCTAAGGGAAGCACACTCCGCTCATCGTCCAAAGGGCGATCAACCGGGAGCCCAATGTATTCCATGCTGCAAGGGATCAAACGGTATTGGGGATGGTTAATATGAGAAATAAGGTAATTAGGGTTGAAGAAATACTTGAAGAAGCCTTGTACTTTATGAACGAGCGGAGAAAGAGGGAAGATGAAACGAGAAAGCGAATACAGAAAAAGTGAACGTTCAGGGGATATCTTGGGTTTTTTTCGATTTTCTTTTGGACTTTCTTTTGAACTATCTTTTGGGCTATCTTTTGCGTTTCCTTTTATGTGACGGGAAATTGGTAAAGGGGATAAGTGTGCTTCGCACAAAGGGTCAGGAAGGATTTGTGGTGAAAAAGTGCGTCTCCCACCACTATCGGCACTAGTGAGTTTGGAGATGTCAGAGGGCGGTAGCGCTAAGGAGTATATATGTACAGGAGTGCTGGAAGATAGAGACATCAAGCCTTTTCTGCACTCCAAGCTGAGCCTTTTTTTATCTTCCCTGATGTGTGTTCGAACATTCGAATTTGCAGAACCACTAACTTAGTCGATGCTTCTGCCTTCTCTGACCGGGCAACCTTTGACACTCCCATCCTCTTCTTACGCTCCTCGAGCCGAAACCATCATATTTGATAGATTCCTCTGAGAAGCTTTTGATGAGCAATGAGATGTAAGTCACTGAGAATCTCTCCCTCGACACACTTTTCAAATCGCGACAACCTCGAGACTAATTGGCCTCTTTCGAATGAGAGCAGCTTCACTGTTCCGAGTCGGCATATATTCTGAGAGCTTCGGCATTCTGGCTGGCACTATTGAGCTGGTTGCGAGCTGTCTGTTTGTTATCTTTGAGTTCTCAGCTTTTTGGCCGATACCATTGAGCTGTTTGTGGGCTGTCTGTTTGTTATTAGTGATTCAGAGCAGAAATGACCATGGCCATTAACTAACCATCATTGTTTATAGATGGTCTGGATGATCATTTGCTGCCCAACCCAACAGATTGACTCCGGTATTTGAAATCAGTGATAGCCGATGCCATCCAATAAAATGAAGGTGGAGGTGATTGTAATTGACCCTGCGGTGAGCTTGATAGACATATAGTGTACACCACAAGACGAGCAATCTAGAGTCCCCATCTGGAGACGAAAGCCCGAGCCCGCCGAGCCCAGGGTAGCCACAAGATGGAATATCGCAGGCCATTTTTGAGCCAGACTCGAGGCATCTCGAGGTTCTGAAAGTGATGTCTTATCACAATATCAGCCAAGAATCAGATCATGACCACCAATCTTTCTCTCTCTCTCTCTCTTTCTCTCCCTCTCTAACGCTCTTGAGTTCTTTATAATATATCTCTGAGTGCCAAGCTAGACCTCCTGTCAATACATCCAAATCCCAATACCACTATGTCCAGCCCTGCGATTACTACATCTACCTGTACCACCGCCCATATATAGCCTCTGAGGCCTCAGGTGACAGCCATTGAGGGTCAGTTCGAACTCATTTAACAGGATGATGGTTTATGTCATACACTGTAGAGGGATATGTAAAACAAAGAAGTAAAGGAAGAGGAGCCTGCAGTGGTGGGGGAGTAGGAGGATGAAGGGGATAGAATTGAGGAGAATATGATGGATGCCGCAAACTGGTATCCAGTATATATCTATATCCAGCCACATGTACTCAAGAGTGCAAGCAAACCCACACCTATAAAAAGAATCTATGGAATATACAGGGTGGTGGGATGAGATGTCCCGGACCATACTGAGATCTTGTGCTCACTTGTCTCGTGCTGAACACTATAGGTGTAACAATTTACCAGACACCATAATATCAGACTGTGGACCCCAGTGGGACTCAGAATTCTGGTGACGCATATGCAAATCAGCGGTAATACAATGCAGGTTATCCACAGCATTTCATTTACGAACTGATTGTCAAATAAAACGAATCAATGCAATTAGAAAACAGTATGTAACAGCATTTATCAATTATGAACACAACAACTGGGTGCAATAGCTTTAAATGGCAGAATTCACATCAAACAACAGTTTCTCAGAATCAATACAATGCTCACTATGTTTTGGTAATTATGGCTTTCACCCCAGAATGATGATTGGCTAACATCCGATGCTCAACAATAACGACATTCAAGAGGTCCACACAGCACAGATAGTTCACAAAATACAGGAGGTATTTGATCAACTGCAAGCCAAAATGGCCCAAGAACAGACAATCCAAGCAAATCAAGCGGACAGGCACTGCTGCGAAGGACAAGAACTGAACGTAGGAGATACTATATTGATGCACGCCAGGAATATTACAACTCAAAGACTCAGCAAGAGGCTGAATTGAGAATATATAGGCCCCTACGAAATTCTGAAAGTTGTTTGCCCATAGGCGTATCAATTATGACTACCGAATACCAGTCATATCCAGCCTGTACAATCAATGTCGGAATTATCGAAGACTGCAAAATATCTCTTGCCAAGACCAGTCACTCAACCACTATTGCCAGTGATTGTCAATTGAGAAGAGGAATACAAGGTTGAATGGATCGATGATTCAATGCTATTTAGAAGACAACCTCAGTACCTATTGAAGTGGAAGGGATACGATGAATACAACTGCGAACCAGCAACAAATGTGGTCTTACACCAAGCTATCGATGTATTCCACATGAAACAACATGCCAATCTAGAGTTTGTAAACTTGTAGGAACACCAACCTGGATGGGGGAGCGACTGTCACAGTTGTGTCAGGTGAGAATCTGTAATTGAATACGGATGGGTGATGAGGGAATATATTTGTTTGATTGGAAAACTGGTTTAAACATTGTGAGATCAATCAATAGGTTTTTATCAAGGGAAAACACATTTCAATGGAAGGAAATCAAGTTATTGATAATCAGCGACGATTAAAGAGAGATGCTGATACTATATCAGTTGTGTGAGCATGACAGGTGTAAAGAAGTACAATGTTGGGTTAGGTTCGGATGTATATTGAATAAGTGAGTTATGGGGATGACAGTTGTGTTTATTGTGTATAAAGCGAAGGATTTAGTGGAGAATTGATTTTCTCTTTACTTGGTCTCTTGTGTACAAAACAATCAATTGTTTCAGCATCAACCCCTGTTTACTTTTGGGATTCTGAACTTCAAGTTGCTTGCCTTGATTGCAGTATCTGCATACCTGGAATTATGATTTTATAACTCCTGAAACTTGGAGTGTTGGAACCCTGATATTCTCAAATCGATATATTGGTTGGATATTGTGGGGAAATAGCTGGTTGGATAAATTCATTCGATATACCCAGAGATTGATATCCTTTGTGACTTCACAGTGTCTGATATATTGCCAGTTGAGTTCTTTTGTAGGTCAAGTTGTCAATAAGTTGTATACATTCAGCCATACTTTGTGGCCGAAATCAAATGGTGTACCAACCCTCCAGGTTCTGTTTGCCTGTTCTGACTGTACAGCTTGGGCTTTTTTTATCTCTGCTCTAAGTTTGCTGAAAAGTTAGTGCATCGGTTGTGCTATCTGCTGGGTATTCACCTTGCCAATATCGTTAGGGTCCTTAATTGAGTGTTGGCCGAAGTTCATTCATAGATGAAAGCTGTAGTTACCAAAAAAAGGGAAACACTTTGTCATCTCTGAGATATAATTGTTAGCTGCAAATTCTGCCAATAGTAGCCACCAGATCCAATTATTCTGCAGACAATTGACATTGTTTTTGAGGTACTATTCCATTACCACATTGATTCGTTCAGTTTTGCCATCTGTGTATGGATGAAATGCTGTTGACAATCTTCATTCGATTCCTGATATACTGTTGACATTGTTCCAGAACTTCGAAACAAATTGTGGTACTTTGTCCAATGCTATTGTTTCAGTCAATCTATGTTGTTGGAATATGTCTTTGGCCTACATTTCGCCCAGTATCTTACCATCTATGTTGTCTATACAAAGTACCAGATATTACATTTTTGTTAGGCAGTCAACCGCTATGCCTATTCATTGAACGTTTCACTGGCTGGTAGGCTGACCACGAAGTCAATGCTCAGGTATCTACATGGTTGTTCCCATGCCTGCAACACTTGTAACAATTCATCAGATGTTCAGTGGATTGCTATGCTTGGTTGGCATAAAAGGCAATCCCATACGGATTGATCCACATCGTGTCACATCTGGTTCCTGGAATGGTGTCAGGTTTTGAGATTGTAAGATTTTGGTTGTCCTGGATACCCTGCAATGGCAAGATGATGGTATTCCTGGATCTACTTGAACTTGTCCTTCTCTGTTGGTTGGATTGGTATTTCGGAAATTTCCAACAGTTGTTCCTTATACATATATAGTTCTTCAGCGCTGTCATACGGACATTGCTGACACACCGTTTGTATCCGATTCCATCGTTCTTCGGTGCTTGTTGAAATGTTGTCCCAGTTGACTGTTTCTGCTAATACCACTATCAAAGTTTTGCATAGCTTTTGGCAGAAGTTTTCTGTTTTTAGCCTGATTTGTTTGGTGTTATCTGCCCCTGCCTTTAAAGAAATGTCTCCCAGCATTCTGGTAAGTGTATCAGACATTTGTCCATGTTTGTGTGGGCAATGAATGATTTTGAACTTGAAGTTGGAGAGAAATTCAAACCACCTTCATCAGTGAAACAGATTTTTGTTGATTACGGTTGTTGCAAATAATCTACCCATGAAGGCCAAAACCCAATGTTGGCATTGGCGAGAATGGGCCACGCAATTGTATCATCGCGACAACATTCCGAAGCTTTTGTTATACTTGAACGAACCATCTCTGGTTGTGGTTTCGTTTCCATCAGCTGTGCATGCTACTTGGGTCAACTCATTGGTGGAGTCATATACCATGAGCTCAAATCGAGTGTGACTCTATTTGAGGTTAAAAACCATTGTCTTGTCTTTGTCTTCAAGATGTTTGAAATACACTTTCATTGGCTTTATTCAAACACCTTTTAATTTGTGTGGCCATTCCTTATGCTTTCTCAATTTTTCAAACTAATGATTGTTGTCTTCCTCAGTTTACTCAAATTGATATGACTATTCATTTGATTTAAGTTAGTATCAATGCTCATGATAATAATTTTTGTATGCAAATGATATGTTCACATAATTCTCACCAGTTGACATCACAAATGGTCATGGCAAAAATTTCTTCAGTAAACCTTTGATAATGTATTGTGCTTAATGACTGATAACAAATACGATACAAAAGATTACAAGTGTCAGGGCAATAATCGTGAACATGAAATGCAATCATCTTAAAATCGAAAAATATATTGCAAAGCCCACAATAAGTATCGCCTCTCCGTTATGTATATTTGCTCCATCAGATACCGCCACTCGCTTTCTCGCAACAGGTATTGAGGCCAGATATATTGAAGTCAAAGCTCCCATAATCCTCCAAACTGACATTTTTGGCGTCCACAACATTGAAATTGTCATTGCATTTGTGGTTGATTTTTTTGGTGTTGGTGATTGTATTGCTGGTGGCACAGATATCAATAGTACTGGAGATGATATGATGTTGCATGCGACAAGATATAAGGGAAGATTTTGCCACTTCTCCTTTGAGAGTCTTATAACAAACTCAGTTATCAGAAACATATGCAAGCTCATCACTGACATAAGTCAGGTACTCCTCTTCGTATACTCCTTGGTCATTATACCCCATCGATGCAGTCACCTCAACAACTGCTGTCTCTCTCTGCCTTTGACTAATCATCATTTTGGCATCTTTGATTGTCTTGGTTTGGACCACATGGGGGCTAGACTGGCACTCAGCTTTGAGACAATGGAATGCAATTATGCAGCGGCAGATAGTATTCATAATCAAATACGATAGAATGGGATCTCACGATGTGTACCTCTACCATGGGCAAACTCAGCTGCTGCCTTGTATTCTGCAGTTGTGTATACTTCAAGGGAATGGTGAATGGCAGTCGTTTCGAGTGCAATGAATATTCACTTGATTTTATCGATCATTCTATCGTCATTTATTCCCAATTGTCTTACTCCTGTGGAGCATGTCTCGTAACGTAGGTCCACCATTTCAGTTGCCACAAAATGATCCATGCAATTGTGATATAATATATTAGACGACACATTTCAATATTGATTGAAGACCTATCGTTCATGACCACTCAGAGCATTGAGTTGGTTTCGATCATGGACATATGCGACTCATTGTTTCACTCCATCCTTATCAGGAAAAAGTCTCCGCCTATAGAGGCACCACAAGCGCCTACGTAAGCGACATTGGCATTGGGTGCTTTGAGAGCATATGTAGGTGCCAACCACGCTGATTGTCGTTTGCATAGCAACATTTGGAGTTGTTAGTGCAACTGTAAGCCAGGTCAGCCATATTATCAACACCGTATCATCATTACAGATCAATTCACTTGATCTATGGACAACTCACGGTCGCTCAAGCCCAAGGGCTTGGATATTCTATTGACATATTTTGTCGGCAAGTTATAAACCATTGCGCATGCACTTTCCAATGTTATTACGACAACTATGTACATTGGTAGTCCTTCTACTGTCACTATCTTTATATGTAGTATAATTATCGTCAATTAATTTATCTCATAACTCGCCCCCAGTTGCTTTGCAACACCATATCATAATTATGCAGGCATTCAATTCGTCTATAGACAACTCATTGTCGCTCAAGCCCTAGGTCATGGATATTCTATCGATCTATTTCGTCGGCAAGTCATATACTATTTGACATGCACCTTGGAAGGTTTTTACAACAACTATGTACATTGGTAGTCAATCTACCGTATACATAGTGATATCTCACGACTCTGGGTGATGCCGTTGGGGTATATGAATGGCACATGGAAATAATAACTAGTATCAATTTGGCAAATACATGTACAACTTGTGAAATTATCTTAATAACTATTTGCGTCACCGAAGCCTTTTTCACCCACCAGTGAGCACCTAATTCAACTCCTCCAGTATATAATACATTGTATTCCATGTTTTCAAATCAATATGACAATTTGCAATCCAGCCAGAGTTAGTTGTGTCTGAAGTGGATGGAACATAGGGTATAGGATGCGCAGCGCCGCGGATGTGCCCTGCAGCCAGCACCTTGTAGGCATTCTCTCCCGATGCTGGAACCACTCTGACCATCGAAGAGATGGCATTTGGCAATCCTCCATTGAATGGTTGCGTCACCATCACAAATGCTAAATATAACACGTGACTGGGAATTTGTAGTTTGAACACACGAAGTAATTGGTATGGTAAGCGTCCTTGCAATGCTTCATGAGCAGGTTCAAGAAATCTCTGACATTGTCAGGCCATCTTGACCCATACACAATCGTTTCTCGGTGGTCCCTCATACCATTCCTTTTGTCCCGTCGCCCAAATTTTGTCATATGTCAATTGGCCATTGAATTCTTCGATATGGATCTCAATGGTATACAATACGGCGGCCTGTCAAGTTCGCAGGTTACCTATGATAATGTATATCATTGAGGCATTCAAATATGCTAACGTCGAGTTGACCAGACAACTCTGGAGAATGTTGTCATGGCTATACGAATTGCAAATATCTTCGAACGTAGTTACTTCTTTCTGTATGGACCCTTACAACACCTGTTGTTTGACTTCGGATCTCTCTGCACTGCGTCCGCCAGTTGCAGCAGTCAGTTAGCACACGTTCAGCTCCGGTGGCCTATTCGTGATATTGCTGACACCGTCTGCGTTGGGGTTCATTCGCCGTACTGTAAATGCATCTCGGCGGAGATAATAATTGATAATCTGCCGATGGATATCTCCAGTTTTATTGGAGGCCCAATACCCGTATTTGATTTGGGTTTTGTGAGCCGATTTGCCAACCTCAGGATACTGCAACTCAACGAATCGCTCGATACATCGCCGGAAGTGTGTCAATAGATCAAGTTTTGGCAAGGTAATTGATGACTCCTCCTCCAGGTGATCAACCACTTCCGACTTTATCCAATCGTTCCAGTCATCAAGTTGACCTTTTCGTTTGTTCACAGAGCAATTTTGATAATTGACCATATCTCCGTCTCGCTCCTTATTGGGATCTTTCTTCAACTCTTTCGATTGTTCAGGTGTTTTCTTGGGCGCCCGATATAGCAGGAAAACATGTTCGAAGTTGTGAAAGTGATGCAGAGCATCATCCATAAGATTCAAGGTATCCTCATCATGGGACGGGTACTGGCAGATGTGGTAAAACTCAAGGAGTACCCAGGTGCATTGGATAGCATCCCCAAATGTTCGTTTTTCAGAGGCGTTCGGACAACGTAGGGCATTGGTGATGACCGCAAGCAGATTGCAGCTCATTGTTCTGAGTTCCTTTCCAGTCCACTGGCTAACCTCCTGATATGATTTCGTGGGTTTTGACATTGTCAAGTATGCCGGTATGGATAGCCACAGTTTGTTGTATATTGAGAGTCGTTTGAACTTTTTCATGAGTTGTTGGAGCCACCCCAGATGATGTTTCATCAAGCCCAACTGAATTGTGTGAAGGAGGTCTGGTTTTAGAAAATCGCTGACAATTGAACTGGTGTGCCATGATATATTGTCAACAAGATTGATTCCATGCTCCCTAAGAACAGGGGAAGCCTCAATGGGGTCGTAAGTAATTGGCTCGACGACTGGCGGGGTTGAAGATGCGATATCGCTGGAGCTTTCCGCAAGTTGGTGAACTCTGACTCGGATAGTATGATTGGGATTCTGCAAGTTTGCTAGAGTGTCTTCCACATCGTGCAAGGATGCCCCGGCAACTGTGTACAATGCTTGATAAATATTAGGATCGTCAAGTGCCACCAGTATGTGGATATAGCTGCCCAATTCCTTCTTTTCAACTTTACACCAAAGACATAATCCATATCCATGATTGTGCAGTACTGCATCCTCTGGATAGTCGGCAATCCATCCAGACAGAAACATTTCGTATTGCTGATAATGACTGTCCACACAGTATGTGGTGAACTGACTATTTTGCGTATTGGTCGGAGGCTGCAGCAAGAAGTCGAGAACACTCTGCATGACTAGTCGATCATGGGCTCGTTGGTGCGCCATTTGTGGAGTGCTGATTTCGCGTAATTTCAATAGCAGTGGCATATGTGCAACTAGGACAATGCTGTGGGTTGTTGGTTTGATCCGTACAGTGCTGGAGAGGTTGCCAATGGTCATGTATATGGCCCATGCTGTCTTATGGCCGAAGAGATTTGTGAGATATGTCAAATCAGAGAAAAAGATATGGGGAACAACAGTTTCGCCTTCTGGGAAACAATGCAAAACGTTGTCAGAACAATTTCTTTAATTCTCCAGCCAATTGACATACCTGGGATTCTCACCACGAGTCTGCTGTGTGCATCTCATTGTATAGATGACACCCATAGTTGCTGAAATAACACTCATAAGCATACACTAGATTCTTCTTGTATGCCTTTTGATGCAAAAGCCATTTGGCACAGAATATGATATTTTGGAAGTAAAACTCACTCGGCTTAGAATGGCTTTCATTCCATTTGAAGTTCGTCCCATGCTTGATCCATGATGGATTGCCAAGGCCATCAGGCATTAGATCGATTATCTGATAGAGTATGTGTGTCAACTTGAGAGATTGTGTAACCATCTGTTGAAGCCCCGCATCTCCCTTTAACAAATCACCAATCAGATTCGACGTCACTCCGTGCACAGCCAATAACTCCGCCAGGCGAAACTCTGTAGTATCGGAAAACAGATGCCAACGGTTGTCATGACTCTGTGGGGAGTTGTCTTCGGTCTTGGTGAGGACATAGTGCAGTGGTAGACTGGCATTTCGGAATGCATGTGTTACCGGTACCGGTACTGCAGGTGCCGCAGTCTCTGGTGATGGTGATTGTGGGTGATTGAGTGTATCTGGCACAAGATCATAGTTCTGAAAGACAGGGGGTGGGTTTTGCATATCCTCATTGCTCGGGCAACTTTGGACATTTGGCTCCCGCTTTGTATCATTGATAGCTATACTCGGATGTGATTTTGAGGTAAAGTTAAAAGCCACTCGCATCATTGTATCGTGCTCTTGGGCATGATTTTTCTCCATATGCTTAGTCCTCCAGGTATCAGAGTTGAAACGCTTGCCACAGACCATGCAAATAAATATTCCAACATTTCGCCACTTAGCAGATGGCATTGGCAATTTAGATGTTTTCGATACGATTTTGAAAGTAGTTGAGAGTGACAATCTGATAATCGATCGTGGAACAACGCGGTTAGTGTAAACTGTAAGATTGATGGAACGATGGCTATTCTCAAACAGTCAATCAATGTGTCGATGAATACGAAAAGCAGTGTTTGCGATTCCAAGAGTCGTTGATGGTTGCCCAGGCAACTGAAGACGTTTGAGTACTGAAACGAAAAAGGGATATTTACTTTAGACATCTCCATCTATCATCACCATGACCGCTCACAGCCTCAAAAGAAAAGGCTCCGACAACGATATGCCAACAAACAAAATACAGACTACGTATAATAAGTTTTTAGCAACATTACGAAATGTTAATGCGCCAAAGACAATTGGGCGTGTGTCGAAAAACCTTCATATTTGCCAGCAGAAATCGTTGGAGCGCGTATAGATGAGGAGTACTCATACAGGCGTGTCAAAGTGGTACTAACGATTTTCCAGGTTGCTTTATCGTCGCAAGCATAAGTCGGAGTCGTGGTTATCATTACCACTTGGATGTATTCGAGAGCGTATCGCCTGCGGAGTAGACCATACTGACTTGGCTAGTATCTTCTGGAGTTGACCGCGCTGTTCATAATATCTGGGTGGAGTTCTTGGAGAAAGCTCATTTGATTTTTTGATTTCGGCATATGGTTTGGTAGTATATGTAATAAACAGTCCATGTGACAGTGCTGTAAAGTGTCGCAGCAACCATGGAAGTTGCTGCTAAGCCTTACATGAATGTGTAAGACGTTGTGTGTGTAGCCAAATCAGAAGGCCTTCCGACAAGTTAAACAATTCATAGGGTCGTCACAACAATGTAAATCAATCAATATTTATATCCTGCTGAGTGCGATGTCTTTGGAGCATGCTGGGGTCTGAAACAGTGAGTTTGGTGTTATTTGTGATGCTTGGTTTTGAAAAAGAACGGAATCGAACCATCATTTCACATCAACCTCGTAATCAGACACTGAATCACTGTTGGCAATGTAAAAAGTTGTACTAGCAACTTGACAGGTTGAAATGAACTGCTTGTAGCGTTTTGAACACATTGCGACCGATTCATGCAGTCCAATTTGAAATTTATATGATATTGGTTTGGATATAAACTTTTGGTTCATCATGATCAAACATGGTACCACTTGAATGACGACTTGCTCCTGCGAAACACTAATGATATATAAGGGCGCCACCCCCAGGCACTCGCCCAATTTCTGCCATCTGCCTTAAGCATCACGCCTCATCTCACTGGCGATATCTACCATTGGTGAATTCCATCACGTGACCCACCCCGCATGAACTAATTTTACATTTAGCACATCGACTCAACAACATCAAAGGATGTTTGGCCAACATCAGGTATTGTCCATTGCATGCACGTTGGAATAATTGATCAATCGCAAATTATCGCCAGATCAATTCTTAACGTTCTGTCACCAACCTTACTCATCTATAATATAAGTCAATCCCTCCCATGCCTATTCATAAAAATTAATCAATCACTAATCATCGTCAGACCTACTGATCTATAATATAAATCAATCCTCCCATGCCCATTTATAAAAATTAATGAATCACTAATCATCGTCAGACCAACTCCTCAAGTTGTGAGTTCAATTGCGCGCACGCACGAACCATCTGCGGAGAGCTACAAGGCAACATTAAAACTGAACAAATTAAGCTCTCGGGCTTTAGATAACCTACATGCCTGCATTGCATTCCTGACTATGCACTATGATACCAAACTTGAAAGCCACTATACTTGGCTCGGGCTGCAGCGGGAGATTATCAATTCGAATCCACAGATTTCGAAATATTTTACACAATTTTCTCTGCTGTTTGGACAATGCACAGCACCACCGCAGGGATGTTGTTGGTGGCTAGCTTGGAGGACTTTCTGGGGGGATATCAGAGATGAATTCAGGATATCAAGGAATTCCGCCGGCCTGTCGCGGCATGCTGCCCGCACCGGGAACTTGCCGGGTGCACACAATGCACCCTGACCAATCACTTTGGGTATGGGGATTCCCGATGACGACACAGAGGGTTGAACTACTTGCAATCCCCCAACGACCTCTGGAGTTACTCACACACCTTCTGTCCACTGTCCGACCAGTATTCGTTTCGGGATTCCCCTCCCTGAGCAGGGACTTCAAAGTTGACGAATCCGGGGTGTCAATGTGTGTAAGCATTGGTTCCAGGTTACCCGGCCGTGGTCTGGTTTTGAACCTGAACTGTGCCCCTGGTTCGATTCTGGAACTGCCAAGGAACCGAACTGCCCAATTGCAAGTGGTTTCAAACCCCGACCGGAACCCCGGGTCCAGTTCTGCAACCGCCAACGAACCAAACCACCCAATTACCAGCGGTTCCAACCCGGAACCGAACCGAAACCCACCATTTCATAATTTCACCTGCAGCAGAGCCGCATTTTCATTGGCCCCAATACTCACCGCCTTGCTGTTCCAATTAAGTATTTGAGTTCTGATTGGATCATGACATGTTATATGGGTGGATTATGAAATTTTTGACGCTCTTTCACTTGCCGCTGTCCGATTTGCGATAAAATTAGTATTTGTTGAGTCGCAGTGGAATAAAGCCGAAAATACGGGGGAAATGAATTGTTTTTCGTAGCGACTCAATGAATACTAATCGTATCGCAAATCGGAGATGGTCAAGTGACAAAACGTCAAAAATTGAATAATCTACGTATATGAGATGTTGCGATCCAAACAGAACTCAAATACTTAATTGGAGCGATAGTTTTGGAGAAGAAATCTGCCGAAACCCGGCGGGTCCCGGTCAGTTCCTGGTTGGAACAGCTTGTCATTGGGCGGTTCTGTTGCTTGGCAGTTTCAGAACCAAACTGTTGGCCTCGGTTCCGGGTTTGGTACCGGAGATTAGTGCCGGTTCGGATTTAGTACAGTTCCAGCAGCAGAACCGACCCGTACTCGTCATTTGTAACTGCTGCTAACACTAGTCCCAATCGACATCGGCGTAGCTGGCTTAGCGGTTGAACATCAGTATTTGAATAACATCCTTGATTGGCATGATGAAGTGAGCTGGGGAGTCAGGCAACTTACTGAAAGGACATTGGATGGACTAGGGCGTACCATTTTCACAAGTTGCCCGACCAATCCAGCTCCTCTACCACGGTTGGTCTATGGGGCCCTTGGGAATCCTTTTGAAGAACTCGGACGTCCTAGCACCCAAGGCTCAGATGTAACTATCACTGGATTCTCAGAAATCATGGCAGGGACGAGGGCAACAGGGTCGAACTGGGCAACTCGGGCCAACAACAATTCTTTTTGTCGTTGGCACAACTTCAAGTATCTTCCATCGGTCCATATTGCCAGACTACAAGTTAATACAGCGGTCGTAGCCTGGCTGGAAACAGAGACATATTCCCCCCAGGCCGTACTGGTGATTCTTTGTCGTCCGACGAATTCTGAAATTGGCAAGGCAACTTGTAGAACCGACACGCCCGCCCCATAGAGCTTGGATCACATTGATGCCTCCCAATTCGCGCTGGAGGAAACAATGGAAGATGCCCCCGAATACCTTTCAGATGGTACGAATAATAATGACAAGGAGCCTGCAAAGTTCACTGTTGCAACCATGATAAAATGCTTCATTGATCGGGTTGCCAAAGCCTACTGAGCAGTAAAGCGACTTCAGAGGTTATCCAGGGGACTCGAATCAAACGTAAATGGGCGACAGCCTCGCCAATTTGCGGATAAGAATGCAAAGATTGGAAACCTCGTCTGTTTTCCACACGAAGCGTGTCATCGCCCCCGAATGACACCTGAGCAGCATACTTGGGAGAAAGCGAGGTTTTTTGATTGAGTCGCTCCAACAACTCTAACGATCTGTATCGCAATGCCAATCTTTTCACCAAATATATTGGGGATGATGGTGCATACATGGAGCGGGTGGACACTGCGGAATTAGACGAACATGAGGACGATGACCCCAAATATAGTTAAATCAACTCCCTATGTCGTACGCTCCGTAGTCCTCCGTCCTCCCCAACCCATGACAACTCTCCGCGCAGACCAATTGTGGACAAGCCTCAGACTCCCGTGCCCTTGAACAGTAACAAATTCGATGATGCCCAGCAGCAGCTTCAAGATACAGGCAATGGGAGAGCAGTGAAGCAGGATAAGGAGTCTGAAATTGAGGAGCATGAGAATGGAGGTAATGTGGGGGCAATTGATCCTGTTGGCAGGAAAACTTTGGGAATTAGCACAGGGTTTGTTGTTTTTGGTCTTTTTTTTTGGTTCTGTTTTTGGTTCTTGTCTCGTCTGGTCTGTTTGGGTTTTCTCAGTTGAGATTGTGTTTTGTTTTTGCTTCGCAGCTTGTTTCGTTCAGCTGGAAGTAATATGAGAGTGTGATAGTTTGGGTGACTTTCATGGTTGGCAAGACAATTTTGGACGTTTTTGTTTTTGCGTTGCAGTTCATCTAGAAGTATTATGAAAGTAGGAATGTTCAGGCGACTTGGCTGGTTGGCAAGACAATTTTGGCGGTTAGGTTTTGTTTTTTTCACTAGTATGTTACTGGAATGCAAACTGATAGGCTCAAACTCCATTCGCCGCCACATGAACTGAATTAGGCTAACAGCCATCAATGTTGCTCAGACAATTTACAAAGTGGTCTAACGAAATATTCCAGTGGTATATATTCACAGAAATTGGAGATTGGGATACATAGACATGGTCGGAGACGCTGTTCCTCTTGAAATAAGATAACATTGTTCGAATGACCTGTACATTTGTTGAACCATCTCAGATCATGGACATCGACCGATAGCTTCAATTCAATGTCTAATAACCCTAGCCCATGCTCACAATGTCTACCACCAGACCATCCTGCCCCACAGTTGCTTCAACATCAAATACAAATGCTCCAGAAATCCCCAAGGTAGGTTCCGCTCAGTCTAAAAGTCGAAATATCAGTGGGGAGTGCAAGCCGGTGCCGCATTGTACTGATCAGCAATCTAGTCAATATTCCAAAGAGCCAAAGGTAGGAAACACCGGCCTGAATCGCTCGAGCAACCCAAAAAACATTGCCACAACTCCTCCATCAACAGACATATCTGCCACCAATATTAGAGGCCTTCTGATCCCTGGTTCAACAACTCTCCACAACCTATCATGTTGCCAGTGCCACCGACACAACACCACTCATCAGCAGTGCCACTATTTCAAATCTGTTCGTCGTCAATGATGGACATTGTGTCCAGCCGATAAGGCCAGAGAGCTGACAAACCAGACAAATTGCCACGTCAACGTGTAACATTGTTATCACCTTAACGCAGGGCAATCATCCAGAATCCTGAAGTCCCGAAAATCTCCCGCTGCGTAATGGCAATTACTGACAATAAGTACCGGGCATTGCTCAATCATTCGATACGGACAATTCAGTATCGTATTCTGCAGGGGATACCATTCATGACCGATAAGGAAATAGCTTTGATAATTCTCTTCACAACTCAGAGTATTGCCTGTACTAAGAAACATCATTGGCAGGAAGCTAATGATTCATGGAAGAATACGGAAGATGCATACGGTTTCAATGTTCGGTGGTATGCACACTTTAAGCAGGCCACCACATACGTATGTGATTGCAACAATTTTCTGAGTTGCTGACTGGACTCTAAAAATAGATATAATCGTATCCAAACTGCGTCCGATCCTGAAGAATTGGCAAAGCCAAGGCCACAGTCGGATCGCTTTACAACCTCGACAGTTATGCCTGCGACGTTGAAAAGCTTTCGACCGTTAGGTATCTCTTGAAAGATGACGCATTCATTTGGATACTGGAGGATCGTGAGAAGTCATATGATGTGCGTTACCAGTATGTTGCCTGGCTATCAATTGTCGAGATTGAAACGAAAATTCAGGACGTTGCTTCCGCATTCCGCGCCAAAATGATACCTCATTTCCTTCATCTTTGTTTTTTTGAACGAACACAGAAATGGGGAGTGCTGGCCCGGGGCCAGTACAATTGGATTTGTGAGACCGTCACGCCAACTCTCATAGTTCTCCCAGCTACTGCACTGCAATGGGCACTAGAAGAGTATGTAAGGACTGAGGGCAGGACTCCGAACCTACACATGATGCCATTGCAATAGCTTGTGTTCCCCCAGGAATATGTCATTCCTAAGTTTAAGTCGTTCTGTCTGCTATATGTGTTGTACTGACAACTCAAGCATTATACGTCAGGCATATGGAGCGCTGGAATCGCTTGCCAGGAAAGTATGGTGACTGAGGGAAGTTGGGGATCAAGGATGAGTTAAATCGCCTGATCCTTGCCTAGCCAACTCGGCCTGTTGCTCCTCCACCGCCAGTGCCTGCTCCCAACCGTACAGCCATCAACCGTTATCTCGAGGATGACACTGAGGTGGAGGAGAGGCCAATTTACCAACATCTTTCTGAGACACCTGTTGCAAATGACTTTTGCAATATTGAAGATGATCTGGACCACGAATAAAATTGTCTCAATGCTGAGCATGATGGTGACGACCAATGCCAAGATGGCTATTAATCTGATCAATTTTGTGACTCAGATTCCCATATCGAGTATGGTGAAATCACTGGGGGGTCTCAGGGCAATCGTAGGAGTCGGCCGGGCAATTGTCCAATAGTAGATGACTCGGATGACGATAGTGAGCAGCTTCCAGATGAAATATGTCAGGTGTGGGAGCAGTTAGAGGTCGAGGAAGAGGTGGAGGGGGCGGAGGGGGCAGAGGGGGCAGAGGGGGCAGAGGGGGCAGAGAACAGCGGTGAGGAGACTGATGGTGTGAATGGCTATGAGCAGGAATAGTAATACAATGTAGAAAATTGTTATGGCAACTCTTAGCATTATTGTGTGGCATAGACAGTGCAATTGAACCGTATATCATCACAATCTGCTGTAATGACCTTGTCAATTTTGAAGAATAACACTGCAATTGGATGCGCCGATACATAAGTGCACACTCACCAAATACAGCATTCGTTAGAAGTGACTGACGTGAAGTGCGAGATGTATTGAGCGACCTACACAGTTGCCATGTCACTTGACCATGTTGTACGGTACATGACATAGAGATGAGAAATGGCAATGATGGCAGAGTGTGTATGGAGCAACGTACAAAGTTGTACATTCATTCAAGCTGATAGGATAGGAAGATATGTAGCACACAGACGACCTAATGCAATGTGTAGTAAGCTGTTCGATATCATTTGGCGATTGTCATGAACCTGCACGAATTGCATCCGTGTTGCGATGGCGTGTTGCTGAATTGGGATGCCAATGTAACGAGTTCCTGCTGCAACTAGGACTGCAGTGCTGAGAACGATGCCAATAACACTCACCAAAGTAAGGGTGCAGTTGTGTTGGCAGCGTTGGGAGGGTTGGGTGCCTACTCAGGCACCGAACACAACTCGGATATTTTGCTGATGCTGGCACATTGTTCTAATGCCGTTCAAGGAATCAACCTTCATCGTCCACTTATAGATCATTGTTGAGCATACCGAGGTAATCATCCCAAGGGTGTTATACCTAGCAGGCACACACAAGGTCCTGAACCGTCACACACAATTTCCCAGATCAGATTTCTCTGGATATCACTTGTCTCCGATACCAGAGCCTATCTTTTCCGGACGCTAGTAATGGAATACCCACATCCTCGATAAGCAACTGTGGTTAGTTCATGGACTATGTTGCCTCCACTCCAAATCACCAATCATGAATTGACATCCGCCAAACAGCTGAATGGCACCAGCCAGGAAGCCAATGACCACCGGAGGCCTAAGAATACGTGCAAACCCTGAACATCAAGGCTGCTCTCTATTGGAAGAAATATATTTATCTAGCAATCCTCAGATCAAAAGGATACCATTGGTCTGGAGGTTCAAGCCTGCGAGCTTGAGAATATCAGGAATACCCATAGTCTGATTATGATCGAATCATGATCAAGACCAGAGAAGATACGGAAATGGAGGCCATGGTAGTTGGGAAGGAAAGAGTATTCTTTCGAAGGAGGTCCGAAGGCAGTAAAAGTGATAGAGTTCTAGGGAAATGTTGAGATAGAAGTATTTGTAAGAGCAAAGACAAAGGTACAAAGACCTTGGGTTCTTTGAGAGTAGAAAGGGATCAACCTTCCCAGTAAGGAGAACAAGCCTTAACAATATACACATTGGAGAAAGCCTATTCTTTTCATTCAGAATCTTTTAGTGATGTCCACTTCCTGAGTGAAACATCTAACCTACCATTGAAGCAGATCCAAATTCAGTACGGATACTACTGTGACCAGGTAAAATATGGAGTGATTTAACCGGAGTTACAGAGAGCCTAAATATCATGTCAGACAAAAATTATCGTGGCAAGGATGAAATAAAACCCACTGAGATGTATACACATCAGCAAAAATCCCAACTGGTTTGGGTGCCCATGTACATTACCAACACACCCAATGTACCCACCACAGCTGGACCCATATGTCGGTGGCAACCATCAGCACACTCCCTATCTATGCATCCGGTTGTTACAATAATTTTCAGTATTGGCCAAAGCTTTACACTTCAGAGAGTTATTGCATTCTTTAATACAATGATTTCATAAGTTTGGTTTAAATAGTTTGTATTAATCTATGTACAGATATCTCGTTTCATATTGCTCCAGCACCTTGCATACCTATTCAATTGATTGGTCAAAACTGATCAAGTATAGACGAAGAAAGAGGAACAGCAGTATTACCTTTTATTTCGCTTGAAGGGCAACTGCAGCAGTTGCACAACTGATGTCTGGAGTACCTGAAATGGAGCAACTGAATAGAACGAAACGAATGAAGCTATTCATGACCAATTCAAAGGAGAACTGCAATATTCAGAATCACCCAAATTCAGGAGCAGCTGGAGCCAGAGTACCATTCCTGTTGCCTGTAGGGCAACTATGGGAGTTGTACGACCGATTTCTGCAGTACGGAAGCGGGATCGACTGAACGCGAAGAATGGTAGGCAGTTATTCATGATTAGTTCGGAGGAGAACTGCAACAGTCAGAACCAATCTCATTCCGCAAAAGGAGGTGGTGGTAGAGTACTATTTCTTTCGCTGGTTGGGCAACTCTAGATGTTATATAACTGATGGCGGGTGTCGCTGGAACTTAGAGAAAATCAAATCGACAGGAAAGGGGTCATGGCAATCTGCAGCTATGTCATTGGTTAATCAATAATTCATTATAGAATCATATATGTTGTACTGACAACCGGGTAAGTTGTTTTTGGAAATGTTCTTCTCACCGCTGCTGCTGTTGGAGGGGTCCTTCCCAATACACCCAACCCACCCTACGCAAAAGCTGCTTATATAGATATGTATGGTCTCTATATAGGCAAAAACCTTTTCCTGATGAATGAAGAGGGTTGGTGTGTCTCATTGCCAGATCAACTTTTGTGATATAATCATTCCACCATGAGCGGATCCGGGTGGTTTTGACTGCATCAGTGGCCAAAGATTATTAAACATTGCATATATACTGGTGATGGGCATCACTTTGGCAAGAACCAATGCTTCAGCACAGGAAAACATATATGAGATATCGTATTCTGCACCAACTATATGTCCTGTCTCCTTGTCAATAGCTTCGAAGGAAGTGAACTCCACCCAACACATATTCAAGACTGCACAGTTCTAACCCTTTTGTTACGTGTCGTGCGCTATAATGATGATTAGAATATGAAAATCATTGTCTCATGATTAGAGTCATTTCCGGCTTGTGGGAAATCCTGGGGGTGCTTTGCATATCCACATAATTGTCATGGATTGTATTATTGACCTCTTGTTGACTCGGGGTATGAGGTTGGGTGCAGGAAGAAGCTATATGGTTAAGAGCAGAGCATTGACTGGTATGTCTTTGAGTGGAGAATTGTGTATTTTCATCATGAAGGTCGTGATAATGGTATATATCAGGCATTTATGAGGGCTTGTTATCAGCATTATGATTTTTTTGGATGGTCAATGACTTATATTTGATGGAGGTTGAGAATGCTTGCACCTATAAATGATTTGATTGGAAAGCAGTGTGTAATAAAGGAAGAATAAATGAAATATGGAGGGCATAAATACAACAGGATAGAGCGTATGTGAAAACTATAAAAGATAAAACGATAATAGTCATCAAAGGGATGGTCTTCATTATAGATCAACCAAGATGGTGGACAGAGCAATCCATCCAACTAATTCCCTGATATTGGGTGCTCCTGTCATAACCCATTCTATTGCTTGAAACGATGATAGTCAACACAATGTTCATTCATCTACAAAGACAATATTGTCGTCCAGAAGATTGGGCTTCAAACTGCTGACCAGATTATGCCTAAAACACCGAGAGCAGCACAGTGTTGTGTATGTTTATGGTATAGACCATAGGGCATAGTATACATTTATGGTATAGACTACAGAATGTGTCGTACTGACAACCAAAATTGATGTTGAAATATATATTAGTGTTCGAGCACATCAGCAATATAGCTTGAAATGGCAATCATATTACAAACCTGAATTAGTGCCTGAAATTCCATTGTGTGTAGTGCGGACACTAAATCACAGACAACAAAAATAGATATATCTTGGAGCATTTAAGCCTACAATTTCAAATGTTGAGGTGACAACAAATATCACAATTGAAACTATATAAACACTGCATAAGAAAACGTATTTCATTGCTACCCAATTACCCCAAATGCACCCAAGGAAAAACTAAACAAAAAGTAAACAAATTCCAATGAAAAATACAACAAATTATGACGCGAGCGAAAACCCATTCCCAGTCATGTTCTGAAGCAAATTGCCCATTACACTTTCCATGATCTTAGTTTATCTTTGACTTTTCATTACGCTTCAGATGGGCTTCCGAACCTGGTAGTGATGGGTTGACCAAATGCCTATAGTCATGCTGCCAATTGATGCTGTCCTCCTCCAGATCTGGGGTAGATTGTTATAACCACAAATGATGCAGGTCCTGTTCTGAATAATCGTCAATCATCGTTTTTGATGAATAAGCCTCCTCTTGATCAGGTTATCACTGGCCCAGAGATATGCTAGTGACGATGGCAGGCTGCGACATGTGGGGATGGAAGATGCCAATTCATTTTTGGATGCTTCACCTCTGTCATTGAGCATCTCTTCCTCCTGAGGAAATATTTCGTGGAGTTGCAGAAATGACCGTCCTGCAGGAATTGGAGTATTTGGAACCTCGTGTTTTCGCAGTAGGACGCAATACAATGTTCAGGCTTCCAAGTCGGTCATTGATCACAGCCATTCAAGGGTTGAATTGTGGTGAAATATGGGGGCCATTTGATCATCTCACGATCCTTCATTGTTATGCTCCCATCCGACACAATATAATTCTTGGATTTTCTGTCCGCGATCATGTATCCCTATATTCTCCATTGTTACAATGGCTGATATTGCGGCATCATTGACACTCGTAAGTATTGTGAACAATGAATAGTCATCTTTATCAGGATATTACCATTGGAAGTTCTTGTCTCCATCCCATTTCTATGCCGTGACAGGATTGACATATACAATAATTTCATTGATCACATTAGCATCAGCAGTAGTCACTGGATTTCGATGCTTGATTGGCAATATGTCCCCATCAGAATCTGATTTTGTCAGCGTCAAAAACGTGATCGTGATGACGCAAAATATACCTGATTCGCCATATCGCATTCTCTTGGGTATATTCTTCACTGCTGATATGCCCATCATTCTTCTGATTGCCATTTCGGCAAGATCATCAATGGCGATGTTGCATTTTCTTGCATCGTCATTATTGGCCCTAGAATTCACTTTCCATCACTGAAATTATGCTCTCTGACTAGCTAAATCAGGGATTCAATTGATTCATTATTTGATCTTGCTCTCCCATTCAGCCATGCTTGCTTTCTTTTCATGATGGATTCCAAGACTTAGAGCAATACTACAAATCAACGCTCTCATACGATTGGCCTTCTTGCTTGTTGATTTCTTGTCTTCATAGAGTCCCAATTCTTTGAACATCAAATTGGATTACCTGATATTCTGTTCGGCAGCCCATACTTTGAGTTGGGGAATCAGCATCTAGGCAAAGTGAGTATACCCACTAACATAGTTTATTGTGTGAACAGGGCAACAGAATTCATGTTGAAAATGGGTACTAAATTCATACACAACAATAGAGATCAGTTTCGAGGGTTGCAAAGATGGAATTGAATGTTGGTGATATCTCCTTGAAATGAGATTAAAGTAATGATGATATGGAGGAGTAGGCAGGCAGGCAATAGTGTTGAGAAGCAGAATGGAGGGTGGACGGAAGATGGGAGTATTACATATTTCTTCCTGTTCGCCTGATGGTGATTGAGCTGATGTGGTCAAGTTGACTTCCGAAATTGTGGGCTGTGGCTGCAAAGAATTCCGGCACTTTCTACAGTGCAAGTCCAATTTCGATGTGTCAAATATTCAAATCAGCATCTTGTCAACGAATATCCAATTGTTAGATATCTACCATCCCACCATACACTCTGCTATGATTCAGCCCCACAATGACATGCAATCTACTCTGTCAAGTTGAAATCCATTTGCAACGAATTCAGTTCAAATACGTAATGCAGTATCCAGAGAACAGTTACATACCCTAGGTATACCAAGTGTAGTATCGAGGAGATTATCGCGATGTGTACAATTGATGTCTAGTTTATGCAACGGATTTCTACTGACTTCCAAGTTGCCATCACTGAAACCCAATTGATCATTGCACTTGGCTGGTGTAGATGAAGCCAAAGTGTAATTGAACCCATCTTGCTGAAAAAGGAAACATGATGTTAGCGGTTGTAATGGATTTCTCCACCCAAAATACGCACTTATTATTTCTACAACACCTTTTGTCTTTGCAATACAGAAAATATGTATCCAATGAGTTCAATTAAATGTATACTTTGCAATTATTTATATAAACTTTACTATTATGCTGGTGCATACATCAATCACCTCCAACATCAGCATTCAAAGAGGGCAAAATACATACCTGTGGAGCCGATTCCAAATGAAGGATAACCAATTACTGCCGATGATAATATCCTACTTCCAGACCATTTCTCTCTAGGTTCAAATGACCCGTTTCTATTTTGTAATGATGATTGCACCAGTACGGACGATGACAATCCCAATGGCTATACAGATCTACTAGAGCCAACTTGCAAGTGCATTGAACTGCAATTGATGACATTGGACTTAAATGAAGCCGGAAAGATAATACATAGTGATTTCCATATTGTGGATGACGAAATCGATATATGGGCACGATATCCTTGTGTGCAGGAATATCGTTTGATACACTGGTGAGTCAACCCCCAACTGAGTAGGGCTTCCATCGATGAGCTGATGAAGCTTCTGGGGTTGAATAAAAATTTCACATTTGCGTATACTCTGTAAACTAAAATTGATGAATTAATTTATGCACATGGAATTGGCTAATGGAAATCTGGTAATGTCAGTTATGCAGGTCCTATCAATTCCAAAGAACTACGTGACAATGGAAAAATATATTTCTATTATTGAGAATCCAGTGACTATATCAAATTTCTACTCCAACAATCTGCATTTAAAGAACATATGGTATATGCGCCAATGAAGGATTATAATCAATTGGGGGAGAGAGCATACTCTGAAGTTCACATAGGTGATCGGTGGTGGAATCAGCAGGTATGAGTTTTTATTTTGTCGACATATTATCAAAATTAAATGTTGAACTATTAGTTGAGAAGGCGTGCCGGTTGTATCATTGTTCTGATCTTTGGAAGCTCTGATTCAATACATTTCACCAACTATTCTTGCATTAAAAACGAATGGCTGATCTACTTCAGTCTTGCAAACAATCATTTGACAAATTGATAAAATCCCTCAAGTGTCGCCAGTGTGGTAGTGACCCTGCTTCCTGTACTTCCATAGCATCATGACTGTGATTTTGGAACAACAGTTGCCATTCAAGAGTAACAAAAATACAATCGGAAAATACTTAGACAGCTTTTTGATATCATTTATTGTGCTCTTCACCCTGTTTTCAAGAGAGGACAACCCATGTGTTGTGCTGGCAGTCAAATACAACAATACATCATCGTCATCTGTGCTTGGACAGCCGATTACATTGAACATATTCACCCCAATGCAATTGAACTGCCACGTTGCCCAGTGTGTGCAGTCCCAAAATTCACATTTGGATGAAACAATCAATCATTTTGGGTACACTGTGATTAGCGACTATATTTCCGAAAGATGATTCAAGTCACATGATTTGATCATTAAGACCAAAATGATGCACATGAATATCACATGGCAGGATGTATGGCAACAATAGAAACCATATGTTGGAGAAAGAAATGTGTTTCTTTGAATGCGTTAATCATTCTTAATGATATACACATTACCTATTTGGGTATTCTGTAGCATTTGATAGAGTGGATAGTGCCATTTTTGGAGTTTCACGAATAAATTGACTGATGAAATGATCTTTGGACAATAATCTCTCATTATCCAGTATTTGGACGATTCAATAAGCCTTATACAGCTGTGACACAATAGAGTGGCAAAGAGATGAAAGCATTGGACTGTATTATTGTTCACATTGTCTAAACAACACTGTTTGAATTTTCTTTGGAACAGCAAGGTCCATTAATATCTGCCATGCTCTGTATCAAAAATACCTTCTCCTTTCGCAGTATCACAACCATACTGATGCAACAAACACATATATGGAAGACTATCTCAGAGATTTTCATTGTCACAAAAATGTCTTTAGTCATTTTCATACTCAAAAGTCAACAATAATGATTGCTAAAGCTCTGTGCAAATACCTCACCATTGATACACGACATCTGCGCGAGAATGATCCTACATCGTGCTATCTTTCCACAGCAGCAAAATATTATCCCATCAGCAAGGACAAAATTCAAATTGATTTAGAAATACCATTGAACTAGGGTAATGAGTCGGACTTCAACATTGGCAATATATATATGTTGAACTACTTTTCAGATTACATATGTCAGCTAATGCAATTATCAAATATAAGCTCTGAACAACCAGAAAGATAGATGATGAAATTGAATGATGAATAACCACAATCCAACAGCCATAAGACATCATTCCAAATTTTGCACACCAAAGCCCAGAATGAAGTGTTCCAATTGAATACTTCAAATATCTAGGCAGAAAAACGTGGTCATGAAAACCAAGATCCATTTCCCACCTCTCCAGCAATTCAAATAATGAAAAGTTCCTAGCCCAAATTCAAGTCTCTAGCAGACCTCTCATTCTGATGAGGAATGCCAAAAGGGGAACTTCAAAATCACATTGCATGGTGTTTCAAAACATATGGTAACTACACTGGATCGGTCGATAATGACGAAGAATTTCATTGACTACAAAATGCGCAATACAGTCCGTATGATTCCGCTGCCACTCCAGTATCATCATTTCAATGTAACAAGTGAACAATTCACATTATACGATGTACTGGAACCAACCAATTGAGAAACCATAAGCCTCCTCAAACGATACAGTTTTACTCCGGGATGCAATACAGGGAAAAATCAATTTGACTAGAGCACAAATCCCAGTGAGATTACAATGTGTTTTCATTTATGTGGATATACAGTCAAATCAATGAACAAGTGCCCTTGTTACCACGATGGTTGCAGGCCCAATGTGTGAGGTTTCAGAGATAGTGAGTATTGAGCAGCAAGATCAGATACCTACATTATCTTTGAAGGATGGTAGATATTATCAAACACTCAATGTTGGTATTGGATCGATGTATGTCATCCCTTTACACATGATTCAGTATGCACCCCATATGCTTCTATTTTCTTTGGATCCTGATCATAGTCGATGGTTTCTGAATGATACTATTGACTTTATTATATTCAATTTATTGTCTGAGTAGATTGAATACTTGAAATTGACATTGTGTATATTGTATAAGTCAATCACTTTCATTTATAGAGGAAATTTGTATATTAGTCAGTATTAGACATAGCAGTCTGAAATGTGAAGCTCTGACAAAGAAATATGCATTGCGTACAATAATAAGTAATAATGAAGACATCAGATGATATTATCATGAGATTTGAATAAGTGGGAACTGAATCTTAAGTGAGAACCTTAAGAATTGACAAGGAGTGTTGTTATGTGAGTTACCAACCTGATGACAAGTATTAGAAATGCTTGGAGTAGGAATTTTGTACAGTGATGGTGGCAGTATAGGGTCAAGTTTCAGTGAGGCTTGGAACATTCAGAACAGTATGGACCGTACCATACCATTTTGGAAAGGAAATTGGTTTTTGCCAATGTTGTTGCACTGTATGCACCATAAAAGACATTTTCACTGACCTCCATGTAGTTAGGGTCCCCTTCAACTCTACTGTTGGCTCACAATGCACTTCTGTAATTGATCCAGTGATCTATTGTCCATTATAAAAAAATACCCACTCATCAATCTGTCTATATGGCAAGGGATCTAAATGCCAAATCCAGGATCTGGCTCATGAGCATGTGATCTCATTCCATGCTATTTTGGGAATACCACTCTTCACCACTATACCAGATCATTGTAGAGCAATAGGCTTCTTTGATTATAACAACCAAAAAGAATACCTTATTGCACTAAGATGACTGTTGCAGTCTCTGCTTGTCTGTCTGTTGGGAGATAATGTGGTAAGGTATTCGTGTGTCTTATGTGGCTTCTATAGCCTCTGTTGCACTATCAGTGTATGCAGTGTATCAAGTCATTTTTCATCAATCTCACCAGTAATCAGAAAGCTCCATAGCGATTAATATCACATGTGAAACTCGTTTTTGATCTCCGTACAGGTGTGTATTACCATATAACTACACTCTATGTATTATCCAATTGTATGTGCAATGGATGGACCGGTAGATGCGGAATCCAGGAGGCCTTGTTATCACTGAATTATCCTCAGTAGGAATTCCCACTGCCCAGTACTCCTTCCGTTAACTCAGCAAGTTGGTAGCCATCATTCAAGCACTGTCACTCTACAACTCTTCTGCTGCAACTACTGCCGCTGCTCACTGCTTACCCATCCAGCGCTAGGGGCCAATCTCACTATCTATCAGTAATGCGATCCATGGTTGCTTCCAGTAGCACTGAATGTATTCCCACTCCCAGGAAGAACATCTATCGATGACCTTCCCCTGGCCACTATATCATCTAAAGCTGTAGCACCAATTGTTTGTATATATATATATGAAGTACAACCTCCATTTGAACACGCCTCATCCATAGCTGTGATCCAGGTACATTGTTGTGGCATTTTTGATGGTCCACCTGGAACACTGCCACCTCTTCCGCTCACCCTGCCGTGTGCAGAGCCAAAAGTTGGATGCATTTCCAAGTTGAAGTCAGGATTCCTAGACTTGTTCAAAGGCAACCCAGGCACCAGCTCCACAGTGCATCCACCACGGCAGCCATCATTTGTACCAATCAGCTCACTCATGTAATCTTGTACTTGTATCACTTGATAGAGACTGTTTGACAACCAAATTTCCATTTCCACTTGGGTATATGACAAGAATCAATTGAACCTCCTTGTGTATTGAATGCATGTGGATTTTGCTGATCTCCTAGAAGTGCCCAGACGGTTCATCCACCAATAGCCCCATTGATTCTCAGATATCTGATTATTAATTAACCTAATAATGTCTATTCTGTTCCTTGTAATGCTCTTTATATGCCATTGTATTGATACATATCTATATTCGCTTGTTTTGCAATACAGTTTTGTTAACATGTTTGATAATATCAAATATAGTGGGTATTGATGGCTTCTGCTCCTGACCATGATCTGATGCAGTCGTTTGATCAGATGCGCATGGTGACAATTGACAATAGTAATCTCGAATCAAACCTGCTGGCCAATTTACACCCTTCAGAGTTTAAACATTCCATTTGCAGTCGTAGCACAATCTCTGATTGTGCCTAGAGGAACCAGTTGGACTCATATCAATAGAGTTGTAGCTGCAGAGTATTTCCTTAGCTTTTTGAATGATGTAACATTGTATGGCCATTTATTGACTTTTATAACATCTGTAGCCCCAACCGAACACTGCAGGCAGAATCCGTAATGATTCCAACGTAATCATTGACTTTGCCAGCATAGTGAATGAGCTTTGGCCAACTCAGCTATCTTAGGCTGAACCACGTGTAAATCCATTGACGAAATGATGATCTTCTTTGTGAAATGTAGCTTGATCGACTTCATGCTGTGCTTGATTGTTAAAGATTATTACCATTGGAAGTATTTATTATAGCCGGGCCTGTACTTTGTGATCAATTGACTGCCATCAATCATATCCTACTGGTTTCAATTGTTTGCATACGTTTGCACTTATCAGGCAAAGTTAGAATGAATCTCTGGAGTACAGCAGATGTTCAGATTGCCAGTGATACGTCTTTCATAGTTACTTAGACTCCTGAATGTTTTCTGTAATCTGCAATTGATTCAAGTGGATGGTACCATGTCTGATCTCATCACTCTTGAGATTGGTGTGCTTGAAGTTCTTCTATTATGAAATTGTTCTGATCAACCTTGGCTGAATTGTTCACTGATGTATTTCTGGCTAATATGCCTCCAGAATCAACGCGAAATCATCTCTGCCACTATCAATCTCAAATAGGTGCCCAAATCAAGACTATTTTGCTTAGGCAATTGGTAATGCTCAAATCCATAGAAATTCTTCGGACGTGTTGCAACGGGGTCGAAACGTGGTAACTCGTAACATCCTCAGAGTGAAACATATCTTATTATTAAAGAACAATAATAGTATAAAAGTGTTCAGCCATTTACAGCCTTGTATAAAAGTATTTGGGTACATAAGATTGCAAATAAGGATATAGAAATATAATAGAGAAGTATTTGAATATAAGATTATTGCTAGAGTGCAATTGCACTCTTGCAAGGTAACTATATAATGGGCAGATACGCCGTTGCCATCATATCATACTTCAAGTGGCTGGATGACTGTGCTGGGTCCTCCATTTGTATCCGTCTTTGCCCACTGCTGTGGCTCACACTTGGCAATCATTACAGTGTGCTCAATCAGTCAACCATATCCATATTCCCACTCCAACTGTGTGTCTCTTTTCTTTTGTCCATCACTGCATAGCTCACGTTGCTGTGGTGTCTACATTCAGTCTCATGATTTCGACCATTCTTTCATCACCTGGGGCCGGCCAGCTTATTTCTTCAGTTGTCCAGTCATGTTCCTGCTCTTCCTTGACTACTCTGCATAATGGTACACCTGAACAGGGGTCTTCGTGCAACCTCTTTAGTTTTCTACTGCATCTATTTGCCAGTCTTGCTGTTAATCATTGTTGTCTAGAGTCAATGATTACAGGCATGAAGGTAAGCCCTGCTGATCACATCAGTGCCCTCGGTGGGGTTGCGGGCAGTCCACCAACAATGGATCTGGCATGATGATTCAAATGAAGTTGAAGGTCATCTCACCAGCCTGCATCTTTGGGATCCCACCTGATCTCGCTCACATATAGTGCGACCACTTGGACACACACTATGTGAATGGCTTTGACACTCACTGGAACAACCCCATATGATTGAGTAGAAGTTTTGAATGTGGCGTCGGCTGCTCTGGCATTCTTCATCCATTGTATTTAGTGCTCCTTGAATATCAGATTGGAATCCGTCCTGATACAGGGCCAGCATGTTGCCCCTTGTTTAACTTGTATAAAGCTGTCTCCGACTGTTATCTTTACTGTCAGCTTGAGCTGGAGGTGCTTCCTGTGGTCTCATCTGTACATAAACAGTGCCATCTCCTTTTTAACTGTATATAACTCCAGTCCTTATTGACTTGCCCACGTGATGGTTTTTGCTGTTCATCAGTCAAGTGTCATCCGACCCGATTCACATTGCTTCAAGTTGTCACCCAGCCGAGGGCATCTACAAATGAGAGTCCTTTGGCTACCACATACTCTTCGACATACTGAATCAACCCTTATGTGTAGATTTCCAAGGGGATCAGTAACACAGATAAGCCCTCTGGAACCCCTGCTTTGACTGGGTTTCTCCTCATAGCATTACATTTGATTATCATTTCTACTGTCTTTTCACTGAAAAAGCTTTCAATATATTGTATGATGTCTCCATTTATGTGCTTAACCTGCATTGCATGGACCAGCCTCCCTTTTGCAACACTTCGGAAGGCGGCCTGAATATCTATGAGAAGTACACAGATTATGTCACTGTTGGTCTATGCTCTGTGTGCTCTGTTAACAATAATGGCTGCTGTATGGATGGCCGACCACCCATTTCTGATGTTTAACTAACCATCGCTCAGTAGCCCCAGCCGCTTTGCCTTGTCTGACAGCAGTTGTGCAACAAACTTCTTGATAACTTTTCTCATTCAGCTGAGCAGTGATATTGGATGGTATGCTTTTCGCTTGGTATAGTCATCTTTGCTGCGCTTGCGAACGACGACGCAATTGACATATTTCCAGACAGCTGGATACTGTTCTGAACGAATTGCCACTTTCGCGAAGCATATAATGCTGTCTTTATCCCACTTCCAATGTACGCAAACAGCTCTCAAGGACAGTTCGACTATGCCAAGGGGCTTTCATTACTGATTGAGAGTATGGGACCCACTCAACTGATTGTGCAGTAAATCTCATATGCATCCTTTCAGCAGGAGGTATCGTATAGTACTGGTTGTCATCATTTTGAGGGCAGGACTCCAGCCTTCACATCTCCTTCTTTGCCATGGCAGTGTGTGCTTGCTTGCCCTCTCTCTCCGGCCGAGCCACTACTGTTGTACCACTTTGAGGGTCATCACATTGTGCTGCTCTCCAGACCTCAGATCTTCGGAGGTTCGGCAAGTTGTCACTCCACATTTGGCTTTTGAATTTCTGAATAGACTTCTGCAGCTCTGCTTTGGCTTGGGCCAACCCCTCAAATTTTTATCTATTTCTTCTGTATTCTTGCCAAAGTTTCATTCTTTTCACCTTGATATTGGCATTCTACCATCTCTTGGGATTTGTACAGATCTTCATTGGTATCCCTGTGATGTCAAAAACCATGCTCAGTGTTTCCAGACAGCATATGGCCTCCTGCTCAACTTTGATCTCTGTGCACCCGGTATCCTCGTATGCTCTCTCCTCTACCAACTCCATCCATAGCGTTTCAGCTGCCTCTTTGTACTCTTCTGTCATTGCAGCCACATTCTACCATACCACCGACTGGTGGTCTGCCCCCTCTTACTTGTCCGCGTCAACTTCCTACTCAATAATTTCATTGTCAAGACCAGTGGTACGGCTCTCGGCTAGTCAGGCCTGCTACTTGATCTGTCAATTTGCCAAGGTTAAATCGATATTTCACATGTGTTCAAGGTTTTCTCTTTTCCAGTAGTAAGTGGCCTGGCCATTATTTCCATTTTCCAGTCTGTTCTCATCAATATCATCCTCCCAGAAGCCAGTGTTCCACTGCTTCATACATTCTGGATCCCCTTGTTTGCTGTGGGTGTTGAAGTCTCCGGCATGGACAGTGCCACCCTGTGAAATAACTCTCTGTCAGCTCAATTTTTGGACTGGTTTCTGTCCTGACTGCATATCTTGTTGATCGTAAATATTGGCAATCCTCGTTACCTTCTCCCCTCCACTCCAGGTGTCAGTAACAATAACATCATCACTAGCACTGTTGCTTCAGTCCTTCCGCTCATCAATCACAAGACTGCTCCCCTTTTGCACCACCATCTAGACTGATTCTCATTTTAATATTTTGTATGCCAAATGGCAGAGTGCAAATTCTCTTCTGTCTCCTGGTGGCAGTTTGATGTACACCATGTCTGCCTCTCATTTCACTCCTTTCTCCAGCACGGCAATGGTTCACTCATATATCGTTGCACAGTTGTGTCAAATTCCTCCAATGATTGGCAGCCAGGGTTCTCATTTTGGACTCAGTTTCCATGACGGTCTTGGTTGCAGTTGCAGTCTCAGCCATCATGACATTTTTGCCTCCACCACTGCCTCTCCTTTCTCCACATCCACCATGCGCTCTATGTACCGACTATATTCTGCCACCACTTTGAACCTCGAGCCAACCGGGACTGTGTTTGTCCCCATTGCCATCTTCTTAACTGCACTCACCGAGAATCATTCCACTGGCCACATTCCCTTGCTCTCCCTTACTGCATCGGCATCTTCCGTCTTCTTTGCACACCAGCAGCTGAATGCCATAGAGGTATCTGTTCAATTTGGGCACTGCTCCCGTGTGTGACCTCAGAGTTAGCCCGGTTTTGCTTTTCACCTCACGAAGTGACATTTGTGGTTGCTGATCTGGTCGGGGTCCGAGAGGTTGGCACACTTGGACTTGCTGCCGTACTTGCTCTCGATGTGGCTCCAACCACAGCTGATGTCACCCCTGGGGTCAGGGCCTGTGTTTGTATATGCTGTGACCGGATTCTATACCCATGCCTCCTTGATACCTTTCGTGACCAAACTCAGTGCCACTTTGCTGCCCTGTACAACGATGACTACAGATAATATTGAGATCTCTCCGTTCTGTCTCCTCACCATGATGGTGTGAGGGTTTGCCATTCACTGAAAATGGGTGGGAATCAGTCTACCCTAGTTCTCCACTTCAAATTTCTCTTGCACCTTCTGCAGGCCTTCGGTGCCTGCACCCATATATTGTATGTGATGTATGGTGTCGAGCTTGAGCCTCTCCCACAACGCATTCTCTTTGACGTCAAAGATTCCATTGCCGACTGTCCCCACTGCAGTGACAATAATTCACAGTATTCCAGAGCCGTCTCCGCCATTGCATTCTGGTACATTCTAGCGGTAATCGCACTCTTGACATGTTTCTTTGCATTCATAATCTTGATATGGGCCAATACCTGGAGGTGGAAATACACTCTGTTGATTGCTGACACAATTTCTTGGCCCATTTTATTAGGAAGCAGTATGCTCTCGTCGCTCCTTAGAATCAGACTTCTTTCTGCCATGCTTGAGGTGATAGTTCAGACTGGGGTTGGGCTGGCAGTCTTGGTTGCAGCCATTTTCTTTGGATTTTATGGTGTAACTGTTTTCCACCGTCTAGTCAGTGTTGGTGTGAATATAATTGTCGGTATTGGTGTTGGCATCAGTGTCTGCTTCGACTTCAACTTCGGCTTGGACAGCAGTTTGGACTGTAGTTTTTGACCCTCGTCAGGCTTTTCCAGCGCACCTGTTTGCCTCTGGTCTGTGTGTTTTGAGGCCTCCAGGCTGATGCTGTCGGTTTCCATTCTTTCTGTTTCTGCGTGGCCCAATTTTTTTCTGGCCATCACTTTACTGACCTTGTTTGTCACGACCATGCACCACTGTACATCATCCTGTTGGTATGTGTCCCACTTCATATATCTCTCCTCCAACCACATTCTGATTCGTCATCATTGCATTGCGAGCAGGCCTGTCTGCACTTCTAGCATTCCTGCCATCGTTGCAAAGATTCAGTACAACTGGGCTAGTTCACTGGCTTGCTGCATCAGCGAAATATCCGAGTTGCATTGGGTGCCTACTTAGGCACCCAATGCTTTCAACGCTCCCGACGCCACTGCGCCCTTACGTAAGTGGGTGTCATGGGCTTAGTGCTTACAACTGTCGTTGCGGTTGCAGAGACAACTCGTCACATTGCTATCCCAATTAAGTGATACGACATGGCAACACTGTTTCAATTTGTCCAGGTTGATGACAATCGCCCAATAATTTCGAGCAATAAATTACACATTGCATTACATCACCTGTGTACTACGTAACATACTATCCATTCAGCTTGAATGAGCGTACAACTTTTTACGTTGCTCCATACACACTCCGCCATCATTGCCATTTCTCATCTCAATATCATATACTGTACAACATTGTCAATTGACATGGAAACCCAGTACGTCACAAAATACATATCGCAATTGACGTGAGTCACTTCTATCGAATGATGCATTTGATGACTCTGAACTTCTGTATTGTCGCATCCAATTGTACTGTTATTCTTCAAAATTGACAGGGTCATTAAAGCAGATTTGGATGATATACGGTTCAATTGCACTGTCTATGCCACACATTAACACTAAGAGATGCCATAACAATTTTCTACATTGTATTACTATTCCTGCTCATATCTATTCACACCAGCTGTCTCCTCACCCCCGTCCTCTGCCTCCTTTGCCTCCTTTGCCTCCACTGCCCCGTCCACATCCTCCTCCACCTCTAACTGCTCCCTCACCAGACATTCTTCATCTGAATGCCACTCATCATCGTCATCCGAGTCATCTACTGTTGGACGATTGCACAGCCCACTCCCACAATTGCCCTGAGATTCCCCTGGGATTTCACAATACTCGCTATGGGAATCAGAGTCACAAAGTTCATCTGATCGATAGCCATCGTAGGATTGGTCGTCACCATCATGATCATCGTCGAGACAATTGTGTTTGTTGTCCAGACCATCTTCAATATCTCGAAAGTCATTCACAACAGATATCTCAGGAAGATGTTAGTACATTGGCCTCTTCTCCACCTCAGTGTCATCCTCAAGAAAACAGTGAATGGCTGCAAGGTTGGGAGCAGGCACTGGCGGTGGAGGAGTAACCAGCCGAGTTGGCTTGCCAACAATTAGGTGATATAATTTATTCTTGATCCCCATCTTCACTCAGTTACTATTGTTTCTTGGCAAGACATTCTAGCGCTCCATAAGCCTGACGTATGATGATTGAGTTGTCAGTACAACACACGTAGTCAACGGAACAACTTGAACTTACGAATGACATTCTCCTGGGACAATGCAAGCTATGGCGATGGCTTCTTGTGTCTGTTAGGAGTCTTGCCCTCGGCCCTTATGTCCGCTTCTAATGCCCACTGCAGCGCAGTTGCTGAGAGAACTATGACAGTTGGCATGACAGTCTGACAAATCCAATTGTACCGGCCCCGGGCCAGCACTGCCCTTTTCTGTGTTCCTCCAACAAAACAAAGATGAAAGAAATGTGGTATCTCTTTGGTGCAGAATGCAGAAGCAACGTCCTGAATTGTTGTGTCACTCTCAAAAATTGATTGCCAGGAAACAAACCTGTAATACACATCATATGACTTTTCACGATCCACAAGAATCAAAATCAATTGGTCATCCTTCAGGAGTTGTCTGACAGTCGGGTGCTTGTCAGCGTCGCAGGAACAACTGTCGAGGTTGTTAAACGATCCGACTATTACCCTGGCTGTGCCAATCATTGTGAATCGGACGGAGTTGAGGGACGATTTTATGTATTTGTAGAGTCGATTCACTGATGCAGAAAATTGTTAAAATCACGTACCGAAGTGGTGGCAGTCATATCGTGTGCATACCACAAAACCTTGAAACCTTATACATCTTCCGGATTGTGCCAAAAATCATTAATTTAATGGCAATGATGTTTCTTAGTACTGGCAATTTCCTGAGATGTGAAGGCAATTACCAAAGCTATATCTTTATCGGTCATGAATGGTTTCGCATGCTCAATACAAGACTCAATGATCCGTGTTGAATGATTGAGTAATGCCCAGTACATATTGTCAGTAATTGCCATTATGCTGTGTGAGGTTTTGGGGACATCAGGATTCTGGATGATGGCCTTGCGCAGGATGATGACAATGTTACACGTTGACGTGGCAATTTGTCTGATTTGTCAGCTCTCTAGCTGAATGGGCTGAACACCATCTCCATCATTGATGACAAACGGATTTGAGATTGCGGTACTGCTGAGGAGTAGTGTTGTGTGGCTGGCACTGGGAACGTGACAGGTTGCTAGAGAGTTGTTGAACCAGGGATCGGAAGACCCCTGATAATGGCGACAGGTATGTCAGTTGATGGAGGAGTTGCTGCTATGATTTGTGGGTTGCTTGAGCAATTCAGGCTGTGGTTTCCAACTTGTGGCTGTATGGAATGTCGACTAGATTGCTGATCAGTAGTATTCAGCACCGTGTTGCGCTTCCCACTGATATTTCGACTGTTTGATAGAGCGGAACCTACCTTACGGATTTCTGGAGCCTTTGTATTCGATATTGAAGCAATTGTGCAGGAGAATGGTCTGGTGGTAGACATCATGAGTAAGGGCTAGGGTTCTTTAACATAGAAGTCAAGATATCGGTCAATGTCCATGGACTGAGATGGTTCAACAATTGTCCCATTCGTTTGAATAATGATATCTTATGTTGAGAGGATCAGCGTCTCCGACCGTCTCTAATGATCGCAATATCCAATTGCCCTAAATATTTATTACTAGAATATTTGGTTGGACCACTTTGTAACTTGTCTGAGGAACGAGGACAGTTGTCAACCCAATTGAGTTCGTGTGAGTACTCTCGGCGTTTGAGCCTATATGATTGCATTACAGTATCAAACCAATCAAAACAACAAATCTAACAACGTCCAAAATCCTCTTGCCAACCAACCAGGTCTGCCGAACCTGCCAACTCTCACATTGCTCTGAGCTGAACTGCGACGCAAAATCAAAAATGTTCAAAATTGTCTTTCCAACTAAGATAGTGGCCCAAACCTTCCCAATCTCATATTACTTCTAGCTGAATGAAACAAGCTGTGACACAGAAACAAAACAAAATCCCAACCGAGGAAACCCAAACATACTAACAAGACAAGAACCAAAAACTGAACCAAAAACAAGACCAAAAACAACAAACCCTGTGCCAATTCCCAAAGTTGTCCTGCCAATAGGATCAATTTCCCCCCCCATTACCTTCATTCTCAGGCTCCTTATTCTCAAACTTCTTATCCTGCTTCACTTCTCTCCCCTTGCCTGTATCTTGAAGCTGCTGGGTATCATCAAATTCGTCAGCATTCGATGGCCTGGGAGTGGGAGCCTTGTCCAGAATCGGCATGCGTGGAGGGTTGTCAGGGCTTTGGATGGGCGGAAAACTTCCCGGCGCACAATGTAGGGAGTTGATGGAACCACATTCCGGGTTGTCGTCCTGATGTTCGTCTAATTCCGGAGTGTCTGCCCACTCCATGTACTCACCATCCTCCCCAATGTATTTGGGGAAAGGTTGGAATCTCGATTTGGATTGTAAGAGTTGTTGGAGCGACCCAGTCGAATGAACAACGCGTTCTCCTGAGCATGGTGCTCAGGTGTCATTGAGGGGCAATTACACGCTTCGTGTGGAAAATAGATCAGGTTTCCAATCCTTGCATTCTTATCTGCTGATTGACAAGGCCGTCGTGTATTTGCATTTGATTCAAGTCGCCTCGATAACCTCTGAAGTCACCTTACCGCATGGTAGGCATTGTCAGCCCAATCGATGAAGCCTTTTATTGTGGCGGGAACTGTGCACTTTTGAGGCCCCTTGTCATCATTATTCGTACTATCTGAAAGATATTTGGCGGCATCTTCCATTGTTTCCTCGAGCGCGAATTGGGTGGCATCAATGTAATCCAATTCTTCTGGGGTGGATGTGTTGGTTCCAGGGTCAGTTGCAGTGCCAATTTCAGAAATAGTCGGACGACAAAGAATCACCTACACGGCCAGGGGGGGAATGTGTCTTAGTTTCCAGCCAGGCTACGACCGCTGCATCATCTTGTAGTCAGGCAATAAAGGCCGATGGGAGATGCTTGAACATTTGCCGACCACGAAAAGAATTGTTGTTGGCCCAAGTTGCCGAGTTGGACCCTGTTGCCCTGGTCCCTGGCATGATTCTGAGAATCCGGCAATTGTCAAATCTGAGCCTTGGGTGCTAGGTCAATCATTTTCTTCAAATGGATTCAAATGGGCCTTAGAGAACTACCGTGGTAGACAAGCTGGATTGGTTGGGCCAATTGTAAGAATGGCACGCCATAGGCCATTCAATGTTCTGTCAGTAAGTTGCACGACTCCTCATCTCACTCTCTTATGCCAATGGAAGTTTTCATTCAAATGCTGATGCTCAACCCCAAATCCAGCTATGCCTACGTCTATTTGGATCTCCGATTCGTCAACATTGAGGCCGCGTACAGGGAAGGGAATTCCGAATCGAATACTGGTGAGACCGTGGGCAGGGGGTGTGTGAGTATCTCGAGAGGTCATTGGTGTATCGCCAGTAGTTGAAGCCTCGGTGTTGTCGTCGGGAATCCCCATACCCATAGGAACTTGTTGGGGTGTATTGTATCGGCCTGGCATGTTCACAGTACGGGCAGCAGGCCACGACAGGCCGGCGGAATTCCTTGACGTCCATAATTCATCTCTGATATCCCCCCACAATGTCCTTCAAACTTGCCATCAACAACGACGCTCCAGTGTTGCTTCACGTTTTCCAAACAACTCAGAAATTTGTTTCAACTATTTCGAAGTCTCCTCATCCGAATAGATAATCTCCCACTGCAGCCCGAGACATGTTTCGTGGCTTTCAAGTTCAACATCATAGTTTATAGTCGGGAATCCAATACGGGCACGTATGTTTTGTAAAGCCCAAGAGCTTAGTTTGTTCGGTTTCAATGTTGCCTTGTAGCTATCCATGGACGGTTTCTGCTTGCATGCCATTGAGCTGACAACTTAAGGAGTTGGTCTAACAATGATGAGTGATTGATTAATTTTCATGAATGGGTATGGGAGGATGGACTTATATTATAGAGCACTAGGTCTGACAATGAATAGTGATTCATTAATTTTAATGAACGGGCATGGCAGGGATTGAATTACATTATAGATGAATTGGCTTGGTGAAAAAACTTTAGGAATTGATCTGACAATAATTAGTGATGGACTAATTATACCAACGTGCATGAAAAGGATAGTATCTGACGTTGGCCAGTCAACCTTTGACGTTGTTGAGTTAATGAGCTAAATATGTAATGAGCTTATGCAGGGGGGGTCAGGTGATGGAATTTACCAATAGTAGATATCGCTAGTGAGGTGAGGAGTGAAGCTTAAGGAGGCCTGAGGAAATTGGGTGAGCGCCCTTGAATATCATTAGTATTTTGCAGATCCATGATGATGTTCAAGTGGTACGATGTTTGATCATGTTGAAGCGAAGGTTCATATCCAAACCAATAACATATGAATTTCAAATTGGACCATATAAATCTATCGCAATGCATTCAAAATACTAGATGTAGTTCATTTTAACCTTTGAAGTTGCTAGGACAACTTTTAACATTGTAAGGAGTGATTGAGTGTCTGAGGACGAGGTTGATGTATAATGATGGTTGGATTCCTATCTTTGTCAAAACAAAGCATAACGAATAACACTGAACGCGCTGTTTCAGACCACACAAGGCTCCCAAGAGGTCGCAATCAGCAGGATGTAAATGTTGATCGATTTACATTGTTGTGACAACTCTATAAATTGTGTTACTTGTAGGAAGTCCTTCTGATTTGGCTACACACACAAAATCTCACACATTCGTGTAAGGCTTGGCAGCAACTTTCACGGTTGCTGCGACACTTTCAAGCACTGTCACATAGACTGTCTGTTCAATATACTAATGAACCATATGCCGAAATCAAAAAATCTAATGAACTTCATCCAAGAACTCCACCCAGATATTAAGAATAGCACTGCCAACACCAGAAGATGCTAGCCTTGTCAGTATGGTCTACTACACTGGCGATATGCTCCAAATACATATAAGGGCCAATGGAAACCAAGACTCTGATTAATGCTTGCAACATAAAGGCAATATGGTAAATTGTTAGTACCACTGCAACACGTCTGCATGAGTACTCCTCACCTATATACACTCCGAATATTGCTGTTGGCGAATACAGATGCTTTTTGAAACCCACCCGATTGGCTCTGATGGGTCGACATTATGTGGAGTTGCTGCCAACTTCTTATACATAATCAGTATTTCGCCTGTTGGCATATACTCATCGCTGCCATTTCGATAGAGGCTGTGAGCGGTCATGATAAGGATAGAGGGAGATGTCAAGAGTATGTATCCCATTTTCGTTTCAGTTCTGAAACCACTGCAGTTGCCAGGGCAACCATCAACGACTCATAGAATTACAGGCGTGTGTTGTAGTTCTCATCGACTTATGGATTGACTGTTCGAGAATAGCCATCCTTCCATCGAGCTTAGAGTGTTCAATAAACGCGTTATTCCACAATTGATCATAAGATATTCACTTGCAACTACTTTCAAAATCATATCAACCATGTCTGAAGTTGCCAATGCCATCAGCTCTGAAGGTAAATGTCGGCATGTTCTTTTGCAAGGTCTGTGGCAAGCGTTTCAACCCTTATACCTGGAGGACCAAGTATATGGAAAACAATCATGGCTATGAGCACGATGCAATGATGCGAGCGGCTTTAAACTTCACCTCAAGATCACATCCGAGTATAGCTATCAACGATGAAAAGCGGAACTGAATTGCCCAAAGTCGCCCGAGCAATGAGCATAATTGAAACCTACCCCCTTTCTTTTGAAACAATGATCCTGTGCCAGATATACTCGATTATCCACAATCACCATCACCAGAGCCTGCGGCACATGCAAATCTCGTACCAGTACCACATGCATTCCGAAATACCGGTCTGCCACTGCACTATGTTCCCACCCAGAAGAAAGACAACACCCCACATGGTCATGACAACCCTTGGTATCTGTTTTCCGACGCTACTGAGTTTCACATTGCAGAGATATTGACTTTGCACGGAGCGATGTCAAGTCTAATTGATGATTTTCAAATGGGAGAGGCAGTGCTCCAACAGTCGGTCGAACAATCTCTGAAGTCGACACACATATTGCATCAGATGATCGACCGAATGTCTGATGGCCTTGGCCATTCATCATGGATGCAGCATACGATAAACTGTATATGGAAAGAAAGCCACCATAAGCCGATCGAGTTTTACTCCTGAGATATCATAATATGTGCCGAACGGCTTTTGTGTCAAAAGGCATACAAGATGGATCTGGTATATGCTCTTGAGCATCATTTCAGCAACACCGGACATCGTCCATACAATGAGATACACACAGCAGACTGGTGGTGGGAAAACCCAGGTATGTCAATTACCTGGAGAATTAAAGAAATTGTTCTAATCACGTTTAGTATTGTCACTGAAAAGGCGAAACTGTTGTTACACTTACCTTCTTCTCTGATTGGACAGATGTCACAAATTTCTCCGGCGATAGAAAACCATCGCCCATATTCATGACCATTGGCAACCTCTCCAGCACCGTACAGATGAAACCAACAACTCACAGCCTGGTCCAGGTAGCACTTCTGCCACAGCCATCAAAATTATGCAATAGTCCCGCTCTGCAAAAGGACCGCCAATGAGCCCATGATCGACTTGTTATGCGGAGTGTTTTCGACTGATTGCTGCAGGCTCGGACCAATGCGCAAAATTGTCCTTTCGCCGTATACTGTAAACATGGTCATTTCTGTCATTTCTGTCAATACCATATATTTCGGTTTGGATGGGTTGCCCACTATGCAGCCCATGCAGTACTGCAAAATCATGGATAGGGATTATGTGCTTGGTGTGAAGTTGAAAAGGAGGAATTGGACAGGTATATTGATATACCGGTGGCACTCGGCAATCCAAATGTTTATCAAGCATCGTACAAAGTTGCCCAATGAACCTTGCACACTGCGGAAGATGCTCTAGCAATCTTGCAGAACCCCAATGATACTATCCCAGTCAGAGTTCACCAACCAGTGGAAAGATCCAGCAATATCGCTTCTTCAACCCTGCCAGTTCTCGAGCCAATTACTTACGACCCAGTTGAGGCTTCCTCCATTGTCAGTGAGCGTGGCTTCAATCAAGGTGACAATATATTATGGCACACCCGTTCAATGGTCAGCGATCTTCCAAAACTAGACCTTCTTCACACAATGCAGTTTGGCATGTTGAAAAAATCGTCCTGGGTAGGTCCAACAACTCATGAGCAAGTTCAAAAGACTCTCAAAATATAATGAGCTGTGGTTATCTGTACTGGCATACTGGACAATGACGAAACCCAAGAAATAATATAAAGAGGTTAGCCAGTGGACTGGAAAGGAACTTAGAACAATGAGCCGCTATCTGCTTGCAGTAATCACCAACGCCCCAAGTTGTCCAAACGCATGTGAATAACGAACATTTGAGGATGCTATCAAATGCACCCAGGGTCTCGTTGAGTTTTACCACTACTGCCAATTCCCGACCCATGGTGAGAATACCTTGAATCTCATAGATGATACTCTGCGTCGATTTCATGACTTCAACCATGTCTTCCTTCAATATCGGGCGTACAAGAAAACATCTGAACAATCGATAGTGTAGAGCACAGCTCTCAACAGGGAGCGAGAAACAGATATGGTCAATTATTGAAATTGCTCTGCCAACAAATGAAAACCTTAACTCGATGAATGGAACGATTGGATAAAGTCGGAAGTGGTTGATCACCTGGAGAAGACGTCATCATTTAACTTTCCAAAACTTTATCTAATGACACACTTCCGGCAATGTATCAAATGATTCAGGTGGATTGCAGCAGTGGTCTACTGAGGTTGGCGAAGCGGCTCACAACATCCCAATCAACGACGGGTATTGGGTCTCCAAACAGACTGGGGATGTCAATCGGCAGAGTGTCAAATATTATCTCCGCCAAGATGCGATTGCAGTACTGCGAATAAACCCCAACCCAGATGGTTTCAGCAACGTTACGAGTAGGCCACCTGAGCTGAACGTGAGCTATCTGACTGCTACCACTGGCGGAAGCAGTGTGGAAGGATCCGCAGTCAAGCGACAGGTGTTGTTTGGCTCAATTCAGAAGCGAGTAGTGTTAGCAACGGTTCCAACCAGATGACTCCGGTCAGGGTCCAGGTTAGAACTGAACCATTCCCAAACTGGTGGCCCGGGTTGCCAGTCGAACTGAACCAGAAAGAATGGTCCGGGTCCATGCTTCAATTTGGAACTGCTTTAATTTCTGGGTTATATAATGGATTGTAAAAATGGTTCATAATGGACTGCATGTGACTTTTGCAGTCTGGTATTCGATAACATCAGTAATCCATAATGATTATATAGTCTGTCAGAGATTTCATTTTAATAAAACTAAGTATTTCAAAAATAATATATTGAATTAATCCATATTTTCATAGATTTGACTGGATTCGGGAGGAAACGATACCTATAGACGATTTAAACTGATACCAGTTTTCAATCCTGTAGTGTATGATGAGTATCAATTACCATAGATATTGTAGTCTCAACCATGGTTGTTATAAGGGTATTGCCCACCTCTTTCTTAATTTTGTCACAACAAACAAACACTTGATCTGTCACTTGACCTGACTGGTAGATATAGAATATCTCAATTCACTCAGCATATATGAAACACAGTATGGAATTTCGGAAATTATTGAAGTAGAAAAAAACCATTACCATTTACCCCTAAAGTGCCAGCGGATGCCATATTGAATATATTGACAGACATGTGATCTATTGTAAATAGAACTATGACTCGCTATCTCATATCAGCTGAAATACATGTAGTATAAATATGTCATAGTAATTACAGTACAATTAAAGTTATTTGGTTGCAGTCTGCAGGTGTTTTTCAAGGCTATTTCCAATCAATTGGACGCCAACAAACAATTTTCATGGGTACTAGTAATAATGAACTTAGGAATCATCAATTCAGAGACAAGATAATGTACTACTGATCGGACGTTTAGTACATTAATGATATTTCAATTTACAACAATTGAAGCTTCAAGTTGAATTCCACAAAAGAGCAAATGAACCCTTATTCAGCATTCAGGTCTGCCTTTTGTCGACATATAGGCAATCAAGGAGAATCTATTGTGCTGTATGAATGCCCTAAAATGAGCGTCAACTGAGCATCAACACTTTTCAGTTCAGTGGAATATTATTGGGTAAAGGCGTATATGTTGAAATAATCAAATTGGATATTTCGACTGACTTTATCGACGGATAATTATTGTGCAGTGCTTCTGACATACGAAAGAGAGGAACCCCAATTCTGTTTGTAAAAGTATAATGCATTACAATGCATATGGAATCGATTATAATGACAGTCTTTCCATTGGATACAGCATAGCTATTGTGCAATATTATTGCTGTGAAATACGCGTCAACAGCGCGTTATCAGTGGCTTGAAATGTAGCTCAAAAACGAAATGCATCATTCTGCAGAATGCATCCTTGTTCAGCAGTTTTGACTACCATTCCTCAGTATTTATTTAATCCAGGGCAAACCAATGTGCAGTATGAATGCCCTAAAATGGGTGTCAATGGAGCATCAACACATTTCAGTTCAGCAGATTATTATTGAATAGAGTCACCTTTGTTGAAATAATCAAATGGGATGTTTTGACTGACTTTATTGATAGATAATTATTGTACAGCGCTTCTGTCACACGAAAGAGAGGAACACCAATACTGTTGGCAAAATTGTTATATATTACAATTCATGTGAAACAGATTATAATGACAGTCTTTCGATTCAATGCAGCGTATCTATTGTGCAATATGATTGCTCTGAAATGAGTGTCAACAGAGCATCAACAGCGGCTTGAAATGTGGTTCAAAAACCAAATGCATCATTTTGCAGAATGCCTCCTGTTTCAGCAGTTTTGACTACCTTTCGTCAGGATTTATTTAATCTAGAGCTATCCAATATGCAGTATGAATTCCCTGAAATGAGCGTCAACAGAGTGTCAATACTTTTCAGTTCAGCCGATTATTATTGGATAGAGTTGCTTTTGTTGAAATAATCAAATTGAATATTTTGACTGACTTTATTGACAGATGGTGATTGTGTAGCACTTCTAACATACGAAAGAGAGGAACACCAATTCTGTTGGCAAAATCGTTATACATTACAATTCCTGTGGAATAGATTATATTGACAGTCTCTCAATTGGATGTATCATAGCTATTGAGCAATATGATTGCTCCGAAATCAGCGTCAAGAGAGCGTCAACAGCAGCTTAAAATACGGCGCAAAAACCGAATGCATCATTTTACAGAATGCCTCGTGTTTCAGCGGTTTTGGCTAGCTTTTGTCAAGATTTATTCAATCTACAGCAACCAATGTGCATTATGAATGCCCTGAAAAGAGTGTCAATGGAGCGTCAACACTTTTCAGTTCAGCAGATTATTATTGGATAGAGTGGCATTTGTTGAAATAATACAATTGGATGTTTTGAGGGACTTTATCGACAGATGATGATTGTACAGTGCTTCTGACGTACGCAAGAGAGGAACACCACTTCGATTGGCACAATTGTTATACATTACAATTCATGTGGAATAGATCATAATGGTAGTCTTTCAATCAGATGCAGTATAGCTATTGTGCACTATGATTGCTCTGAATTGAGTGTCAACAGAGCGTCAACAGCAGCATCAAATGGGGCTCAAAAACCAAATGCATAATTTTGCAGCAGAATTGACTGCTATTCGTCAACATTTATTCAATCTGAAACAAACTATTGTAAAGTATTGATGCACCAAAATGAGCATCAACGGAGCGTCAACACTATTCAGTTGAGCAGATCATTATTGGATTGAGTCGCATTTGTCGATATGATCAAACTGGATGTTTTGACTGACATAATCAACCGACAATTAATGTGCAGGACTTCTGACCTACGAAAGAAAGGAACACCAATTCTGTTTGCAAAATCGTTATACATTATAATTCATATGAAATCAGTTATAATGACAGTCTGTCGACTAGATTCAGTGTAGCTATTGTTCAATATAATTGCTCTGAAATGAGCGTCAACAGAGCATCAACAGCAGCTTGAAATGCAGCTCAAATACCAAATGCATCATTTTGCAGCAGAATCAACTGCCATTCGTCAAAATTTATTCATTCTAGGACTAACTATGGTTCAGTATTAATTTTCTAAAATGAGCGTGAACGGAGCGTCAACCCTTTTCAGTTCAGCAGATTATTATTGGGTAGAGTCGCATTTGTTGAAATATTCAAATTGGATGTTTTGACTGACTTTATCGACAGATAATTATTCTGAAGCTCATCGGAAATAAGAAAGAGAGGAACCCCAATTCTGTTCGCATCATTGTTATACATTACAATTCATGTGGAATCGATTATAATTACAGTCTTGCAGTTTGATACGGCATGGATATTGTGCAGTATGATTGCTCCGAAATGAGCGTCAACAGAGCGTCAACAGCGGCTTAAAATACGGTTGAAAAACTAAATGCATTATTTTGCAGCAGTATTTTCAGCTATTTGTCAACATTTATTCAATCCAGGACCAACTATTGTTCAGTATTCATGCTCTAAAATGAGTGTCAATGGAGCGTCAATGCTTTGCAGTTCAACAGTTTATTATTGGATAGAGTCGTATTTTTCGAAATAACCATATTGGATATTTTGACTGACTTCATCGAAGGATAATGATTGTGCAGTGTATCTGACGTACAAAAGACAGAAACACCAATATTGTTAAGTTCACTACAGTATTAGCAGATACATACAAAAGCTCCCAATCCTATGTGAAAATATATGTTCATGTTGAATATTTGTCTGTTATGGTATCAGCTTTGATTATCAACAATCAACTAAATTAAAATGCAATGAGCTATTCAAAGCTACCCCGAAATGTGGAAACGGAGATTGAACCCGCCGGGTCTAACTGAACCTGGCAAAACCTGTCAGTTGGCCAGTTCAGTTCCGGGTTTGGAAATGGAACTTATACACGGTTCGGGTTTAGTACAGTTCCAGAACCGGTCCGGGGCATCGGTTCCAGTTCCACACCAGACCTCCCCCGCGTACCCCGGAACCGTTGCTAACACTAATTAGGAGTAACTACATTTGGAAGTATTTGCAATTCGTATAGCCATGACAACATTCTCCAGAATTGTCTGGTCAACTCAACGTTTGCATATTTGAATGCCTCAAAGATATACATCAATATCGATGACCTGCAAATGTGCCAGGCCAACCCTTTCCATACCATTGATAACCTTATCAAAGAATTCAATGGCCAATTGGCATAAGAGAAAATTCGGGGTACGGGAGAAATGGAAGAGTATACAGGACCACCAAGAAACAATTGGGTATGGGTGAAGATGGCCCATCATCATCAGAGATTTCCTGAACCTGCTCAAAAAGCATTGCAAAGATGCTTACCATCCCAATTACATCATGTTTTGAAACTACCAATTCCCAGTCATGTGTTATATATAGCATTTGTGCTGGTAACGAAACCATTCAATGGAGGGTTGCCAAATGCAATCTCTTCGATGGTCAGAGTTGTTCCAGTATTGGGAGAGATTGCCTACATGGTGCTGGCTGCAGGCCACATCTGCGGCAATGCACATTTTATACCCGAAGTTCCTTCCACTTCACAGGAGTCTAACACTGGCTGGATTGTAATCAGTTATATTGATTTGAAATCATGGATTACAATTCATTATGTACTGGAGGAGTTGAATGAGGTGCTCACTGGTGGGGGAAAAAGGCTTTGGCAACTGAAATAGTTGTTTAGATACATCAGCAAAATATCTGAGTTGCGTTCGGTACCAACCTAGGCTCCCAACGCTGCCAATGCTCCCTGCGCAACTGCGACATTACCTATCTGAGTGTCATCGGCTTAGTGCTTACAACTGCAGTCCTGGTTGCAGCAGCAACTCATAAAATTGCCATCCCAATTAAATGACATGTTTATGGCAATCGCCAATTGATATCGAGTAAGTAATTACACATTACATTACGACGCCTTTGCCCTACGTAACTTTCTATCCAATCGGCTTGAGTGACTGTGCAACTTTGTACATGGCTCCATACACACTCCACCATCATTGCCATTTCTCATCTCTATGTCTTATACCGTACAATGTTGGCAATTGACATGGCAACTCTGTTCGTTGCTCAATATTCATCGCACTTCACATCAGTCACTTCTAACCGATGCTGAACTTGATCAGTGACAACTTTTGTATCGTCGCCTCCAATTGCAGTGGTATTCTTGGGAATTGACACGGTCATTACAGCAGATTTGGATGATATATGGTTCAATTGCACGATCTATGGCACACAACAACGTTAAGAGTTGCCATAACAATGTTTTGCATTGTAATACTGTTCGTACTCATAGCCATTCACACCATCTGTCCTCTCACCCCCATCTTCTGCCCCCTCCGCCTCCTCTATCTCCACCTCCCCCTCATCGCACTTCTCCACCTCTATCTGTTCCATCACTTGACAATCTTCATCTGGAAGCGGCTCACCATCGTCATCCGAGTCATCTACCATTGGATGATAGCGCGGCCGACTCCCACAATTGCCCTGAGATTCCCCTGCTACTGGACGATACTCGATATGAGAATCCGTGTCACGAATTTGATCAGATGGATAGCCATCATGGAATTGGTTATCACCATCATGCTCGTTGTTGAGATAATGTTTCTCGTTGACAAGTCCATCTTCAATATAGCAAAAGTCGTTCGCAACTGGTATGTCAGGAAGATGTTTGTAAATTGGCTCCTCCTCCACCTGGGTGTCATCCTCGAAAAAACCATTAATGGCTGCTAGGTTGGGAGCAGGCACTGGCGGTTGATAAGCAACCGGCCGAGTTGGCTTGCCAACGATCAGGCAGTTTAACAGATTCTTGATCCCAATGTTCACTCAGTCAGGATACTTTCTGGGCAAGTCATTCCAGCGCTCCATATGCCTGATGTATAATGCTTGAGTTATCAGTTCAATATACAGAGTAGATGGAACAACTTAAACTTACAAATGACGTTCTCCTGGCAGAATAGAAGCTGGGGAGATGGCTTCATGTGTTCGTTAGGAGTCTTGCCCTCGTTCCTTACATACTGTTCCAGTGCCTACTGCAGTGCAGTTACTGAGAGCACTATGAGAGTTGGCGTGACGGTCTCACGAATTCAATTGTACTGGCCTCGGGCTAGCGCTCCGCATTTCCGGGTTCTGTCAAACAAACCATGATGAAGCAAATGAGGTATCTCTTCAGCACGGAATGCCGATGCAACGTCCTGAATGGTCGTGTGAATTTCGAAATTTAATAGAGAGGAAGCATACCAATAACGCACATCATATGACTTCTCACCATCCTCAAGTATCCAAATGAACCGGTCATCTTTCAGCAGATGTTGAATGATTGAGAGTTTGTCAGCGTCGCAGGAACATCTGTCGAGGTTGTTAAGCGATCCGACTATGGCCCTGGCTTTGCCAATTATTGATGACTGGACGGAGTTGAAGCACAATATTATCTATTAGTACAGTTGAGTCAGCGACGCAGAAAATTGGTACAGTCACGTACATATGCGGTGGCCTTCTTCACGTGCGCATACCACGATCCCTTGAAACCGTACACCTCTTCCTCATCCTGCCATGAATCAGTAACTTTCTCGCAATGATTTTCCTTAGGAGTGGCAATTCACTTAGTTGTAAAGGCAACTACCAAGGCTATTTCTTCATCGGTCAAGAATGGTGTCCCCTGCAGAATATGAGACTCAATGGTTCGTGTTGAATGTTTGAATATTGCCTGGTACTTATGGGCAGCAATAGCCATTACGCTGCGAGAGGTTTTGGGGACTTCAGGATTCTGGATAATAGCCTTGCGCCAAGGTGATGACAATTTTCCACCTTGGCGTGGCCATTTGTCTGGTTTATCAGCTCTGTGGCATAATGGGCTGGACAGTATCTCCATCATTGATGACAAACGGATTTGACATTGCAGCACTGCTGATGTGCGGTGTTGTGTCGGTGCCACTGGCGACGTGTTTGGTTGCTGGACAGTTGTTGAACCATGAATCGGAAGGTCCCAAATATTGGCGGCAGGTATGTCGGTTGCTGAACGTGTTACTGCAATGTTTTTTGGGTTGCCTGAGCGATTCAAGGCATTGTTTCCTACTTTTGGCTGTTTGGAATGCCGACTAGATTGCTGATGAGTGGTATGTGGCACCGCCTTGCGCTTTCCACTGATAATTCGACTTTGAGAGTCAGCGGAACCTACCTTCAGAATTTCTGGAGCCTTAGTATTTGATATTGTTGCAACTTTAGGGGAGGATGGTCTGGTGGCTGACATCATGAGTATGAGCTGGGAATATTTTTCATAGATATATAGATATCGGTCAATATCAACTAAATGAGATGCTGCAACGATTTCAGAAGTCGTTCCAACAACGATATCTTATGTCGAGATGAGTGGCACCTCCGACAGTGTCAAGCTCTCACGATATACACTGTCTGTGAACATTTACTACTAGATCATTTGGTTAGACCACTTCAAAAATAGTCTGAGCAACATTGCAGGTTGTCAGTCTTATTGACTTCATGTGAGTGCTCTCGGAGTTGGAGCCTAGAAGATTGCATTCCAGTAACATACTAGCAAAAAACACAAAATATAACAACGTCCAAAATTGTCTGACCAACTACCAAAGTCGCCCGAACCATCCCACTCATATTACTTATAGCTGAATGAAACAAGCTGCCACACAAAAACAAAACAAAATGTCAACCAAGGAAACAAAGAACAAACGAACCAAAAACAGAACCAAAAACAAGCCCAAAAACAAAAAACCCCGTACCAATTTCCAAAGTTGTCCTGCCAACAGGTTCAATTTCTCTCCCCATTATCTCCATTTTCAAGCTCCTCATTGTCAAACTCCTGTTCCTGCTCCGATTTCTCTCCCCTTGCCCGTATCTTGAGGCTGCTGCTGGGTATTGTCCAAGTCAGCGTTCAAGGGCCCAGGAGTTGGAGGTTTGCCCGCAATTGGCCTGCGTGGACAATTGTCAGGGGTTTGGGTGGGCTGAGGACTACCAAGCGAACGACTTAGTGAGTTGTTGTAACCACATTCGGGGTCATCATTCTCATGTTCGTCCAATTCCGGAGTGTCTACCCGTGCCATGTATTCACCATCCTCCCCAATATATTGGGGGAAATGATTGGTATCGTGATACCGATAGTAAGAGTTGTAGGAGCAACCTAGTCGAATGAATAGTGCGTTTCCCGAGCGTGCTGCTCAGGTGTCATTCGGTGGCGATAACACGCTTCGTGTGGAAAACAGCTAAGGTTTCCAATGCTTGCATTCGTATCCGCAGATTGACGAGGTCGTTGTTCATCTGCCTTTGATTCGACTCGCCTGGACAACCTCTGAAGTCGCCTTACCGCTCGGTAGGTTTTGTCAACCCAATCAACGAACCCTTTTGTCGTGGCGGGAATTGTGAACTTTGGAGGCTCCTTGTGATCATTATTCGCAACATTTGAAAGGTATTCGAGGGCATCATCCATCGTATCTATGAGCGCAAATTGGGAGGCATCGATTGAATCAAAGGCGTTTGTGACGGGCGTGTCGATTCCAGAACGTACCATGCCTTTTGCGGAAATAGTCAGACGACGAAGAATCACAAGCACTGCCAGGGGGAGAATATGTCTCTGTGTCCAGCCAGGTTGTGACCGCTGCATCATCTTGTAGTCTGGCGATATGGGTCGATGGGAGATACATGAAGTTGTACGAACGACAAGTTGAGTTGTTGTTGGCCCGAGTTGCCGACTTGGACCCTGTTGCCCTCGTCCCTGCTATGATTTCTCAGAATCTGGCGATAGTCACATCTGAGCCTTGGGTGCTAGGACGTTCGATTTGTTCAATAGGATTCGCAAGGGCCCCATAGAATGACAGTGGTGAACAAGCTGGATTGCTCAGGCAATTTGGCAGAATGGCACACCATAGGTCATTCAATGTCCTGTCAATAAGTTGCGTCACTCCGCCTCTCACTCCCTGATGCCAATCAAAGTTGTCGTACAAATGGTGATGGTCAACCCCAATTCCAGCTCCGCTGATGTCGATTGGAACCCCATATTCGTCAAGTTTGAGGCCTCGCTCAGGGAAGAGAAATTTGAAACCAATGCTGGTGGGACCATGGGCAGGAGCTGTGTGAGCAACTCGTGAGGTCGTTGTGACGTTACTAGTAGTTGAAGCGTTGGTGTCGTCATCAGGAATCCCCATACTCGCCAGGATTTGTCAGGGTGCGTTGTGTCGGCCCGGCAAGTTTCCGGTGCGGGCAGCAGGTCACGACAGTCCGGCGGAATTCCTTGATGTCCTTAATTTATCTCTGATATCCCACCAGAATGTCCTCCAAGCTAGCCACCAACGACATCCCTCCGGTCTTTCTTCGCGTTGTCCAAACAACGGAGAAAATTGGTTAAAATATTTTGAGGTTTCGGCATCCGAATGGATAATCTACCGCTGGAGCCTGAGCCAATTTCGCAGCTTTCGAGTTCAGCATCATAGTGCATACTCAGGAATGCAATGCGGGCAAGTAGGTTCCATAATGCCCAGGAGCTTAGTTTGTTCAGCTTCTGAGTTGCCTTGAACCCATCTGTGGACGGTTTCCGCTTGTGTGCCATTGAGCTGACAACTTGAGGAGTTGGTCGGACAATGATCAGTGATTGATTAATTTATATCAATTGGCATGGGAGGGATTGACTTACATGATAGTATAGATGAAGAAGGTTGGCGAAAGAACTTTAAGGATTGATCTGACACTAATTAGGGATGGATTTATCATACCGACGTGCATAAAAGGAATAGTACCTGATATCGGCGAAACAACCATTGATGTTGTTGAGTAGATGTGCTAAAGTTATAATCAGTATAGGGCTAGTGACGTGATGGGATTCAAACTCGGTGATGGTAGATATCGCCAGAGAGATGACGAGTGAAGCGTAAGGAAGATGGAGGAAATTGGGTGAGCACCTGGGGGCGCCGCCCGTATATATCAAAATTGTTTCACAGAAGCAAGTTGTGATTCAACTGGTACGATGTTTGATCATGTTGAACAGAAGCTTTGTATCCAACCCATCATGACATAAATTTCAAGTTGGACCATATGAAAACGTCGCATTGTGTTTCCAACGCTACAGATTGTTCACTTCAACCTTCCAAGTTGTTAGGGCAACTTTTCACATTGTCAACAGTGATTGAGTGTCCAAGTTCAAGGTTGATTTCAGATGATGGTTCAATATCTTCCTTCGTCAAAACCAAGCATAACAAATGACACTAAGCTCACTGTGTCACAACCAACCATGCTCCAAAGACGTCGCAATCAGCAGGATGTAAATATTCATCGATTTTCATTGTTGTGACGACTCTATGGGTTGGTTTATTCGTTGGAGGACCTTGTGATTCGGCTACAAACACTAAATCTCACTCATTTGTATATATCTTGGCAGCAACTTGCAAAGTTGCTACAGCACCTTGAAGCACTGTCACACAGACTTTCAATTGAATATATTACCAAACCATATGCCAAAATCAAAAAATCAAATTAGCTTCTTCCGAGAACTCCACTCAGACATCAAGAATTGTGCTGCCCACTCCAGAAAGTGCTAGCCCAGTAAGTAGGGTCTACTAAGCCAGCGATATGCTCTCGAATACATACAAATGCCAATGAAAACCACAACTCCGACTAATGCTTGTAACGAAATGACAACCAGGTAAATTGTTAGTACCATTTCATCATTCATGCATGAGTACTCCTCACTTATACACGCTCCCACGACTTCTGCCAGCGAATACAGATGCTTTTTGACTCCCGCTTGTTTGGCTTCGACGCCTTGATATGTCGGCAAGTTGCTGCAAACATCTTATACATAGTCGGTAATTCGCCTGTTGGCATATCGTTGATCGAGCCTTTTCGTTTGAGGCTGTGAGCGGACAAGATGATGGACATTCTAGAGTACGTACTCCTTTTTCGTTTCAAGTACTGAAACGACATCAGTTGCCAGGGCAACCATCAAAGACTCTTAGAAACTCAGGCGCATCGTTTCCTACTCATTGACTCATTGATTGACTACTCGAGAGCAGCCATCCATCCATCGATCTTAGAGTTTTCAATACACGCGTTATTCCACCATAGATTATAAGGTATTCACTCTCAACTACATACAAAATCGTATCAACAACGTCTGAAGTTGCCAATGCCATCAACTAGGAAGCGAAATGTCGGAATCTTCATTTGCAAGGCCTGTGGCAAACGTTTCAACTCTGATACCTGGAGGACTAAACAAATGAAGAACAATCATGCCCAAGAGCATGATGCAATGATGCGAGCGGCTTTGATTTTTACCTCAAGATCACATCCAAGTTTAGCTATCAACGATGAAAAGTGGAAGCGAAATATCCAGAGATGCCCGAGCAGAGATGATAATCGAAACCCACCCACTCTCTTTCGGAACCATGATCCCGTGCCAGATACACTCGATTACCTACAAGCACAATCACCAGAGGCTTCGGCACCTGAAAAATCCGTACCAGTAACACATGCATTCAGAAATGCTGGTCTACCACTGCACTATGTTCCCACTAAGACTGAAGACAACTCCACACATGGTCATGCCAACCCTTGGCATCCGTTTTCCGACGCTACCGAGTTTCACCTTGCAGAGATATTGACTTTGCACGGAGCGACATCGAGTCTGATTGATGATTTGTTAAATGGAGATGCAGGACTCCAACAGTCGGTCAAACAATCTCTAAATATGACACACATACTCCATCAGCTGATTGACCTAATGTCTGATGGCCTTGGCCATTCATCATGGATGAAGCAAACGACAAATTTCATATGGAATGAAAGCCACCCTCAGCCGATCGAGTTTTACTCCCGGGATATCATATCATGCCCCAAATAGCTTTTGTATCACAAGGTATACGAGAAGGATCTAGTGTATGCTCCTGAGCGTCGTTTCAGCAACCATGGGCATCATCAATACAATGAGATGCACACAGCAAACTGGTGGTGGGAAACCCAGGTATGTCAATTGCCTGAAGAATTAAACAAATTGTTCTGACAACATTTAGCATTGTTTCCCAGAAGGCGAAACTGTCGGTCCCCTGATCATCTTCTCTGATTCGACACATCTCACAATTTTCGCCCGCAATAGGAAAGCATGGCCCAAATACATGACCATTGGCAACCTCTCCAGCACTGTACGGATGAAACCAACAACTCACAGTGTTGTCCTGGTAGTACTTATGCCACAGCCATTGACATTACGTGATATCCCCGCTCCACAAATGGCCCGCCAATGAGCCCCTGATCGACTTGTCATGCAGAGTGTTTTCAACTACTTGCTGCGGCCTCTGACCAATGCACAAAATTGTCAGTTCACCACTTATTGTGCTGACGGTCATTACTGCCAATGCCATACGTTTCTGTCTGGATGGGTTGCCGACTATCCAGAGCATGCAGTACTGCAAAATCATGGATATGGATTATGTCCTTTGTGTGAAGTTGAAAAGAAGGAATTGGGCAGGTATATCGATATAGCGGTGGCACTCCACAATCATAAGGTTTATCAAGCATTGTATCAAGTTGCCCAAGAAACCTTACACGACGCGGAAGATGCCCTTGCAAACTTGCACAATTCTGATGATACTAGAGTTCACCCACTTGCTGAAAGCTCCAGCGATGGCCATTCTTCAACACTGCCAGTTGTCGAGCCAATTACTTCTGACCCTGTTGAGGCTGCCTCTATTCTTAGAGAGCGTGGCATCAATCTTGGTGACAATATATTATTGCACACCGGTTCAATTGTCAGCGATCTTCCAAAACCATACTTCCTTCACACAATGAAGTTGGGCATGTCAAAACATCTTCTGGGGTGGCTCCAACAACTCATGAAGAAGTTCAAACGACTCCCAAAATACAACGAGCTATGGTTATCCATACCAGCCAACTTGACAATGACAAAACCCAAGAAATCATATGAGGAGGTTAGCCAGTGGACTGGAAAGAAACTTAGAATAATGAGCCGCTATCTGCTTGCAGTCGTCACCAACACTCTATGTTGTTTGAACGGCTCTGAAAAATGCACATGTGATGATGCCATCCAATGCACCCGAGAACTCGTTGAGTTTTACCACTACTGCAGATACCCGTCCCATGATGAGGATACCTTGAATCTTATGGATGATGTTCTGTGTTGATTTCACAACTTCAAACATGTCTTCCTGCAATATCGGGCGCACAAGAAAACAACTGAACAATAGAAAGAATTGCAGAAAGAGCTCAATAAGGAGCGAGACGCAGATATGGACAATTACAGGAATTGCTCTACCAACAAACGGAAACATCAACTCGATGACTGGAACAATTGCATAAAGTAGGAAGTGGTTGATCACCTGGCGGAGAAGTCATCATTTAACTTTCCAAAACTTCATGCAATGACACACTTCCGGCGATGTATCGAGCGATTTGAGGGGTTGCAACAGTTGTCTACTGAGGTTGGCGAAGCTGCTCACAAAACCCAAATCAAAGATGGGTATCGGGCATCCAATAAGACCGGAGATGTCTATCAGCAGATTGTCAATTATTATGTCTGCCGAGATGAGTTTGCAGTGCAGCGAATGAACCCCAACGCAAATGGTTTCAGCAACGTTACGAATTGGCCACCCGAGATGGACAAGAGCTATCAGACTGCTGCCATTGTCGGAGGAAGTCTGGTGGGTTCTGAAGTCAAGCGACAGGTGGTGTTTGGCTCGATACAGAAGGGAGTAACTACGTTCAGAGATATTTGCAATTCATATAGCCATGACAATATTCTCCAGAGTTGTCTGTTCAACTTGACGTTAGCATATTTGAACGTCTCTAAGATATACATTGATATCGATAACCTGCGAACGTGCCATGCCGCCTTCTTCCATACCATTGAGATCCCTATCAAAGAATTCAATGGCCAATTGACATAAAAGAAAATTTGAAATACTGGAGAAAAGAAATGTTATTCGGGACCACCGAGAAATGATCGGGTATGGGTCATGATGGCCCGACAACATCAGAGATCTCCGGATCCTGCTCATAAAGCATTGAAACGGCGCTTACCATTCCAATTACTTCGTGTTTTCAAACTGCAAATTCCCAGTCACGTGTTATATTTAGCATTTGTGCTGGTGACGCAACCATTCAATGGAGGATTGCCAAATGCCATCTCTTCGATGGTCAAAGTTGTTTCAGCATCGGGAGAGAAAGCCTACAAGGTGCTGGCTGCAGGTCACATCTGCGGCGCTGCTCATCACATACCCGAGGTTCCATCCACGTCAAAGCAGACTAACACCAGCTGGATTGTAAATACTCATATTGATTTGAAAACATGGAATACAATATATTATGTAATGGAGAAGGAGTTGAACAAGGTGCTCGCTGGTGGGGGACAAAGGCTTCGGCAGCGTAAATGGTTGTTTAGACAATTTCACAAGTTGTACATGTGTTTGCCAAATAGATTGTTTCAATGTGCCATTTATATACGCCAAAGACTTCGCTCTGAGTTGCCAAAGCAACTCTGGGCAAGTTGTGAGATAAGTTAATTGACGATGTAATTTACACAACGTTTAAGCATAGTAACGGTAGATTGACTACCAATGTGCATAGTTGTGGTAACAACCTTGCAAGGTGCATGCGCAATTGAATATAACTTGCCGACGCAATACATCGATAGAATTTCTATAACCTAGGGCTTGAGCAACCATGAGATGTCTATAGATGAAGTGAATGGATGCGTAATTATGAAACGGTGTTGCAAATAGTGCTGACCTCGCTTACAGTTGCACGAACAACTCCAAGCATTGCTACGAATACGACTATCAGTGTAGTTGCCACCTGCGTAAGCGCCCAATGCACCCACTGCAAAAGTGGCTTACGTAGACGAGTATGGTGCCTACGTAGGTGGAAATATTTTCCTGATGTAATTTCACAAGTTGAACATATATTTGCGAAATAGATACGAGTCATCATTGCCATGTACCATTCATATACTCCAATGGCTTCGCCCAGAGTTGTGAGATAACACTACGTATACGGTAGATTGACTACCAATGTACATAGTTGTTGTAACAACCTTGCAAGGTGCATGCGCAATAGTATATAACTTGCTGACGGAATAGAGGAATAGAATTTCAATGACATAGGGCTTGAGCAACCATGAGTTGTCAATAGACCAAGTGAATGAATACGTAATTATGATATAGTGTTGCAAAGCAAGTCGGGGCAAGTTGTGAGATAAGTTAATTCACAACAATTACACTGCATATAAGGATAGACATGGTAGATGGACTACCAATGTACATAGTTGTCGTAACGACCTTGGTAAGTGCATGCGCAATGGTATATAACTTGCTGACAAAATAGGTCAATTGAATATTTATGACCTCGGGCTTGAGCGACTGTGAGTTGTCTATAGACGAAGTGAATGGATCCGTAACTATGATATGATGTTGCAAATATGGCTGACCGTGCATACAGTTGCACTAAGAACTCCAAGCGTTGCTATACATACGACAATCAGTGTGGTTGACACCTATGTACGCTCCCAACGAACTCAATGCAAAAGTCGCCTACATTGGCGTGAATAGTCCTTACATATGCACAAATCATTTCCTGATGTGCTGAATTGTTCGATCCATGCAGCTCCTCCAATTCTCAGGGCTCAAAGCGGCCATCACAGTCTTGCTCCTCCTCCTCTTCCCATTCTTCTCTCACTCCATCCGCTGAGGTGATGCCATGCTTGCAGCATCTATAGAGATGGGGGTTATTGCCATCACTGTTGTTTTGACTATCGCCATTACCACAGACATGACATTTGACATGTCTCCTGCTGTACCCATGTTCTTATTGCTCCTATCACACACTCTAACTTCCGTCATCATTTCTGAATGGTAATCTCTTCCTGAGGTAGCCATTGTGGCTTGCTCATTGGTTGTCGCATGGCATCTGCTTACATGTGTACCTGCTGCTGGTGAAGTTCCCTGCCCCCTCTGACAATCCCGAGGGGCTGAGAGTGACATTCTAGAGTCAATTCGAGATTAAAATTCAATTGCCTGTCTCTGCTTGTTGATTGGTGTCATTGTTGTTGACTTAATTCACTGTTTCTGTTCTTGCCAAGTCTTTCAATACTAATTGGGCGGATATACACACAGTTACTTCTTTGTTGTATCCTAGAAATTGTTATAGAGTATTATTCATCCATCACTGGAGGGTTGCTGGTGCATTGATCAAATCCAATTATATGAAAGGGTATTTGTAGAATCCAAATATTGTTCTGAACACCATTGTTCATTCATGTTCTTTGGCCATTACTATTAAATGATATCCCAATTTCATGTCCAATTGCTTTGTCAGTATTGCCCCATGCATTCGGGTCAGTAATTCATCCATGAGCTTGGGCGTCATGTTATCTTCCATAGTCAAGTCATTCAACCTTCTATGGTCGACACATAGCTATAAGCCTCAACCATTAGGTTTGGGGACAAATATAATTGGACTCCTCATTTGTCCACTCGATAGTGGTATTTTTTCTTTTTCTATTATATTGTTGATGAAGTATCATAACAATCTCTCTTCTAGTAACTTTGATATATTGGTCCCAATTTTGTTTTATATTCTGTGATGTTTTGGCTGTTTTCATGATTGTGTGGATCAGGTTTTGGTAGTTTTTCAGATTCTTGATGAATGAACAAAAGTATCCACTCATGACAAAGGACAGGTAGCATTGTAGCAAGTATGTTTGTGATTTCGAATACTTCAGAGGCGATATTGATTCCATCTGCCCTCATAGCATCTTTTTGGTCATATTTGATTCAGCATTCTGGATATTTCTTCCTAGATTTTCAGCAACAATGTTTATAATCTGTAACATAATGATATTTATAAGTGGTACCCTGCACTGTAAGATATATGAAATTCGACACTGGTAGAAGAATATTGTAATCACTTTGAATAGGAATGACTTCCAACGTTATATGAGCTTGATGATTTTTCAATTCCAATCCTACAGATTTTAAGTACATTCTTGAGATGCTGTCCTTTTTGCCCCCAACATCTTTCACACTAATTGAATATATTCTTGTGATTTGTAGTGGTATAAATGCTTTCACACATTGCAGTGATATCGTATATACTGTGGATTCTAAATCAAGTATTGCCCATACAGAGAATTTATTTATTTTACCATGTCCATTGTTATAGTCCATAAAAAACTTATAAATTGTACTTTGTAATATTGGTGTTTCAAGAATTTTGTGCAGTTTCATTGTTTGGTAGTGGACAAAATCATCTGATGCATTTTCTGTCTTTGATATGTTCTCTTTCTTGACAGGGTGTGTTTCGTTTGTTAGTCAACCTTTGAACAGTGGGTGTGCTATGACATTTTCTATTGATGCAAGTTCAGTTGAATTTTAGCTGGTGTTGGTTTTATATACTGCTACGGACCAACTGTTTCATCACAAACAGAGTTTTCAAGGCACTGACCAGAAGCATAATTATCAAGGTGTCCTCTAGCTTGATATCCAATCCTACATTTATTGCTTGGTATGTCTTTGTCTATATTTATATACTTTCACTCTGATGAATTCTCCAGTTGGATGGACCATTTTTCTGCTACATTCCCACTCTATTATTTCTTGTCATTCTCTGTTGGCAGAGCTCAATCTCACATTCAGAACTGATCATCACCATCAAACTTGATTGCATCATTATCACTCAGCTCATCGTGATTGAACATTTCTATTTTAAGTTTTTCATATACCTTATAATTTTCATAATCTTCGTTCCTGTAGTGGTCCTCACATCCTTCCAGCACTTCAGGGTAGTATGTACCCCTTTTCAATCTGCTGGCGATAAACACCTCTGGTATTGGTTTTTCTTCCATCTGCGATTAATATCTGTGTTTGGCATACTCTGTATAAACTTATCATATGTCTCGCCATCTTGTGGCCCACAAGATGTGACCTGCTTATTCTGTGTTTTGATGACATCAGCATAAACCAAAATTATCTTGCCAAGCTCACTGATGTTTGCAAGCTCAGCAAGCAAATAATTGAATTTAGGTTTAAAAAACTCTGAACAAGATGTGAATCCGAGAACTATGCTTGTCAAGAATTTACAACACGTTCATGAAGCATTGGAGAAAGTATGTCTCTCTGCTCAAGCTTCAGCATCAGTTTATAAAGCATTCATGAATGCTTTATAAATGTCATCAAAGTCAAAACCTTGGCAAGCAAAGCACATATTACTCATTTTATCCCCTATTTGACTCAGTTCAGGTTGCAATTTGAATTTTCAGACCAAAGTATACTTGTATACAAGTTTTCATGAAACTAAAATCTAGCCTCTGACACTCATAACTAGCTATTGCTATTTTTGCTCTCACACCATTCAACTATCTCATAAAAGAAATGGTTTGATCGAATGAATTATTTCTATACCAGATAATGGTAACCACGCTACTGCTGGCGAGGGTAATAAAATGCAAATGCAGGACCAACAGCATCAGTAGGAGCAGGAGCAGACGCAGATGCAGAAGCAGGCACAGGAGCAGGAGCAGGAGCAGGAGTGGAGAAGTAGAGCCGCCAGTCAAGAGCCATATCAGCAAAAATCGTAACTGCATTGGGTGCCTACGTACGTTTCCAACATACCCAACTCACCCAACCCAACTGGGTCCATATGTAGATGGCAACCATCAGCACACTCCCTCTCTACTCACCTAGTTGTCACCACAATTTGCAGTATTGGCCATGGCTTTGCACATCAGGGAGGTATTACTTTTTGTTCACAATGATTGAATATGATTGGTTTAAATAGTTTTTATTAATCTATGGTCAGATCGCTCGTTTTATATATTTCCTTCACTTTAAAAACCAAATCTATTATGTACAGGCAATGAAGGAGGAGCCAGGGGAGCCTGAAACACAGGAGGAGCAGGAGGAGCAGGAGGAGCAGAACGAGAAGTACCATTCTTTTCCCTTGTGGGACAACTGTAGGAAATTTTCGACCGATGCTTGGAGTAACCGAGCTGGATTAAAATACCACCACTAAAGGAATGGGGCAATTCCCGTTTGATTTGGAGAAGAACTGCAATTGTCAGAACTGATCACATGCAGAAGAAGGAGCAGGAGCAGGAGCAGGAGTAGTATTCGTTTCGCTTGTGGAGCAACTGTGGTAGCTGTGCGTCCGATGCCTGTAGTACCTGAGCGGAATTAACTCAATGCGAAGAATGGAATGCAGCTATTCCCATTTGATTCGGAGAAGAACTGCAATGATCAGATCCGCTCAAATACAGGAGAAGGAAGAGCAGATGCGGCAGGAGGATGTATATGAATTCGCTTGAGGGGCAACTGTAGGAGTTGTGCTACCGATGCCTGGAGTACCCAAGAAGGATTGACTCAACACAATGAATCAAATGCAGCTATTTCCGTTCCATTGAGAGATGAATTGTAATAATCAGAACTGATCAAATACAGGAGAAGGATGAGTAGATGGAGCAGGAGGAGGTATACCTATTCGCTTGTGGGGCAACTTTAGGAGTTGCGCGACTGATGCCTGGAGTACCCGAACTGGATTGCCTCAATGCGACAAATCGAATGCAGCTATACCCATTCCATTCAGAGAGGAACTGCATTAGTCAGAACTGATCAAATACAGGAGAAGGAGGAGCAAGAGGAGGAGTACGATTTGTTTCGCATGTGGGGCAACTGTGGGACTAGTGCGACCGATGCCTGGTGTACCTGATCTGAATCGATTCAATGCGATGAATAGAATGCACCTATTCCCGTTTGATTCGGAGAGGAACTGCAAAAGTCATAACCAATCAAATACAGGAGAAGAAGATGCAACAGGAGTAGAACTATTCGTTTCGCGTGTGGGGCAACTGTGGGAGAAGTGTGATGCATTCCTGCAGTACCCGAGCTGGATCAATTCAACGAGACGAATCGAATGCAGATATTCCCATTTGATTCAGAGAAGAACTGCAATTGTTCGAAATGATCAAATACAGCAGAAGGAGAAGGAGAAGGGGGGGAGTACTATTTCGTTGGCTTCTTGGGCAATGTTAGGAGTTGTATGACTGATGGTGGGTGTCTCAGGGACTTAGAGAAATTTGAATCTAAAGAAAAGAGGTCGTGGCAATTTGCAGCAATGTTATTGGTTGACTAATAGTTGATTATACAACCATATAAGTTGTATTGACATTTGGGTGAGATGTTTTTTGAAAAGTTCTTTCCACCGCTTCCACTGTTGCAGGGTTTCTTCCCAATACACCCAACGCACCATACGCAAAAGCTGCTTACGTCGGTATATATGGTATCTATATAGATTATAACATTTTCCTGATGCAATAATCAATGTATCAGAACATGTTTGCACTGTCTTGATGTAATTGGCAAGATGAATCGATTAAGCATATTCGAGAGTCAATCAGAGTGGAATTGCAAATGTTTTAAGGTGGTCAGCACTTGAGCAGAAGGAGGTGGCAATGGCAGAGGGAAGGAGGAAAAGTACAGAGGTCAGTCAAGAGTCAATCATGGACATACCACACCTTGCTTACACCGTCATGATGTACTCGGCAAGACAAAATGATTCAGCATACCCATGATTCAATTGTAGCGCATCTGCAAAAGTTTGAAGGGGGTCATGACTTGTGCAGGAGGAGGAGAAGAATAGCAGCCAGTCGACAGTCAATGATGGATATACCACCATGTACTTTCACCATCTTGATATACTCGGCGAGACCAATTGATTGAGTATACCTGCAAGTGAATCGGAATTGATCTGCACAGGATTGAAGCTTGTCAGAAATTCATGATTAGCAGCCAAAAGTATAGAAACAGCAAATGTTGACCAGCCAGCTGTGAGTCAATCATGTAGATACCACAGTGTGCTTACTGCATCATGATGTACTGGGCGAGATGAAACGACCGAGCATTCCCATGGGTGAATCACGATTGATTTGTAAAATTACAATGGGGGTCAGTATGGGAGTATGTAACACAGGGAGCTTCACACCAGGTTTACCCAGTCAAAGTAGTATCTGTACTGATTCGGGACTTGCTTCAAAGGTACGTTAGAAGATTCGCTCGGGATGTGAAATCACTAAAAGATTATGAACGAAAAGAATAGCCTTTCAATGCGTATATTGTTAAGGCTTGATCTCCTTGCTGAGAAGGTTGATACCTTTCTACCCTCGAAGAACCCAAGGTCTTTATACCTTCGTCTTTGCTTTCTAATAAATACTTCTATGTTTCTCTCTAGAGCTCCAGCACCAGAACCACCTGCGAACCAATACCCGCTCATTTCTCAACTACCGCGGTTCTCCATGTTTCTATCCTCTATCGTCTTTATCATCATTAAATCATATTCAGACCATCGATATCCTTTGCAACATCAAGCTCATAGGCTTGTGCCTCTGGACCAGTGGTATCCTTGTGATCTGATGACCTGCAGACAAATAGGGCTGATTCGATAGAGAGCAGCTTCAGTGTTCATTGTCGGCATATATTCTTAGGCTTCTGGCAGTTGTCGGCATTTGGCTGGTGTCATTCAGTTGTTTGCCAGCTGTCCATTTGTCGTTGGCGAGCGTCAGCTACTTGGCCGATGCCATTCAGCTGTTTGCTGGCTATTCCTGTGTCATCGGCGATTCAGAGCAGAAGCTACCACAACCATTGACTAGCCGTCATTGCTTATCGATGGTGTGGGTGTTTGTTTGCTGGCCATCCGAAAACATTGGCTCTGGAATTCGAGACGAGTGATACCCAATGACATCTGTTCAGGGAAATCATGGGTGATCGTACGTAACCCCGCTGTGTACTTGCTAGGAGTAACACTACCCCCTCTCTTAGAGAGTTCGTCTTTGAACGACCATACTCCATACTACTCTGTTCTTCGTTGCCTGTGGCGATATGTGGGCCAGCGCATTGAAGTCAATTATTCGAAATCCTCGACATAGTGAATCCGCTCACACCATTTCGCATCGACCACTTGCCCTGAGACATGCAAGCACAATCGACCAATCAGTTTGCTTACGTCCAGATGTGTCATATGGCAGCAACCAGAATTGATCAATCAGGTTGCATCCATCTAAGACACTTGCTTTCTTGTTCTGTCTTTTGATGATATGGAAAAATTGTGACCCTGTGTGCCCTTGAAACCAAATCCATCTTTCTCTTGATCCATCTTTCTCTTGATCTGGAAAATCATGACCCCATGTGCCCTTGAAAATCAAATCCTTCGTCCGGTGTCTTGCTAGCCGTTAAAAACCCTGGGTGGGGAAAAGGTACTAGTTAAACCAGTCATTTCATCCTGTTATTCTTCGCGGCCTGAGGATTCCATCTGTTATACTCCTTCAACAGTCTCTTGTCATCGAAGTTCCAATAAGGTTAGTCAGTCCAATGTGCTTCTTCCGGATACCCCTGCCACTTGACCAGAAATAAAACCTGTTTCCATTGCTTGCTGTACTGGCTGCCCATGATTGCTTCGACTTCAAAACCTGTTTCGTACTCAGAACCATCCACGTCGTCACCAAGCTCATTTGCTTTGGGATTGAGCTCGGCTGTAGGTCTCGTAGGGTAGGTGGCGAGTCGATAAGGTTTGACGAGTAATATATGGAGGATATTGTGAATACACCATCGACTTGGAGACTCAAGCTTAATAGCTATGGGCGAGAGAACCTTCGAGACCTTGAAGGGTGCATGCAGCTTGGCATCTAGTTTCCTAGATGGTCTTTGAGTTTTCAGGTTCTTCCCACTTAGCATAACTAGATCGCCAACCAAATACTTCTAAGGTTCCTTAGCACACCAGTCATGTTACTTCCCCATTGTCTCCTGTGCCTGCTTGAAGCCCCGACCGCAGAGTGCATGTACGCTGGTCATCCAGTGAACGTAGTTCTTAGATGCCAGATTCTTTGCTTCTGCTTCGATGGGCCAATTAGTTTGAGGATCAAACCCAATGATTGCAAAGAACAGTGACATTCCCGTAGCGGTGGTGAGAGAGTTGTTGTAGGCATACTCTGCCATTGGTAACATCTCAGACCAGTTATCCTGCTCGTAATTGCAGTAATTCCGCAGATAGCATTCCAGCGTTTGGTTGACTCTTTCTGTTTGCCCGTGCGTTTGAGGGTGGAATGGCGAACCCATCTTTAACCTAATGTCAGGAGCTTCTACCAACGTGGACCAACACAAGAAGGTGAATGTAGAGTCCCAATCGGACACTATGTTCGATGGTAGACCATGGAATCTTCATACTTCTTTCAAGAAGATTTTGACCAGGTCTGTAGCTTTCTTTGCTCCTTCTTTCAATGGAATGAAGTGAGCCATTTTCGTAAATCGGTCGACGATTACCCATCCCGATGAGCATCCGTCTGATACAGGTAATTCGATAATGAAGTCGATGGCAATCGCATCCCATGGGCGGTATGCTAATTCGAGGGGTTGTAGCAGTCCGTAGCGAGCTGCTTCATTTCTTTGGCACTCAGGGCATAAGCGCACATAGTCTTCGATGAATTTCTGCATCTCCAGCGAACAGATTTTTCGTCCGACCAGCTCGATGGTCCTATCCTGCCCCAGGTGTCCAGCCATCTTCAAATCGTGCTCCGCATCTAATATCTGTTTCTTTAACTGCAGAGCGTCCGGCATCCACAGTCTGCCTATATAACCCAGGGCTTCTTCTTCGAAAGTGAGGTCTGAACTTGGGTTACCATCCACAGCTCGTATGTACTCTTCTCGCCATGGAGCATCGTTGTTAGTGGTGCTGACCACTGCTTCCAACAGCCATGAATTCCACTGGACCACTGCAATTGCTCTCAACATTGCAGAAGAAATCACAATCGCTTAGCCTCGTAACTTCATTGCTGTCACTTGCACTGTTTTTTGTTCAAAAGTTACCAACTGATCGGATCTTAAAATGTGGAGGATAGGCCGGTTTTCGTTTTCTTCAGCACAACCTCCCCCTTTTGTAGGGCAGTACTCCGAACGCCTGGATAATGAATCTGGTTTCCCATTTGCACTACTGGGTCGGTAGAATATTTTAAAATCATGTCCCGGTAACTCTTGAGCCCAGCGTGCTTGTTTCCAATTCAAGATCTTCGTAGTCGTAAAGTATTCGAGATTCATGTAATCAGTGAAGACACAGATTGGATGGGCTGCATCTTTGAGATAACGTCTCCATTCCTTGAATGCAGAAAATATGGTGAGCATCTCTTTGTCATTGATTTTGTAGTTGATCTCAGCTTGTTCCATATTGCGAGAGTGGTAGGCTATAGTGTGCAATCGTCCATCGAAGACTCGGCAGAGTACTGTGCCGATATAAGGACGATTACAGTCTGGTAAGGCTCCGTACTGGGTCATATGTCAATTGGGGTCGGTACGGTTGCAAATGAGAATAAGTCATTTAGTATGATTGTGTATATGTAAGCTAATCGCTACCATATGATGGCAGCCATTCAGAGTCAATTTAAGGTTGGTGCATACTCCGCCTCGGCTCCTAGCCTTGCCGGCAGCCGCAACCCTAACAGCTAAGACCTGACCTCTGCCATTACATCATCCTCCTCTCGCGGCGCAGACCTCCTGGGCTGCAAAATATATATATATATAAAGATGAAGTAAGATCCAGGTTCGTTCACCTTTGTATAGGCCTTGCACATCATCATAACTCCCACAACTGGTTTGAGCCAATCCGGCAGACTCACGGCGGATTCGGTGCATGGGAAAATCCACCTCCAGTGGTATGCCATAAATGCTGTCCCGACGCCATTTGTACTGGGCCGAAATCCATAAGATGAGAAGAATCATGAACAGAGGACACTCAAAATCACCAATTCCGTCCAAATTCCTCCAATCCTCAAAATCCTTCATGTAGTGGTCGTCCAATTACCTTTGGAGTTTATCCGGATTGTTCCGATGGAGCCTGTCGACTAACTCTTGAGCATTGTCGAGGTTTTCTGCCGGCTCCCAGCTCGTTCGGATGTCGTTGTAGCCTGCCCACTAAACTAAATAGTGGAGACCTCAATGATGTCATTTACAGTCAAGAATTCGTTCGACCTCCCATTCTTCAGAATTTTCGACTATTGTCGGCTGATGCTCTGATGGCAGTTGGCCGGGGATTGGTGGCATGTATGGGTCAAGCAAAGCAACGTTGAAGACGTCAGGAATTCGCATCATCTTCGGAAGGTCTAGTTTGTAAGCGTTCTTGTTGATGACCTTACTCACCGTATATGGGCCTGCTGTCTTATAATGCAGTCTCTTAGACAGCCTCGTCTTACGGATGTTTTTTGTCGAGAGCCAAACTGTATCTCCAACCTCGAAGATAACGTCTTTGCCTCCGGTGTATTTGTCCTGCCGCTCCTGGGCCTCCATCAGGTTCTCAGGGAGTTTTTGGTGCGTCTCGGCTAGTGCCGCTGTCATTGCATCTGCTTGGATCTGTGACCTGATGTTGAAAGGGGCCTTCGGAGCCTTGAACTGCAGCATCGAATGGTAGTTGTAATTGGCCCAGAAGAGGGTCATTCTCGTTGAGTGGTGTACAGAGTTGTTGTATGCACACTCGGCCAATGGGAGAAGCTCAACCCAGTTATCCTGCTCATAGTTGCAAAAGGCTCCGAGGTACTGTTCCATCATCTGATTCTGCCTCTCCGTCTGGCCGTCCATCTGTGGGTGGAAGGCTGTTGAGAGTTGGTGGTCAGTGCTCATATGGGATCATACCCTAGTCCAGAATGGGCTTGTAAATTGGCCTGCTCGATCAGTGACGATGTTGTCAGGCACACAATGCTTGCAAATGATGTGCTGGCAGAAGAGCCTGGACAGTTCCGGTGAATCGATGGCCTTTCGGCATGGGAGGTAGATCGCCATTTTCATCAGCCAATCGACAATGTCTAAGATTCACCTATACCCGGATGCAGTTGATCCCGGCAAGTCGGTGGCAAAATCCATTGTAACGCCTTCCCAGGGTTGTGTCGGAGGTGTCAAGGGCATCATTGGGCTGTGTCGAGCATGCCCTGGGGCCTTGACGCGGTGGCAAACTCCGTGGCCGCTGAGGTACATCCTTATGTGCGTGTCCATTGCGGGCCAATAGAAGTTCCGAGAAATTAGTTCAGTGGTCTTCAGGGGTCCGAAGTGTCACGATGCAGGGCTATAGTAGAAAAGACTTATGACAGTAGGCCGAAGCATTTGGTCTGCAGGCACATATATCCTCCCTTGGTAAGCCAGAGCTCCAGTGATGACGGTCCATTGGTCCTCGTCTTCGGTGGTGTTTGACATGGCTGAGTCAACTAGCTTCACATTCGCGTCGATTGCCTATGTGTCGGAAGACAAAGCCTTCTGAATCGCTGGTAGGAGATTACCGTAAGGTTCATCTTCAGGTGTAATGGACCTCACTGCCAGGGTTGCCAATAGTCCCCCAATGGGCTTCTCGTAGCCTTGCTTGTAGTCAGGCCGCCTAGACGGACTGTCGGCCAGGTTATTGACGCCCTCCAAGTGCTCGATACTGAAGTTGTACGCCGAGAGAATTTCTGACCACCTAGCTTGTCGCCGTGAGAGCACTTTGGAAGTTTGAAAATACTCAAGGTTCTTATGGTCACACTGCACAAAAATCTTGTGCCTGGCTCCTTCGAGATAGTCAGGCCACTGCTTCATGGTCACGACAATGGCAAGGAACTCACGGTTGTATGTGTCTTAGTTCTCCTCTGCTGGCAAAAACTTCTGCGAGTAACAATTGACTGGTCAGAGTGTGCCAAACCTGTCGTACTGGTTCATGATCCCCGCGATCGCGAACCCACTTCCATCGGTCTGAAGGATGATCGGCTTTGCCAGGTCGAAATGCTGAAGACTTGGCGCCTCTGTGAAGACCTTCTTGAGTTTTCGGAATGTGGGTTTGGCATCTCTTGGCCATTCCCACCTCAGCTACCCTGGCGATGTCTTTACCAGATTTGATATGGGTGCCAGTACGTTGGCATATTTGTGGTTGAACCACCGCCAGCAGTTCGTGAATCCGAGAAGGACCTGTATGTCGTTAATCGGCGCTGGGGTCGGCCAATCCTCGATTGTGGATATGCGATCCGACTCCATGCTGACACCATAGGCACTAATAACAAAGCCGAGGAAGCTGATCTCTGAGGCTCCGAATTGGCACTTCTCTGCCCTGCAATACAGTGCGTACTCCCGGAGTCGCTACAGCACCCTTTGTACGTGCTCTTCGTGCTCCTTCTCGTTGGTGGAGTAGATATGGATGTCATCGAGATAACACATGGGAAAGTCAGCGATATAGGGCCACAGACAGCCGTCGATGTAGGCTTGAAAAGTAGCCGGTGAATCTGTCAAGCCGAAAGGCATAACACAATACTGAAACTGGCCGTATCAGGTTCAGAATGCCATCTGGTACTCGTCTCCCTCTTCAATTTGTATCAGGTCATAAGCACCACGGAGATCAAGTGTCGTGAAGAATCTTGCACCACCAATGTGGTCAAGAATTTCTGAGATAAGTGGAAGCGGGTAGCGGTTTTTTATCGTGCCTGCGTTCATAGCTCGGTAGTCCACACAAAGTCTTAGGCCGCCGTCTTCCTTCTCTTCGAACAGAATCGGTTCCACTGCCAGTGATGCCGACCATTGTATAAATCCGTTGGCTAAGTTTGTGTCAATTTAGACCTTCAGAGTTCTTAACTCAACCTCCGACAGGTTATAGATCCGCCCATATGGCATCATGTGCCCAGGCGCCAAGTCAATCGCAAGGTCAATCGCATGGTGGGGCGGGAATGTCTCGGCCATGGCCTTGCCAAAGTCATCCACAAATCCTCGGTATTTGGCTGGGATGTGCCCGCCGTCGTCTGTAGGCACCACATCAGGTGTCCGCCTCTCTCCATCTGTACATGTTAGCTGTGCATTCCAATAAGGACTGAAGTGGAGAAGGGTAGGGATTTCCAGGAGTTCAGACTTCAGCCGGCCCGTCACAATGGAGCATGACCGTGGTGTCTCGTCCTCCTTTCGTGTCTTGGCGGGCCGGTAGCAGTCATTCAAGCACCGACACTGTGCCTGTCTTGTGCCGCAACTGCCGCCGCTGCTCCTCCTCGCTCATCCAGCTCATGGGGATTCTCCGACCTTCATTAGTAGTGCCTTCCATGCAAGCTCTCAGCATCCCTATGCAATCGTCAATTTCTATGGCGAAGGCCTCGACAACCTCATCGCTAGCTAGTAGGTCATCGCATGTGGTGGCTCCAAGCAGATTGATGTCTGGAGGCATATTCACTTCACTGCCGTCCTGCAGCCGAAACTTCGATTCCTGTGGAGGTCCCGATGTCACACTGGTGGCCCCCGGTGTGTCATTGCCACTAGGGGTCCGCAGAGCCGGCAGTTGACCGGTGTTCTAGTTGATCTCAGGGTTCCTCTCCTTAAACCGAGGTAGACTGAGAACCAGTTCATATGGCATTGGCACGACCAGCACTTCCAATTCGTCAACCGGAGCCAAGTGCTCATAATATTTAACCTAGAAGCTGGTTTATCGGCTCTCCTTTGCAGACATCATCATTTAACCATTGAGGCCCTGGGTGGAAGTGAATGCGGGTTCATGTGTTAGCCCAGGTTATCTAAGCAGTCTCGGTGCCATGAAGATGCTCGTCGTGCCGCAGTCAATGAGTACTCGAACGTGCTGCATTTCCTCTTGTTGATCACGAATTTGTACTTCGTGAACGATGTGCGATGAATCGGGTTTTTCTGTACCACATAAGTATTGACTTCAAAAGAGAGCCCTGGATGGCTCCAAAATAACTCTCGATTTGAGGGCTAATCGGTAGGGCTGGATCTCATCTACAGTTGCAAACAACGCCCTCATTCCTATCATCTCCAGCCCTCAATCCTGTTCAGTCAGCCTCTCCCATCAGGGTAGGTACTGGGAGAGGTATGAAAGTTTTCTGACTGCTGGGCATCGAAGGATATTTGAAGTTTCACCTGGTGACCACCTCCACCTGAGTTGGAGTCTAGTTCGGACATATTTGGTCTGCTGTACCTGATGCAGTAGCGAGATTTATGATCTTTGTTTCCGCACCGTATGCACTGCTGGTTGGCCTTCCGGTTCTCATGGACGTCTTTTGAGGTCCAGGGTGCAGGCGGTAAATTGGAAAGATTGCTTCCTCCGCTGCATTGTCCATATTTTGTGGATGTGCCGCTACCTCCGCTTGACGATTTTTCAGTCAGTATGGCTTCTGATGGTTCAGAGATGGAATGCCGGTAGGTTCGCTTTCCGGCTTTGTTTGACAATTCTGGCTGTTTCTGTTGGCTATCAGGTTTGTTTCCTTCGTACTGGGTGGGTACAACCTCCAAAGATGCGGATTGTCAAACAGCTCTTTGACGGATTCGAATCGTCTGGACTTCAGGGTCATCGGCCCAATCATATTTTTGAGATGGTGCCGCAGGCATTCCCAGGCCAAACCGTAGCATGCTATCTCCAGCATCGGTCAGTTCCAACCCGCCTGCCTCCAATTAGTTTTAATACGATTTGCATAGGTTCCAACTGGTTTGTCTTGCAGTTTAATATATTCGTCTAGCATCTTCAGCACTGCACGATTGTGACGGTCTTAATCTCCGTACATCCGGGAAATATCTTCCGCCAAAATGATCGAAATCTTCCAAGCATGGATCTGAGTCCGCCTGTATGTCTCTAGCCCATTCGGCTGGGTTGGCCATTAGGGTCTGTCGCTGGGTATGGTCATGATAGTTACTCCATGAATCAAGAAAAGGGACCGCATAATGCACTGGATCGGGTCCGCCGCGTGGGAATAGATGCTTGTTAGGGTTGAAATTGTAGCGTAGCGCATCGAGAAATTGGTCTAACTCCTTGGCTCCACCGCAGAATTGCATGGGGGCAACCATATCGATAATGTTGGGTTTCGCGAGGGTGGCCATCTCCTGTTTGGCCTGTTCCAAGCCCAATCGTTCCCTTTCGAGGGCCAATTGTTCTGTCTCACCTCTCAACCAATCGGCTTGTTGATCCATCATGGCTTTGATCAATTTGTTCTGCGCCGACATCTCTCGGATATCTTCCTCGTTGATGGCTGATCAGATGTTATCGTAGTCATGACTGCCGGTAGAGTGCTTGCTGTCTTCGCCTTCATCGTCCTCGTTGTCTTCGTCGTCTTCGAGCTCAGTGTCCGGCTCGACTATCACAGTGATGTTGATTCTAGGTCTCAGTGTTTGTCGGCTTCCTGACACAAAAGCTGTTGCATGGACCATTTCTTCACTCCCGCAATCATCGGTGACGCGTAAATCAGTTCTAGTTGGTATCTTTGGGGGCATCTTGATGCGATTGGGTATGGAATTGACTTATTCGAGTCTTTCTTGAGCATTTTCCTGAGGGTTCTCCAGGCGTTGTATGTGTCAGACGAGTTGAGAAAAGGGGTAAACATCGCGAATTCCCATGAACGAAACGTTACCGCTGACTGAAAAGCGATTATAGTGTAACGACGATTACAGGCTGGTAAGGCTCCGTACTGGCTCGTATGTCAATTGGGGTTGGTACGGTTGCAAACGAGAATAGGTGATTGAGTATGATTGTATATAAGTAAGATAATCGCTACGGTGCGATGGCCGCCGTGCAGAGTCTTCTTAAGGTTGGTGCTTACTCAGCCTCGGCTCTTAGCCTTGCGGGCAGCCGCAATCCTCACCGCTAAGGCCTGACCTCTGCTGCTATAGCCGATTGCAATATTGCTTGCTTCAGTTTCAATCACTACGGACCAAACAGGGTCGAAGTGCTGTAATATGGGAGCCTCGTAAAAGTTCTTCTTCAGCATATCAAAGGCTTTTTGATGTCAGGGATTTGCTTGTGATTCACACTTTTCGTTCGTTTTCACGGTTAACTCTGTTAAGGGATGGCATATATTTGAAAATCCTTCGATGAAGTATCGATAGATGTTTGCAAATCTGCGGAAAGACTGGATGTCCTTGACAGACTCTGGAATCTCCCATTTAGAAATAGTATTAATCCTGTCCTCTGACATACTGACACCTTCTCCCGATATGAGACGCCCAAGGAACTCAACCTGCTTCTTGTGCGATTCGCACTTATCAGGGGCTATAGCCAAAACGTTTTCTTGTAATCAACGAAGGACTTTTCGAGTCAATCGCACATGCTGTTCTTCGTTTTCTGTAAAGATGAGAATATCATCTATATAAACTACAACTGCATGATCGATTAGATCTCGCAGGATCTCATTCATCATATCTTGGAATGTAGCTGGCACATTCGCCAATCCAAAAGGCATAACTAGGTGTTAATAATGTCCATATCTCGTACGAAACATTGTTTTCCATTCATCATCAGGTTTAATTCGAATGAGGTTGTTCCCTGCCTTCAAATCAATTTTGGTGAAAATCCTCAATCTGGCAACCCTGTTCCTAAGTTCATTCATAAGCGGCAATGGATATTGGTTCATAATTGTCACACGATTAAGACCTCTGTAATCCACGCACAATCGTAAGCTTCTTTCATGTGGTTTTGGAACAAAGACTATGGGTGCACCTGCTGGTGACTTGCTAGGACGGATCTTACCAGAATCAAGCATTTCTTTCAAATATTCTTGAAGAACCGAAAGCTCCTTTTCTGAGAGTCCACAGATGGGACCCCACGGAGGTTGCTCTCCATCTTTTAAGTCAATGGCATGATCATAGGATCAATTAGGCAGAAGAGCATTGGCAGTTTCTCCGTTGTATAATGTTTCAAAGTCTCTGTATTGCCATGGAATTCGCTCTACCCAATCGATCACAATTTCATGTGTCGCGTTGACATGCCTTCGACCAATCACTCCGATGCATCGAGGATTGGTTCTGAACTTCGATATGGAATCATCATATTCGATTGAGCATGAAGATACCACTGCCTGTGTTCAATGTTGATGGCAGTGTTTCGACGTAAATTGGAGCTTATCATTTTCTTAGGTACCTCAGCTGAGTGCTCCATGCTTGACGATCCCCCAGTAAGGTAACATGATATCAAACAAATCATCCATTGGACCAATTTCGAACGATTCTTTTGTATAATGGGATTCATACCGCAGAGTGATGGGGAAGGTGTACTGCCAATCCGCTCATTCTACTCTTCTGCCATTGAAGTTTTTGGCAATCATTGGTTCTGTTCAAGTCACTAATGGAACACCATGTGAATCGGCCACTGCTTCGACATCATAGGTGTATCGCACCCAGTATCCAAGAGAATCCTTACCGGGACGTTCTTCTGGTCTCGAAAGCTTGCAAACATGCATACTGCGGGTCTTGAATCTGTCTTAGGTTCAGGTGGTAATTGTTGCATTGGTTTCTTGGGTACAGGCTGAAATGCGCTGGCCGCAGCCTTGCGTTTTCGATCTTTTCGGTTGACAACCATGGTGAACAGCCTTTCCACACAGCACCGGCCGAAATGGGTCGTAATTGTGATCGATACGTAGGTACATCAGTTTTGAATGAATATGATCAAGCTCGATGTTAATCGTTTGTCACTAGTCACGCTTGGATGCTCTATGACCGGCATATTTCGAGTACTGAACTCATCCTGAGGCACCCTTTCTTAAACAGCAGAACAGAAAGTATATTGAATATCGAAAAGCTATAATACCAATGACCGCATTGGTAATAACCCAAATGAAAACCCAAAAGAAACACAGATGTCTGTACCCATGTATACCAAAACCGGAGGTGTCTGTACCTCAAAAACCCATAAGAAAGACCGCTATCCCATAGAACAAAGGAAAGACAAAAGAAACTCATTTCATCTGTCAATCTCCATACTGTCGGAGTCAACCTCGTACAGCACTGGGGCGCTTGAGGCTGCTGCCGTTTTCGTAATTCGGTCAGCCAGACTCCTGGACTTGACCTTTGAAGAACAGGTGGTTACTTCTGGCGTTTCCATCTTAGACATTTTATCCTGCTTCGTCTTCTTACAGGAGGAGAGCTTGATGACATTCCTACGGAATACCTATCGATGCTCCGACGAACCGCAGCACTTGCACTTGTTACACTTGGCCCGTGCTTCCAGCAATTATTCCGGGATGCCTTTGAGGGCTTCGCCTTTGTCCATATTGACTGGCTTAGAACCGGTCATCTCCATTCCAGGTTTCTTGGAGTCAGAACCTTTCTCAAAGTTCTTCTTTCCCTGATTCCCCTTATCACCATCATCATCATGCTTCCGCTTATTATTCTTTTTGTCTTTGGGTTTGTGATCGTTGTGCTGGGGCACTTCTTGCAAGCGTCTCCCATATGCGCAGCCGACTTGTTTGAGCAGTAATGCGTATTCTGCCTTGTCGTTTGGTGTAATCATTGAAAATGATAGTCAATCCTTGATTTCTTCGTTGAGTGCACTGTATAGAGCCTGCCGCCATGCAATTTCTGATAAGCAGACATGGTAGTTCAAGTCCTCCACTTTACAATGTAGTCCTGGATGTCTCCCTTGAACTGCAATTTCTTTATTTTTTCGAGGCATTCTGTTTTTTCCTCTGGGTCGATGAATTGTTCTTCCATAGCACTTGTGAATGCTGACCATGTGTCAACCTGAAAATGCTTCCTAAGCGGTTTTTTTCGGTTGTACCAGTCCAATGCTTTCTCTCGAAGAATACTTCCCATGATGCTGATTTTATCGTTGTCATAGTTATAATTATCCTTGAAGTATCTGAGATAGCGATCCACTCCTGTAATCTAATGGCGGTAGCACCCGTTCCTGTCCGTTGGGTCTTCTTTAAACTTGTTTGGAAGTTCAATTTTCTGCTTCTTGCATGGATTAGGAGCGCTTGGTGACTGGGGTGGTATCCGTGGTGGTAGCGATGGTGATTTGCTATAATCCGTTCCAGCTGGTGGTGGAAGTGGTGGAAGAATGTTGTCACCACTATCACAAGAGCTGCAGCTTCTCGAGCTGGAGCTAGAAGAGTCAGAGTCCCCGGGGGGGTCTCCTCCAACGCCTCCTGCGTCGTCTCCAATACCATTCGGTTCTGGAGTCACAGTCTCTTTGTTCCATATTCCAAAGCCATTACTTACGGTGCATCGATGGCGGAATCCCTACTCAACAGGCTTGGTATCCCCATCCTTGAGTGTCAATACTGACTGGGCCAGTGAGCGTACTGATTTCTTTGTTCTCTCATCTGAGAGCTTCGTCTGGAAAGCACTAGTGAATTCTTTGAATTTCCGCTCAAAGTCCTTCTTCATCTTTCCCTCCGCCGCCTTTCTTTCCCTCTCTGCATTGTCAGCCTTTTTCTGTGCTTCCTCCTGTATCTCTTTTGCTTCATGACGAGACTTGGCATATATCCCAGACATACATTCGCCATCTCCTTGGGCTTTTATCTGCCCATCTGCCAGCTCTTGGGATTGGGTATGCACTTGGACGGCAGGACATTCTTGGGCTCGTTCCCTATTATTGAGCAGAGTTGAAAGTTTTCGCCAGGTTTTTCCAGAACATTGGATTTGTTCACTCAGGGCTGACCGTAGCTCTTTGTAGGCTTCGGTGGATTGGGCCTTCATAAGAACACAGGCTGCTTGGACGTTAGCCGCCAACACTTGGGACGGGATGACTATGACTGAATACGTCTCAAATTGAGCTCTTTCCATTTTTTTCACTGATCGGTAAACGGCATTGTATATCTCGTTTTGCCTAATGATGAGGCCTTCGTTTGCTTTGGCCAATTCTGGGAGGGTTGCCTGTATCTCGCTATTTTTCTCACGTGCTTCCTGAATCAGGGCATCCATTTGTCCGAGTTCGCCATGGATTCTATCCAATAGCTCAATTACCCAGTCCAGAATGTCCTTCTTTGGGATGGGCTGGTATTGTGTCACCTGCTTATCCTTATCGCTGAATAGGATCAACGCATTTTCCCTTATAACCACCGTCTAGGCATCCGTCATGCTGGTGTCAGATCCGACCATTATAGAATGACAAAAAATTGCTCAACAGAGGTGGTGTGAATGAAGATGAATCGAGCTCGGGATTCATGCTGCAGATGTACCGACGGTTCATAGTCTGGGTGGGAAGCGTACGTAATCAAGGACCAGCAAAGTGGGAATAGTTAATGAACTACGGGTGGTATTTCGTCCGAATACATTCACCAAATCCAATGGTAAATTGCTGTGACGATTGAGGTTTTAGATGCTGCTGCTCTTGGGATTGTTGTGTGGGTTCCTCCGCAGTTGTGCTTGCAATAACACACGTGCTGATCTTCGCAATCTACGTTCAATCCTATGTATCTAGTCCAATGATCAACCACGACAGGATCGTCGATACTTAGACCTCCTGCTTGTCTGGCCACGTCTGTCCAGTAGAGGTTCCACGGATACGGTGTTTCAAGTGTGCACCAAAAGTAATCCTCGAGAGGTTGTTCGACTTCGTTTAGGAGACCGTCAATGCTATCGAAGAAGTTGAGTGGTTCTGGTTCTGCAAGCTGCGATGGGTTTCCAGCTCAATCGAAGAAGTTGACTCGACAGTGACAGTTGGAGTCTTATGGCATCAAGGTCACTTGATGTTTCGGTGTGGGTAGAAAGAATATCTTCCTCGGATGCATTTCTTTGCTAACAATATAATATAACACTGAGAGCTTCGCACCAGGTTTAGCCAGTCAAAGTAGTATGCGTACTTGATTCGGAACTTGTTTCGAAGGTACGTTAAAAGGTTCACTCGGGATGTGAAATCACTACAAGATTCTGAACGAAAAGATTAGCTTTTCAATGTGTATATTGTTAAGGCTTGTTCTCCTCGCTGAGAAGGTTGATAACTTTCTACACTCAAAGAACCCAAGGTCTTTATACCTTCGTCTTCGCTTTTTAACAAATACTTCTATCTATGCTTGTCTCTGGAGCTCCAGCACCATAACCACCCTCGAACCAATGCCCGCTCATTTCGCAACTACCGCGGTTCTCCATCTCACGATCCTGTATCCTTTTTATCGTCATTAAATTATAATCAGACCATCGGTATCCTGTACAACATCAAGCTTGCGGGCTTGTGCCTCCGGACCAGTGGTATCCTTTCGATTTGATGACCTCCAGACAAATAGGTCTCTTTCGATAGAGGGCAGCTTTGCTGTTCACAGTCAGCACGTATTGTTAGGCTTCTGGCAGTCGTCGGCTTTTGGCTGGTGCCATTCAGTTGTTTGCCGGCTGTCCATTTGTCGTCGGCGAACGTCAGCTTCTTGGCCAATGCCATTCAGCTGTTTGCCGGCTATTCTTCTGTCGTCGGCGATTCAGAACAGAAGCTACCGCGACCATTAACTAGCCGTCATTGCGTATCGATGGTGTGGGTGTTTGTGTGCTGGCCATGCGAAAACATTGGCTCTTGCATCCGAGACGAGTGAGAGCCGATGACACCTAATGAGTCAAATTGGTGGTGATCGTACATGACCCTGCTGCGAACTTGCTAGGTGTAACAGAGTAGGAGGTGGCGACAATGAGCGGTCAGTCAAAAGTCAATAATCGACATACCCCAGCCTGTTTGCACTATCTTTAGGCACTCGGTGAGACAAATAGTTTGAGCATACCCACCAGTCAATCAATGTTTATCTGCACATGTTTGATAGGGGTAAGTACTGCACCAGCAATAATGACCTTACGTACAGTGCAACTCATAGCGACCTGTCATTGAGATTGCATTGCATAGGGAATATGGTACGTAAGTACTTTGAGCTCTTATGGACTGTATATCATCATTGGTACAATGATGTCAATTGTACATGGTGGCTATGGAGCATGGGCATATGGGCCCTGGCAAAAATATCCTGACTGATAACACAGCTCCTTGCAAGCAATTCTTTGGACTGCAGCCCATATAATATATTGCACATGGGCACTATGGGCTCATATTGACTGCGTAAGAACATTGGTACTATTTATGATATCCATTACCCTTGGTGGCTATAGAGCACAAGTACAAGGGGAAATGGCAAATACATGGATATAGGCAATGGCTTAATCTGGTATGTTCAATGACACTATAAAGCGCTATGGATTTATGCAGCCCAGTAGATGAAGCTCTTGCCAGTGGACAAAGCTCTGGGCATGTAGGCGATACTCACGGTCCATGAATGAAGCTCTGGGCAAGTTGAGGTTCTGGGCTACCGGACAAAGCTGTGGGCAAGCGGAAGAAGCTTTCGGCTAGCAGATGAAGCCCGGAGCTAGCGGACAAATTGCTGGGCAAGTAGGCAATGTTCTGGCCAGCAGACAAAGCTTTGGTCAATTACTAGAGTACTAGTGAACAGACTTAGCAAACAGAATTGGCTCAACCTAGACTGCCATCATCACCCTAACCATTACTGTCACCTTCACCATCACTACAATCATTGAGTTGCGGTGGATGGTCAATCAGCCACTCTGGCACTCCAATACATACAGCCAAATGTTCTGCAAATAGAACCAGAGATTTGGCTGGAAAAACTGACTTGCAAATCTGCCCCCTGCAAAACATGAATCTCTACTAATGACCCTGTATCTTTGAATGTAATCATCGATACTATGGCTGTTGGATATCGTGGGATTCTGTGGCTGCAGTCATGTAAGCCACAGTGGGTGGTAATGGAGCAGGCAGCGGGGGATAGACTTTGGTCAACAGTCCATCAACAATACGATGTAGCATTGAAAATGCTTTTAGACCAATAGTATGATTGTGTCCAAAATCATTACATCAGTCAATGTATAAACATAATACATATTTACAGGTGCAGAAACTCGAACTGAATCTTACAATATTTAATGGATATGGTATGCATAACCTCAGTCATCTCTACTGTAGTAACAATTGATATTCTGGTCATAGAGAGGAGAGATCTCCAATTCAGTTTCGGCAGCACAATATGCGGCCATGTTACCCTGACTTTCCATTGTATTTGGGATGAGTGCAGAGCCTTCAGTGCAAGTGTTGAGCTGGTTAATTGTTATGGTTATATTAATGATGATGGTGATAGTGGTAACAGCAATAGTGCCAGAAAGATAAGTGGATCAAACTACCTAAGTCAACAAAGTTTCCACCTTTATATAAAGTAACAGCATTTCATAGTCAAAGCTTCCTGTATTGTCAGAGCTTTACAGTTTGCCACAGCCAAACGCAATATATAGATACCACTGGCCATTTTGGTTTCCATTGAACGCCATACAGACTATCACAAGCTGAATAATGGATCAATCAATCCATTGCCCTGTATGCGATTTAGCCTTCTATATATCAGGAAAATGCAATTTCCTCCCTGGCCTTGCACCCACCTTCCGGGATCCTCCTTGGGGCTCGGAAGACTCCGAAACCCTCCCGTATTGTTTTCTATACTCCGACCCACTTCAGCAAGCTCCCGGTACACCTGTGAACTTTCCACAATTGCACAGAGACATCGGAAGATGCTCAAGCAGCCTCCGGGAGAAATGGTGAAGTTTCGGACCCGCCTGGAGCTCTAGCCAAGTTCTTTCGCATGCTTGACTGTTGTTCTCTATTTCACAACCTTTCGGCACACCTTGCCCCTGAGTGTCAGCGCACCGAAAACGACTTCAAGGATGCTTGACGCATCTGAGATGGTGAGATCGTCATCGCTCCTGAAATGCTCATCCGTCCTGAGACGTTCGAAACTTATGACATCCCCGGCACTGCTGTGCTGCTCAGCGCTCCTGAGATACTCCACACATATGAGATTCCCAGCGCTCCAGAAATTGTCAGCGCTCCTGAGATGCTTGGTGCACGTGCCAGCCTGGGCATTACTGACATTTCCCGGCGCTCCTGGCATGGTCAGCCCACGGCGCTCGTAAGATACTCGGCACTTCTGAAATCACGTTTGCACAGGCTTTAGAAGAGGTTGAAATCTTGATTCTATTGATATCTGCAATATATACAGTGTTGGATGAAAACAAGGGAGATGACGAGATGATTCTGAAGTAGGCATGTAGATGAACGAGATGGATCTCAAGTAGGCTTGAAGAGAATTTAAGGAGAGATGGAACAGATGGATTTCGAGCGGACATGAAGAGAGATTGAGACTGCAAAGCAAGAGTAATTGTGAGACAGACGGTTGCTGAAGAGAGATGGACGAGATGGATATAGAGTGGGATTAAGGGTGCCAAGCACGAGTAATTGTGAGAGAGACGGTGTTTGAAAGTGGTTGCTGAAAGTGAGGGCAAAACAGAACACAAGTAATTGGTGCGAGATAAGGCATGCAAGATGTTATTGAACGATCGCGAAGCCAAGTGGAAGACTCAGCTTGGGTAGAGAGAAGAGGCTGCATGTACGGTACTTGCATGGGAGGGAGAGTCGGTAGCAGCAGCCGGCTGCAGAGATCGAGGGCCAGACGCAGTGCCAGGGTAATTGGTGCAAGACCTGGCTTCAGAGATATTATCCCACGATCATAAAGCTGAGTGATGGACTTAGGTTGCATAACAGAGGAGTTGTTCTCTGAAGTCAGCTGGGATAACGAGGACCACAGGTATACGTGAGTAATCAATCGAGTGAGGACTGATGACAGCTCGCTCATGATGAGTTATTTACTAACTGTCGAGTCGCGCAGTGCTGCGGAGGCAATTAACTCTGGTAAAGCTTGATGCGACTCGAAGGACAGAGGGAGAAGTTGGATGAGCACTTGAGAGCTGCAGAGGGAAGAAAGCTCTGGGAGCTTGGATTCGTACAGAAGAAACGAGGACTCGATTCGGTCAGTTGAATTTGTATTCTCGTCCATTGTGTTTGACAAGTCAGACCTCCTAACCCAAAATCGCAGGTCGCACCCAAATCAGAGGTGCAATTTCGGCCAGCCAAGCCTAACAAGGCTTGGTCCATTGACTTTCAAACAGATTGGACAAGAATACAAATGCAACTTACTGAATCGAGTTCTAGTTTCTTTCGTACAAATATGAGCTCTGAGAGGGCTTTCATCCATCTGTCTCTCTGCAGCTCTCACACCCTCCTTCATCTTCTGTCGCTTTCCTTCTCTCAACCTTGTCCCATCCAGCTTTTCTACAGTTCAGTTCCCCCTGGAGCATTGCCAGTCATCAGGCGGTTAACAACATAAGCCACCACAAGAGTCAGCTCTGATCCATCCTTGCTCGATTGATCACTCTCGCATACAGTGTGGTCCTCGTCTCTGCAGCTGGCTTCAGAGACCGACTCCTCTCTTATCACAGTTCAGTCCCCCACTGTGCTTTGCGATCGTGGAATAACATCTCTCAAGCCAGGTCTTGCACCAATTACACTCGCACTGCATATGGCCCTCGCTCTCTGCAGCCAGCTGCAGCTACCGATCCCGCTGTCTCTGCCTCCCATGCGAGCACCATATGTGCAGCCACTCCTCTCTATCCAAGTAACTTGGGTCAAGTTAAGTTTTCCACTTGGCTTCGTGATTGTTCCTTGACATCTTCCAAACCAGATCTCGCACCAATTACACGCGTTCTGTCTTGCCCTCACTTTCAGCAACCAGCTTCAGAGACCGTCTCTCTCACAATTACTCATGCTTGGTAGCCTTCATCCCGCTCTATATCCATCCTGTCCATCTCTCTTTGATCTCCTTCCAAGCCGGCTTGAGATCCATCATGTCCATCTCTCTTCAATCCTACCAGTGATCCGGGTTTTTAATCTCCCCAAGCCCACCTGAGATCCATCTTCTCATCTCTCCCCCAGCCCACTGGAGTTCTATATCATCATCTCTCTCCAAGCCCACTGGAGATCTATATTGTCATCTCTCTTCAAGCCTACTAGAGATCTATATCATCATCTGTCTCCAAGCCTGCTGGAGATCTGTCATCTCTCTCCAAGCCCGTTCTATGTCCCCCTTTGTATTAGTCCAAGTATGTTCATAGTGTAGATGGTTGGATATGAATAGAAACTACAATTTCAAGCACATATGTTCCCATACTATTGCTGCTCCAGCACGTTGGTGATTGCGCTCAAGCACAAACAAGTTTTTCATGAACTCCAGAATCATATACCAGTGCACCTGGAAGCTCCCAAACCTTACACCGGTGCTCCTGGTGGTTGCAAAATTATGCAGTGGCGCACTTGGAGGATTCACAACAATGCACTGGCGCTCCTGGAGGTTCCAGAACCTGACACTGGCGCTCCCAGATGCTCCAGTCTTTTGCACCGGACCTCCAGGAGGCTCTAAAACCTTGCACTGGTGCTCCCGGAGGCTTCAGAACCTTGCACCAGTGCTCCCAGAGGCTCCCACAGGCTCTGCGGAGCGCGTCATTTGAAATCAACCTCCGCAACCTCTGCAGGGTTCTGGGGCTTCCGGGCCTGGATGATTGACTTTACTGATGTACGGCACTGTACAAACTATCAGAAGCTGAATGTATGCATGTGAACACGTCACACAGCATGTAGTGAATCTGTACTTATGTTATTGCAGTAGTCTATTTATAGTATCTGCAGGCCATTCAGATATACATAGGATTCTATGCAAATGATTAGCAGTTGTGTATACTGCAGTGATCTATGGAATGATTGTTATAAGCTGTGGGTTTGCATGTGATTGCAACATGCAGCCTATTGTGGATTTGCACTTTGGCTGTTGTAGTCTCAAAGTCGAAAGATATATATGGTATCACAGAAGTACTGGTACTCCCCTGGTTTCAGTCTATACTGGATAAATGAACTATCATGTATTCTGTTTCGATCTCTTCTGATACTTATGATGCTATCAGTGATCAAGAGTTGATACCAATATAGGTATATGAATCCTGCATACTTATAGATGTGAATGTTGTTGATGTTTGATTCAAAGTCACACTAGAACTGGTTACGTGAGCTTTCCGCCAAGCTGTACCTTAATATGACCACAACCATCCACCTGCAGATACAACAACATAGATCTGTTGAATAGTGATCAACATAAATTAGTAAAAGTTTTCACCATAACCAAATTAAGAATGGATTTAATGACTTGAATAAGACCTGTGATTAGTATACTGAAATATCCAACTACTATCTTCAACATAATGCATTTGCTGTCAGAATATCCAATTTTGACACATTGAATCATACATTAGCTGCTCCATAGGTGACAATGGCAGTGACATTGGAAGCATCCACTAGACATTGTTAATTGAGGTTTATATCTCTGCATCAGTACAAAGGAAAAGAGCAAGTCAAATACTATTAATGCCTCTTGAAAACAATCAGTGACGACCTCTTCCAAAATGGTCTATACGATGCCACCTGGCGCTCCGGCATCTGTTGCAACGGTGGCAAGCCGAAGTCTCAATAGCTCAGCCAAAACTGGAGGCCTGAGGGCGGACCGGTAGGAAGACTATGTACAGCAGATCTTCAAGTTTGATGAAATTCACCACTGATAATTCTTGGATCTGGGACAGTAAAGTCTGACGTTGACAGAACCACTATTTTTGTGGGACGGACACCCTGTGCTGACTGCTGATGTCCACCTCATCTCCTGGTAAAGTAGCTCGATGCAGTACTTGCAGAAAAACGTCACTCCTTCTATCACTTTCATGCATCCTATGACGACTTCAGGAAACTACCTACCGCCACAGAAGCCCAAGAGATCAACCTAGCACAACATTAAAGAGTTTGCCTGTCAAAAATCTAGGGATAGCCTCCGATGTACGCTTGAATACCTTAATTTATCAACGAAGCTATTAAAAAAAATATTACAGACCTAATAAGGTTAGGAACAATTGGAATATCGGTGCCTTCTTTTACAAGTGTTTAAGCGATGAGAAAAGGACGGTAAGGCGACGTTTGGCTAGGAGAAAGCGTCTTAGAGATATGAAGTCGGAGCGAAGCTGTTTTAAATTTTGCACTAAGAAGGAGCACATCGTCAAAATCGTTGATGTTCAGCAGAGGCCAGTAAATACGCAAATAGATTAGGGTTACCAAACGATGTCTCACAGGCGGAGTACGCGAAAAATGCTAACTTATTGAAAGATGTCGAAAATTAGACAACGTATATGCGGATATGCGGTCAGCTGGTCGGTCATTTGACTGAATTTACGATGAGCGAGTTCGGGGCGTACCCTGAGTAGAGTATTTCAGCCTCTCTAGAAAACAGATTGGTCGTCGCATGACGCCGACGCTTGTGGCTGTTACACCACGCGGACTTCACAGGCAAGACTGACGTTGCACTACTAAGATGTACTTAAGTACGGCAAGTTTCGATGCGACGGCGACGTTGGAGAAGGTGTACGGAGACGACGGGACGTCCCGCGATGACCAAGATCAACCCCAAAACCGGTGCTGCGGCCAGATTTTCGCGAGCCGGAATTTGCAAGGACTTTTCGAGGAGCGAGTTTGCGAGCGACGAGAAAATCTGGGCCAGAGAGGACATCGATACCTCTGTCTAATGCTTCTAACCTACTAACCCTATACCACATCACGTGCAGACACTTCAAGCCCACTTTCTTGAAAGCAACCGTACTTTTGCGTTTCATATTTATTGCATTTGTATGGTAGGATAACAGGGCCGACTGGCAATTTCCTCTATCCGCTCGGAAGTTTGACTTGGATCGACTTAGCTCACCCTCCATCTATTTCAAAGTTGTTTATTGGACTTCAAAATTGGGGAATAGTGGTGCTGGTATGTGATTCCTATGTGTGACGTATACATTCCAGGATGGAATCTATGATGTAGGATGTGCAGGGCTGGGAGCTGATAGAATGTGAATTGGACTCGTCGAAGATATCAAATCCACTTTTTAGTTGCAATGAGACTTGTCGAGTGCTAATATGTGATTGAGGATGCATTATGCTTTGCTCTAGAGTAAACGTTCACGGATATGCCGAGTCATGCTTATATAACCCTACTACAGTGGTTATGTTTCTTGAATACCTAGAAAATTTCTCGTCACTAGGTACTAACTAAACGGAACTAATATTTCTCGCATTCGAGTACTGAGCAAGCGATGCTGTGAGTGCAGGATCCGGAAATAAAAGTCATTTTTCAAGGTCGGAGGCAAGAGTGACTTGTGATATATATTCATCATTTACTGCACTTCGTTGCCTCGTGGTGGGTGTGTTGTGGATTGCGGTTTCTATACCATTTGGTTTTTGTGAACATTCGGGCCAAACTTTTGGAACAAGGCGGGGGTCAGGTAGCAGCATACATATTCGGATCACATGTGTGGATTGATTTGAAGTTATTCGTTGCCAGCATGTCCATTTGCGACAACACAATTGGGAACTAATAAGTGTAGCAAAAGCAACTATTTTATATCTCATGGTAGTAGCAGCATTCACCTTAAAATTTTCTATCGGTTGAGGTGTACGTTTCGCTGGAGTATGATTTTTTAATCCCTGCAATTCCAAAACTCCATGCACAGCCAACACATCACACCCCCCAAAAACTTCCCCCGATATATGCAATCAGGTTACTTTGCATGCGAAGCCTTGATAAATCTGCAATCAGGCTATGATGCATGCACATCACCTCAGGGTCGCAGAGTTAGCCGAAGGAAACACAGAAACTGGTCCAACAGCCAGTAGTGGGATCTGTAATGTGAAATCAATGCTCCGTTGGGTTTGGAAGGTAAATCATAAAGACATTGTCCGGGATTAAAGAGGTTGTAGTGGCACTTCTCGAACCCAAACACTTCCGGTTCAAAAAAAACACTATCATCCTAATCGCCATTGCCAATCAGGCCCGTATTTATCTTAATCATCCGACAATCAACATGACGCCGGACCAGGAGCAGCTTGGCCTTGACTCGTTCGCATCCGACAGCCAAGGGTACTGTCCATCACTCGGTATAGGATCAGGGCAGACTTTTTCAGCAGCATTCTCGGGTTCAGATGGCCATAACTCGACGCACGGTGGAACGGGGTATGCACCGAATAATCAATATGCTACTGTGAGTAGTTTGTTTGTGCTCTTCTGCTTAGAGTTAGTTAGTTGATTCCCCTGCAACGTAGGAACCTCAGATCAGTACTCACCAATATGCGAGGATGCTGTTGGACATTCCGGAAGTATGTTACTGGCGATTTGTTTAATACTATGGGCAAGGTTGCTAATCATATAGACGTTATTGTCACTTGAGTTCGTACAGCAGAACAGTTCGTTCATAGGCGCGAGTGTCCAGTCGTATAAAGAACCCATGGTGTATGGGAAACATCCGCATTTTTTGCAGGGATCAGGGGGGGCCTTGGGCTCCAATGTGCTGAATAATGAATATGGAAAGCTGAAGGCGTACCAACCTAATGACAGTCAACATCAGGGCGATGGTAATCATACAGAAGCACAATATTGGCCTCAGAATCCCTCGCCGCTTCCTCTCGGGCCTCCTTGTGAAATGCGTAGCGACAGTTCGTATGGTAGTGGTGCTATGCATCAACCCTCTACTACACTTGGTCAAAATATGGATGTCACTTTCAATAACGGGTACGTACACACTTACCGGGGCAGTACCATTTGACCGTGTCCTTTTGAGTTCTAAAAAGATGTGTCTAGAAACATCAGTCAAGAACTGATCCACAAGCAACATGACATGAATAATACTGGTCAACTTACCTTGGTCCAGAATCAGTATGACTTCCGCCCCATCCCTTTGTTCAAGCTCTAACCGAAGCATCTTGAACGGGTAGATTGGCTCCTGAACTGTCGATGAAAGTGCAATGTTTGGAATCCATCACGGCTTTGGAAAGGTCTGGGCGGACGAAGCGTACCAGCTCGGCTGTTTTCTTTTGCACCGTAGAAAGCTGTGAACGGAGCCGCAAAGGGTTTTCTCGAAAGGATAATCTCACACAACACCTGCGTCAGGTACACGGTTGGAATATAGAGAAAAAGCGTAGTCGAAAAGACTGAGGTGAACAGTGTCGTCCCGGGATTGAATCGAAGGAGAAATCTGATTCGAAAGTAGCTGAGATTTAGTACTACTAGTATACAATGTGTCCTGTTTGCCTTACCATATGCATTTGGGATTTCGAATAATCACAGTTAACTGTGGCGAAGGATGTATATGAAATCTTTTGTCCGAGTCTTCGCAAATCCGTATTTATAAGAAGTTGTGGCTGGCGTGAGTAGTATAAGAAAGGTCGTTGTCACTATGAATCTATGGATCTCGAATGATGGTGTTCTGTCGACGAGGTTGCAAAAGCGCGGGTTCGCACAAAGAAATTTGAGTGGGAAATATCGAAAGCTATGATAGTGAGCACACTTTGACGTGGGAGGGAAGGGTTTATGAGGTAACATTGAGTTGGTCCTATCTCAATGTCACATGGGATAGATATTAATAACAAATGATTGGAGGAAGCAACTTTGCTGTGCATTAGCCGATCTGCCTGTTGTTACAATTAGCTGAAAGAGGAAAGTATGACTCATTTTTCGTCGACTGCGCTTTGTTTTTCACTAGTGGTTGCATCCTGTTGTTTGTTGGGAATGACAGAGCCTCATAACACCTCCGCATCCGGCTAGAGGGCGGATCTTCTCCCCCGCTATTCGTGTTCGTTCCTCCATACCCAATGTTTTCTCGGACCCTCAGAAATCATTCCCAGTTGTTAGAACCCATTTTCATCTGATGGTCTGAAGACCTTCAAGTATACTTTAATTATAGCGATAAAAAATTTGAACTCCATACCTTGTGGTGTTGAGAAATCTTCAATTGTTAGCTGAAGAACCTTATTATTGGCTAAAAAGGGCAGTTTTACTTACAAATTTGGCACATTCTTAGCATTCAAATTTTTGATCCTAAATTATGGTCTCAGAACAACTCAAAAAAATTCAAAGGATAATAGTTTCATATGTTAAGTTTTGTCTATTAAATTCTCCATTAACCATCTGTGGTGGTGGTAGAGTGGTTGTGCTACAAAGTCGGATATTTTAGGTGTAAAATTGCCAATCACGAATACTTTTGTCTTGGGACAGTACTTCATTTGCTCTGCAGGAGCCGAGCGAAACTTGCGAGTGGAGGGAACAACGGAGTGACGCATGTTACCCGGCCGTGGGGTTGAGTTGATTTTCCTCATGGGTTTTGGTATGTTCCCGAAGTATGTCCGTTCGTACAACCGTGAAACGTAGATTTTCTACGCCGTTCACAATTTTCTGACTTCGTTCTTGCATGTGCTTTAACCTTCTGTTTGAAGCCCATGATATCCAGTGACTACCAATTAAGGTCTCGATGCTTAAGGCACGATGTAGTGGATGCACGCAGAAGTACTCTAAATCTACACAACGTTATACATTGATATATTGGGCCTTCTTTGCTATACTTAATAAAGACTCACCACTTATTAACCTCGTTACACGATTACCTCCATAGACTCAATGTAGATATCTGAAACTTGAGGAACGGCCTCGATTCGGCCTGCTGATACAAGAATGTCTTTCTCACCAGAGAGATAGAGACCAGCTCAAAGGAAAACTACAGCACCACCCGGTGACGCATCGGCCCTCCGCCGCACACGCTTCCTGAACTGATGCTATACAAGTACATTGTGGTATGGAATTTCTAGTGATATAGCGGTGGGATTCATGTCAATCGAAATTCTGCAAAGGCAATCTCTCGTGTCGAGATTTCCAGCCTCACTCGCAAGTTTGCTGGAGTACAGCAAATTTTATTTTCGCAGACTGAGTACGAGGCAAGCAAATGCGACTAAACAACTGCATGACCAACAAGTCGCCTTCGGAGAAAAGTCTAAGCAAGCTTTTGACCGACGTTTGCAATCGGAATTGGTACGAACGAGTCTTACATAGTTTGAACCTTTCATTTTTTGCACTCATACCAGAGCATTTAGTGAGGCTCCGAGTAACGATATAATCAAGACGAAAGACATTTTGCACAAGACATTTTCATGATTTCACGAAGGAATTGATTAGCTGCTGCTTGGTCTCGTCTCGGAACCTTGAATAACAAGACTTGACAGAGTGTCAACACCTTTTGAAATCTATCTGACAAATTCGCTGGAGTAAGCTGCATGCCAGCACACTATTTCATGCACTCAGGTGCAGAAAGGTAACACATCGAACGCAAACGTGCGTCGGTGGCTGCCTCTCACGAATCAAATTTCTGACCGAGATATGAGATTCGCATGCAGGAAGGCTTCTTCAAGACAACTAAATTTACTGAGGAAGCTAACGGAGGAAGCATCAGGATCGTGTATGGTTGCCAAGACACTGAGAAAACAATACGCTGGCACACAGACAAGAGTTTCAATGTTCAATGATGAGACGTCCAAAGACTGAGAATCCACGATTTGATATGATGTGGGTTTAGACCAAATACACTATCTCGGAAATCATTATCAGTCAAGCGTCTTCCTGAGTGTATTATTGCCTGCCGCTCCTGAGTGCATAATAGCCTGCCTGAGTGCATGAAAGCCTAAGTGCATGATAGCCTCAGTGCATGATAGCCTAAGTGCATGATGCATGATAGCCTGAGTGCATGATAGCCTGCTGGAGTGCATGATGGAACCCTACTCGAATATTGCCAGTAACACTTGCATTTCAGCTATTCTGCTGTACTCTGTGTGCTTTTTTCCCTCTGACTTTTATCGTATAGCCTGCAGCTGGATTGCCTGATGGCACAACGCATACAAGTACCATGAGCTCCTGAGGCACTGCGCAGCCCACAGTCGTGAGACAGCGAATGCTACTAAAATTTGGTCGGATCGAATTGTCGACATCACGTATACATAAGCCGTGCCGAAAAATTGACCATAAATCGAGAGCTACCAATGTCATTTTTCAGTTGCAACTTTATTCTGCCGCTGCTGGAACATCAATATCATATGAAATTCTACTCATTCATACGGGGGTGAATAACGGATAGCTATTTTGCTCTAGCTTTACTGAATTAACGTTTCTCTAGCCGAATCTGCTCCTACTCTCAATCTGCTAACTTGTCAGGCGAGAAACGGGAAAAGAATGACGTGTTGGTGATTAGAGTTGGAGAAGCAACGGTATGTGCACCATTAAAGTACCTTTACTGTATTACCAAGAAAGATACATGGCTAGGGCTTATGTTGCTGCGTCTCCAAACCCCAGTACCAGGTACAGAACCGGACAGCTTTGGTGATGTGGGATCGATTCATAGATAATATGACATTGAAGAACCGTGATATGAGACGTGTCCTTCTTCCGCAGCAATTGCTCTTCGTTGATATATTCTATCTGGTTAAGAGTTTTAGTCTCTTATGCGCTCAGAGATTCGTCGCTAATTAATATGTAACTAATACTTCAAATTCAGGACATTTGGTCATTGCTTAACACAGGAGCGCCGATTCCTAATATTTCACTCTTGAGCAGAATATGGAGAATGCGTAGCTTAATATTCGGTAAATTTATCTAGTTAGATCTCGACACAAGTTCAGGAACGAGCGAGTTTCGGTGACAATCATATTAAGTACCTTTCTGAGATTATCATTAATTGTACTGGAGGTTAGGTCAACCCCGCGCCAGGTAGCCTATTCAGTCTTGATTCTGGTATATAGAGTGTTCTATAGAAGTAAGAGATTGTATTGCTTCTGGATTTCTCAGAACTCTCATTATATTTCCAAAATTTTGACTGCAGTGAATGGTGAATGTGTAGGAATGCGGGAATACTTGTAGACGTACTGCTAAGTGTTCGGTATAAGACGAGATATTTTGGGACGTCTCCGCTAGGGACTCCGTGGGTGATAATGCATGACTTGTTTGGACACGTGGCAATATATAGCTAGGGATGGGCGGGGGTAGGCTTGATCGATTTGAGACTGGAATAGAAGCTCGAGCTGGTCAGTCTCACAGAATAAGAGGCTCTCAGAAACTCGGGCCGGCTCATGAGCAAGAGCTTAAGCTTAAGCTTTTGTCATGGCATGCGAAGAGACTACAGCGGTGCACTCTACCTGTATTATTAACGTTAAGGTGATCTCCTATGAAAGAAACAGTATGGTGCACGCGGCCATAAACCTACAACTCGGGTGTATGATGGACTATCTGTGATTAGCTAGGGGGTTTAAACTCTGAGCTTATTCATGAACCTTATTTACAGTTCTGATATTGCTGGGACCCTTTGGTGGCTTCTACACAGCATATTCCTGTAATTCTCATCACTGAAGGTTCCACCTGCAATATATACCTCCAGCATTGTCTGAGGGCAAGCCCAGAACTTATGTATCAGGGACCCACTGATGGACTCTAATGTCTTAGGCACCACTTTGCACAAACCTATATCACAGTTAGCTGGGTGCACAAAGATTACCATGGATGCAATTTATATATGGTACCAGGAAGTGTACAGTCACAGTGCTTGCAAGTGAACTGTTTGCAGGTATCCTAATAGTATTCAATGCAATTAAGTTCGAACTAGAACTTTGGATAAAATACCAATATATGACCTGCAGTCTTTACAATTTCTTGAATTTGGCCTTGTTGGACAAGGTAATCTGGTAGCTGGGCTATAATTGCAGTGGTACAAGATTCTTTTGGTATTGGATATTGGCGATTGTGGAGGTATACTGGATTATCAATGCGCTTTGTTTCTTTTCTGGATTTACATTGTTGATTTTACAGCAGGCCAGCAGTTCTGATTAAATGGATTAGTATAGATTTTTAAACATTCCGCTGTTAATGGAACCATAGTTTACCTTCATTCCACAGCCCCAACTCCTGTAATCCAGATTTCATGCCCTTTCGTATATGGTCTTGATCTCCTTCCTGGCTACTCACAATGGTCATTTCCGGGACAACATCCAATCCATCCTTGTTGACAAACATTGTATCTCATATATATGGTTACCTATCACTATCAGTGCGATTCATCTTGTCTACACACAATGTATCAGGTGTATAGTGGCTATGGTTAGTTCTGTTGTCAAAAATGAAGATCCCCTGAGATCCTGGGTTGGCCTTTACCAATTGTGGCAGTGCAAGGTCTATGAGTTAATATACCATGTATTTTGATGTCCAATACCTACCAGATTGGGAAAAATCAGTGTATCAAGATGCATTTGTCACTCCAGGGTGTGAGTCATGCGCCTGGAGCGCGTTGAAAGCCAGGAGGAAGAGTGATATATAAGTCCACAACAATACGATGTGAGGCACTGCAGAAACACCACTGGGCACTAAGGATTCATATAGTTACATCTCACTGTGCTGGATACCTTCTGATATCAAATATACTGTATTTATTGTCTGGTCATTGCAATTGCATGGTGTTTGGTGCATGGTGCCAACACTGCTCTGTGTAGTGTAATGATGATACTATGCGCGGCATATATCATCATACCGTCAGTGTTTCACCAAGCAGTTTTGATGAAGTGTTGTATATCTATTTACACTTTTGAACATCGTTTATACCCTTTTCACTACTGGATTTAACTCATCCTCCAGCATATAATCAATCCTGTTCAAGGTCGCTAGTGTCACAGTTGTGTCAAGTGAGGATTGGAGGAGTAGTGATGATTGATGGAGCATATACAAAGAATATGGAACGCAAGAAAGGAAACAGGTTTTGTTGGAAGAAAACAGGTTTTGTTGGAAGGAATCAGGTTTTGTTGGAAGGAATCAGGTTTTGTTGGAAGGAATCAGGTTTTGTTGGTTGCGTTGAAAATATGGCGTGATAGATATGATGTGAGCTGTGGATTGAAATGGTTGCATACATAGTTGGGTGAGATTTGGATGTAATTTGGAACAAGTGAATTAAGGTAACGACAGTCGCATTAGTTGTATATAAAGACGATGGTTTAGCGGAGGATAGGTTTGTTCTTCACTCATTCTCTGGTCTACAAAACAATCAATAAGCTTCGGCACCTACCTTCGTTCGATTCTGTGATTCCGGAATTTGAGTCTCCAGTCTGTTACGCAGTACCCGCGATCACTGCACCCTCCGTTTGGTTTTTATAACCCCTAGATTTCCAAGCCTTGAAACCTAGACAGAAGAACGAGTCTACAATCGATTCTACCGGTTATATTCTAGTATATGTGCCGCTATTTCCACCGAAGCGGCTGTTAATTTTGTCACCATCCTTGCAACCCTCAGAGCCTGGGGTTTAAATCTGTTGGTGATTTCGAAAACTGGTAAACGGTACACAGTTTCTGGAGACATATATGCCTGGTGTGCATCTGGAAATTTCAACAAGTAGGATCCAGCATATTCGAGTAAATGCCAGCGTACGATAGAAACAAACCTCAACAATCTCGAATCAATTTCTTTCACCTAGCTGGTCAAACCACCAACCTCTTTGTATAAAAACCATTGAACGATTTCAATAGCATCGATGCTATCCTTCTTGAAACTGAAGAACCCCTTGAAGCGTATTTTTGGGACGAACCACAAACGGTATCTCCCTGGAATAGTTGCTGGATGGCAGCAGCAAGTGATGGAGGAGGGCTCCAAATCAACGACCCAGTATTTAAAAACTTTTGGGCCATGTATCACGGTCTCCACATCAGGTGTCAGGACGAAGAAACATGCTACTGTGCACATAACTGCGGAGGAACACATACAACAATTGGAAGAGCGGCAGACGCCCAATCCACCAAATCAGGATCCTTGATCAAAGCAATACAAAAAGATACAGATAGTCAAATTTTGTGGACAGATTACAACGAACAAAAAGCCAATAATGCAAAGGGAGTAGATCGAGAGTTACATCCGGCTCCCTTACCAGCCCCACAGATCATTGTCACAACACCCAGTAAACACCAAGTGTTCTTCTGATCAATGGTCAACCCATTCTTAGAAGCAGAAATTGAAGCAGCAGTTTTACAAATCCAAAAAAACACCAATCAGGTAAAAAACTACCTCAACAACAAACCCCGTTCCCGTCTTACAGCCGCCCACCTCCTTATAGCAGCCTCTCAACATCAAAGTCAGGATATCCAAAGATTCCTCCAGACCGACTTGTGATGTCATGCAGACCAATGCGTTACAACTGGAATTGGAGAACGCGGCAGCAAAAAATATGGAAACTATGAACGATGTACAGCTCAGGCAACCCATACGGGACATCATCATTGGGTTGTCAGCATTGGCTCAACTTCCAACAACCAGCGAATTGAACAAATTACTGAAGGAACAGTGATCTGTGAAGAATGCGGAAGCACACATATCAGAATTGTTGGCAGAAAGAGAAAACGTTTTCCAGGTGCGGGACGACATGAAGCAGGAGTTACTGCTTAGACAACAAACAATAGAAATCAGGAAGAAAGTAACGCAACCATGCAATCATGGGGGCCTGGGGGAAAAAGTCCGGAACCTAGAGGAACAACTGGAGGAAAAGGATCCAGATGTAGCAGAATTAAAACAGGACCTGAAAGATGCTCAAGCACAGATGGAGAAGTTTAGGGACCTGGCAGAAGAAAATCGACAACAGGTGACCAGAATCTTGAGGTTGACAGAAGGAAGGACGGCAGAAACAGGAGAAAGAGAAGAGAGGGAAGAACAGGTAAACGATATTGCCAGCTTTTTGGGAAAAGATAGAAAGGAACTGCGATGATGGAAAGTGCAGTTGGCCCTGATGATAGCCTCAAATCCAGAAGCATTCAACACCAAGCAACAGAAGCTGAGGTACACGGTTGGATGTCTGAAGGGGGTAGCCCTGATACAGTTGATGCCACGATGTGATGAAATCTCTGGGGAAGTCAAACTTGATACCCTGAAAGACCTAGTTGACCTGCTAGACCTAGCATTCGGAGACCAAGACAAAGCAGCAACAGCCAGGAGGGAACTCTTGAGATTGAGACAATGAGACTGCGAATTCTCCCAGTGTTACACAGAATTCCAACGATATGTAGTAGATACCAAGTGGAATAAAGATACCCAAACGGACGAATTACGAAATGGGCTATCCAACGAACTCAAAGACTCTCTGCAAGACATCAAGGAACCGGACAGCATAGTCTATTTTGTCAAACTCTGTTCATAACGAGATTCACAATTGAGAAGACATGCAGTGGAAAAGACATCATGAAAGTGGGAGGGCTATAAGAAATCTGGGCCAATGACAAACACCACATCTACCCCTGACACGTCACCGGCAGGAACAGTGCCAGGATATCATGGCCCTGCACCAATGGACCTGGCGGCAGTCAAGCGAGAGAAGATTATACCTGAGGAAAGGAAAACTGGCAGGGAAGGAGGACTATGTATGTACTGTGGAAATAGCAGGCATTTTGCGGCATCATGCCCAAGGAATTTAAAAGCGGTATCAGGACAAACAGAGGTATCACCTTTCAAGAAGGCAGCAAACGAAGGAGACGCAGATTCGGAAACATGGAAAGGGAAGGAAGTTCAGTGGGGAAAAGTTAAGTCCAGTCCAACAAGGATGGTAATTGCACTGGAAACAAATCTTCTTTGTCAGTCAATGCTAGTTTTAGTATCTCTCAGATTTCTATTCAAAGCACAGAAATACAAGAATCTTCCATGGAAAGCAAGCACCTTGTGGTGAAATATTCGCTGAAAATGGAAGACAAAATCATTTATACCCACGCTTAAATAGCTTGTGGAGCTACTGTAATAGCATTCATTGACAACGATTTTGTCCGCCATCATCAGTTACAAGAGAAGTAGTTGAAAGATACAAAAGAATTGGAAGTAATGGACGGAAGACCCATCGAATCAGGAACGATTACAACGATGACCAAACATGACTTAGATATACGTGGACATCGTGAACAGTTACCTCCGTTCATCACAAAGTTAGGACACGATCCCATAGTGTTGGGACTCCCATGGTTACAACTGCACGATGTCAAAATCAAATTCCAAAAGAACAGGATTTGATTCGAAAGTGGTTACTGTCAACAACACTTTCAATATCATTCAAGTGTATGGGTGTGGAGTAACCATATGGAAACAACGTGAGAACAGAACAAACCGAAACTCGATATATGTGAATCAGCAGCAGCACAGTTTATGAGACGCATCAAGAAGGAAAAACTCAAAGTATATGCGGTAAAACTATACGAAATCAACAAGGCCCTCGAAGTGACGGACCTCCAAGAAAAGCTACTGGATCAGTTAATTCCTAAAGAATATCATGAGTTTCTTCCCTTCTTTGACAAGGTTATTGCTGAACGACCACCACCACACAGACCATACGACCACAAGATCGAACTCCCGCAGGGCTTTTCACCCCCTTTCGGACCAATCTACAGCTAATCAAGAGAGGAGTTACAAGTCTTGAAGGAATGGATTGAAAAGAACCTGTCAAAGAGATTCATAAGATCATTGTCATCACCATGCAGGTTGCCAGTACCGTTTGCACCCAAACCGAATTGAGGCCTCAGGTTATGCGTGGATTATAGAGGCCTGAATGAGGGAACAATCAAGAATTGATACCCCCTACCTCTGATTCAGGAGACCTCATTGAGATTATTGAAGGCCTGGTGGTACACCGAATTGGATGGCCGAGATGCCTACAATATGACCAGAATCGCAGAAGGGGACGAATGAAAGACAGCATTCCGTACCCACTATAGTTTGTTCGAATCCCAGGTTATGCCCTTTGGACTCACCAACACACCAGCATCCTTCCAAGAATTCATCAATGACACACTCCAACCCTTCCTGGACATCTTCTGCATGGCATTTCTGAACGACATGCTTATCTACAGTGACAACTTGACGGAACACCAGGAACATGTCACAGCAGTAATGATAACATTGAAGGAGGCTGGATTGTACCTCAAAGCCAAAAAATGCGAATTCCATCAACTAGAAGTCAAATACCTAGGACTAATAGTCAGGATCTGTCACGGTTGTGACGAGTGAGGATCGAGGGAGGAATATGGATCGATGATTGGGATACATGAATACGATGGAAATCAGGTTTCGTTGGTTGGAATCAGGTTTCGTTGGAAAGAATCAGGTTTCATTGGGTGGAATCAGGTTTCGTTGGAAAGAATCAGGTTTCGTTGGTTGGGTTGTAAATATGGCATGATGGTGGTGGCGTAGGCCACGGACTGAAAGGGTTGCGTACATAGTTGGGTGGAGTTAGGATGTATTTCGGAACGAGTGAGCAAAGGTGATGACGGTCGCGTTAACTGTATATAAGGATGCTGGATTCGCGGAGGATAGGTTTCTTCTTCACTCGTTCTCTAGTCTACAAAACAATCAATAGCTTCAGCACCAACCTCTGTTCACTTCTGTGATGCCGGAATTCGAGTCTCTTGCCTGTTACGCAGTACCCGCGATCACTGCAGCTTTAGTTGGGTTTTTATAACCCCTAGAACTCCGAGCCTTGAAACCTTGACAGGATTAACAGAATTACAATGGACCCAGAAATGGTAACGGCAGTCAAAGAATGGGAAGCACCCAACAAACTCAAAGAAGTTCAAGCATTCTTAGGATTTGCCAACTTATATCGAAGGTTCATCGGGAATTACCACAGGGTGGTTCAACCGTTGACCAAGCTAACGAAAAAGCTGGTATTATTCAATTGGGGACCTGATCAGAAACGACCCTTTGTGCAGCTGAAAAAAGCGTGTCCAATAGCACCAGTAGTCACACATTTGGATTACAAAAAGAAGATTGTCATAGAGACGGACGCTTCCAGTTACATGTCAGCAGGCGTTCTATCACAATATGACAATCAAGGAATCATTGACCCGGTTGTATTTTTTGCCATGAAGCATACACCAGCCGAGGAGAATTACAAAATCTAAGACCAGGAATTAGGAGCCATCATTGAATTGTTTGAACAATGGAGACCGCAATGCACAGGGTCAGCACATCCAATTATGATACTAACGCACCACAAGAACCTCGAATACTTCATGACATCAAAGTCACTCAATTGAAGGCAAACATGGTGGTCAGAATACCGGTCGAGATTAAAGTTTCAGATTGTTTACTGCCCAGGAAAACAGGGACAGAGGGCCAATGCACTCACCAGAATGCCAGAAGACACTCCTTGGAAGGGGGGGGCAGGAAACACCTTGCAAATCATGCTTCAAACGGAGAATCTCGACGAAAGAATACAACAAGGACTCATGGTAGCATTTGCAGAAGTGGTAAATCAAGACAAAACCGATCCAAAGGAGCTGTGGAACTGGATTCAAAAAGTTTGCAAGGACTGCCCAATCGACAACAATGAAGGACTGTGCATCAACGCAACCGATATTAAAGAGGAATCAGACACACTACAACTCATACAGAAACATCACGACTCACTAACAGCCAGACATCCAGGACGAGGAAAAATGATTGATTCACTCAAAAGAAATCACCAATGGCCAGATATGAGAACAGACGTGGATAAGTATGTGCGGAATTGCCATGTGTGTCAATGCAGTAAACCAAGGAAACGAAAGACCCAAGGATGGCTAAAGCCACTGGAAATACCACAGCAACCATGGAATGATCTAGGTATGGACTTTGTGGTTGGGTTACCGGAAAGCGAAGAATATAATGCTATATGGGTTGTAGTTGATAGACTATCAAAGATGCAGCACTTGGTACCATGCTGAGACGATACAGATGGCAGGAAATTGGGCGAAATGTTTATCCAAAATGTGTTAAAATTACACTGTTTATCAGACACCATAGTATCGGACGGAGGACCCCAATTCACCTTGACAATCTGGAGACATGTCTGCGAAAGTCTCGGAATTGGAAGAAGACTTTCAACCGCATATCTTCCACAAATGGTTCGCCAAACAGAGCCAATGATCGCCATTATGGAACAGCATTTAAGAAGCTTTGTCAATTATCTGCAAAACGACTGGGCTTCATGGCTACCAATGGCCGAGTGTGTGTCAAACACTCATACTTCGGAAACAACATGCTGCGCACCATTGTTTGGCCATTACGGTTTTCATCCAAGGATGACCTTCAGTCAATATCAAGTTCAGAATGGAAACAACATCAGGGATGTAAACGCCAATCGCCTCTCCCTAAAGATGAATGACATCTTGGAACAGATGAAAGCCGAAATGTCCCGAATACAATCAATTCAAGCAGAATAAGCAGACAAACAATGCAGAGAAGCAACGGAGATGGGAGTGGGGGAAAGTGTATGCATGGACACTCGGAATATTGCAACACAAAGACCAACCAAAAAACTCGACTGGATGCATTGAAGTCCATACAAAATCACTGAAGTTATCAGACCGTGGGCCTACCCATTGGACCTACCTAAGGACATTAATATACCCCCAGTACAACCAATCTCACACCTAAACAAAGCCACGAACAACCCATTGCCCGAACAAATTGAGTCAGCACCAGCTCCAGTCATCGTGAACCGAGTAGAAGAATATGAAGTCAAATGCATCCAAGACTCCTGGCTATTTCGACAACACCTGCAGTATCTGGTCAAGTGGAAGGGCTAAGACGACAGGAGCTGGGAGCCAGCAGTCAACATGGACGGTCTGCAAGCTATTCACATATTCCATGCACAACAACCTGGAAAACCCGGATTAACCGCCTTGAAGAAACTCAGCTTACGGAAGGGGGAGCTACTGTGACGGTTGTGTGAAGTTAGAACCGAAGGAGTAGTGATAATCGATGGAGCGTATACCGAGCATATGGGAGGCGAGGGAGGATACAGGTTCAGTTGGAAGAAATCCGGTTTTGTTGGAAGACATCAGGTTTGGTTGGTTGTGTTGTAAATATGGCGTGATAGTTATGATGTGAGCTGCAGATTGAAAGGGTTGCGTACATAGTCAGGTGAGATTTGGATGTATTTTGGAACGAGTGAGTAAAGATGACGACGGTCGAATTAGTTGTATATAAGGGCGATGGTTTAGTGGAGGATAGGTTTGTTCTTCACTCGTTCTCTAGTATACAAAACAATCAATAAGCTTCGGCACAAACCTTTGTTCACTACTGTGATTATGGAATTCGAGTCTCCACTCTGTTACGCTGTACCCGTGATCACTGCACCCTCCGTTTGGTTTTTTTAACCTCTAGAACTCCAAGCTTTGAAACCTTGTCAGCTAGGTCTGAATAACTATTGACTATCCATTCTTTATTATCTGACTTGGACGAAATGGGCTGTAGTGGAATTAAGTGAGCCGCACCCACAATATTTCCTGCACTGATGACTCTATATGCACCTCTAGAAGATAGTTTCTCTACCCTGATAAGGTGTGATGTACTATCCAGCATTCCACCATTGGCAGGCTTCATCACTTCAATATATACTATGCAAAAGATATTCTTGCTGTGCGGATGGGCAACTCACAGCTTGAATAGGCAAAGCACATGGTATGGTACACATCCCGGCAGTACCTTGTGAGACAGCTCATGCCGCTCCTTACATTGCCATGTCAGAACCCATACCCAGACATTACAGGGAGACTGGGAATACCATTGTTTATCTCCAGTACATCTGCGCTTTGAAATAATGTTTTTACCATGCATATTGCATGATTCTGCCTCTAATTGATGGTAAATTGCAGCAGCACCGCTCCAGGAATCATCTGAATCGATGATGATTTTCTTGCAGTGTAGGAAATGATTGGTGGCATTGTATAGTCTATTGTGGAGGATGTTGTTACCAAGTGTTTTCAAATGGCCTGGAAAGTCCATGTCTTTCTCTTTTCGTTTGTGCTACTGGGAAGACAAGAATGACAATAAACATCGTTTGGTAGTTGCTTCCATCGTTACTTCTGTGGTCATCTCTGGAGCAGCTTGTTCACGATTCTATGCATTGCTGTTGGTGTTTCTGAGAGCAAATTCATTACTCCGAAGGTAGTAGTTGATCGTCTGCGTATAGTAATTACCGGTCCTATTCAATGTATCAAGCCCATCCTTTATCTGCTGCCACTAAGAGGTTTTTCCAATGTCGGTCAACAACTGTTGAAAAGATCTGTACAGTTGTAACTGCTCATGGAAGTGCTACATGAAATAGATCTTGGCAACATTGAAATTGCAACTACTTTCAATATATTCGGCCATTTCTGCATCGATGATATCTTTCCACCTGTCGTGAATGGGCTGTCCAATGGCAGCCATTGTGTTGTTGTTTTCCACCGAATGCTAGTCTGCATCACACTCGGGACTTGATTCCGTTTGTGACTTTCTTGGGTCTGCTTCAAGTCATTTGCCAGCCTTGAATTGTTGTAACGGATCCTTCGAATGATGGAAGCAACATTGATAGTCATCCATACTGTCTAGGATTCCATCATTGTGACAGTCATACTGGCAATGGAAATAGAACTCAATAAGAGAGCCGGAGCACTCAACTGTACAGTCAAATACACTATGCTGAGAGGGGCTTCGGTCCCACAGAGTATTGTGTACAACACCCACAATGAATCATATCATCGTGTTGATTTCTCCTCTGTTCCAAAATGATACCTCTTCACATGCGAACCTTGGCTTCATTATACCAAGGTATGCAGGTACCAAGAGCCAAATATTGTTGAACTTGTCAAGCTGCTTATGCTGCTTGAGAAATTCATGAAGCCATGTCAGGAAAAGCTTCAACATTCCAATGTGCATCGTATGACGTAGATCAGGCTTAGAAAGATCGCTGGTAACGCAATTGAGATAGCATAAAATGTCAAAAACTGGATTCACATTATGGTAATTGAGTTTGGCGATACTGAAAGATGTATTTGAATCCGAGATCATAAGATACATATTTTGATCCGGGAGCTTATGTTGCTCATGTGGTGGGGTAGATTACTCATCACCAACAGGGGGCGTTTGCACCAGTAGCATACATCATTCTTGATGTTGTTATGGTCACAGTGCTTGGGGTAATCGGCCATCCTGGTAGCCAGTGTCGAATAACAATGCCTGAAGTAGTTATTGGCACAGCACACATATTAGATTCAAGTCTCTAAGTTGAGCAGGGGTTGCAATAGATGCTGTAGCACGTTCTGAAAGACTATTCGATTATGCTCTCCCAGAGAATTTCATATTTTGAGTCGGATATGATACATTGTGATGGAATTGGGCAAAAGAGCTGTATGGTGTTTTCCGTTATCATGTGTACAAGATAGATTAGGCTCAGTCTACCAGGCTCACCAACGACGCCTTGTGTCAATGGTCGAGGAGACACCCCTGGGGATGTCTACTAATGAGTAAGTGGAAGGCCCAACATAGCCGGGTGAAATCCCCATAATATTCCAATGCTTCAACACCATGTCTTAGCGGAGTGGGATGGCTAATCCATGTGGAGACAATACGTACACTCAATCTGACAGTAACAGTCGGGTAAGCCCTCTGGGGCTTGCCAATGCATGGAACACACCAACCATACTGACAAGCAAAGTAACTTCTTCACAAACATCTTAGGGTCAGCTGTGTATTACGAGTCAGACCAGTATTGCTCCATATCAAACAAATTCTGGGATAAAACAATACTTGGACCAGCACACAGCTCCCCGTGATGGTTGAATGAATGTCATTATCTTATTATATGGGACATAGCTATCTCACGAGTGAAATAGTCAAAGTGGATATGCTAACTGCATCCTGGTAGTTAACCCTACCTACAATATAAGTGTTCGGATCAAGACTGTCCAACCCAAGCTCTGTGGCTTGTGCAATTATATAACAGAGAGAGCGCACCCCCTTCTGGGAACACGGATAAGACACGATGACACTAGGTATGTGGCAAACTATGGGATTGGCAGCTCAATAAATCTTTGATCACTATTCCGGTTATAATGACGAAAGATAACTTGTACAAAGTTATGGTCCAATATGTGCGTCAGCAACATCACCATCAATGCAGGATATTCTTTGGGATGCCTGGTGGTGGCTTACGCAAGCACACGTTGTCAAATGGAACACTCTGCAACCAACTACCAAATTTGTCTCTGTCGCTACGATCGCGTGTTGTGCAAACACCAACTTCGCTGGATCAAGTGTTACTGAGATAGTACTATACACACAGATCATAGTTACAGAGAAGAACCATCATGCCTCACTGATATACCTTTGAAGTGAAAATACTCACATATACAAGACCACACAAACCTCCAGGTTGAAAAGACATAATCAAGCTCTAGCAGCAATCCACAGTGAGAACACATCAGCGGAAAACCACCTGAAATATTATTAAGTTTTTACATTATGAATAAATATCATCTATGCGCACCTATGTACGTGAAGACATCCAGATCTACAACATCTATCATTTTCACCTCTATTGCCAGGCTGAATCCCATTTCACTCTTCTGATATTTTTCTTGCAATACAACAACCTGGAAGATGACTATCTGCATTTCGTGGAAACAGGCGAGTACTCCTCACGAGTCACTCTCGATGAGTTCTCGGCACAATTCCTACAGAATTTCTAAAATTTTGTAAGAAGTGGCAGTACTGTGCGAATGCCTGTATTCGTCCACACAGGACGGAGACTGAAACAAACTACAATGGAACTACACTTCTTCAGTTGTGTTTCAGTTATCATAATGAGACTATATCAACATGAAGAACAACAATACCGGTCTGCCTCCACCCACGCAGGAGTACCCCTGTCACAGTATAATATTTCAGACATTATCCAAAATGAGGAGTTCATGACCTGTGAACTGTGCGAAAATCATGCTCACAGTGCTGCTAAAATGAACAATGACAACGGAAGTTACAACTTGATGTGTTGCCCAGAGCACTGTCCAAAATATTGCAACAATAAGTGTAAGCATTGCCGCCATATCCACTGGTTAGCAATTACAGCACTAAACAGAGCCAAATTATCGGGACCATACTCTTTCCCATTCCTGCAATTCCATAATGGTGACTCCCAGACGCCAACTAACCTTCAGCAAAGGGCGATATGCATCCGTATCTACCGCAGTCACCAAGTTGACCGCATCAGCATCCAGGTCCATACCAGAATCGGTCCAGAGAATACTGAGTTACTATCAACAAATTTGGCAGCGGTACCAAGTTATAGCCAACCAGGAGAACACCGGGATGATAGACAGCGTTCAGGCGCGAGTGTCACGGTTGGACCAACAGGTGCAGAACCTAATTGACTGCTGCAACAGCAAGAAGGAGGTGATCGAAATCAAATTCAACGACGTATGACAAGATTGCGAAATATTTGCCCAGCAGGTTGAAACCAATAGAATGCTGGGAGTTCAAGTTGTGGAGGGACACCATCAACAGATACAAGCACTTGATTTTGTACTTAAGGAAGCAAGGACAGGTATCGATGCCATCCAGGAGCAGTCCCATCAAATTATTGCTGGAGCGACGGAAGAGTTCAAAAAACTCAAAGACACAATTGAGGTCTGCGAAAGAGAACAAGTCCAAGTGAAGAATAAACAGGTGTCAATAACAATGTCGTATAACGTTATACATAAAAGAATGACAAATCTGGACAATTTGGTAAAAAAAGACCTGCCCAACTATGTGGACCTACGAGTCATAGCCAATAGGGTCAACAAAATTGCAGCTCAAACCACCAGTCCAACAGTGGCAGTGGCAAGAGCAAAATTCTCAGCCACAACACCAGAATAAAGGGGTAGGATCGAAAGGGTTCAACAGTTGCAACTGAGGATGGAGAACAGAAATAGAAGTATATCTCCATTATCAGATTCAGATGTCGCCCCCAGAACAGCACTTCAAGGAGACTCAGGCACAGACATGGGAATGCTAGACCCTGAACCTGGGCCAAGTGGAATCAGAGATCCAAAACCAGCGCAAAGAGACACAGAAGGAGATCAACCACTGCCGAACCCTCCAAGTCATTCACTTTCCAGATGGCGAGGATCGAGGTCGAGAACCTGAGTACCCACATCGAGCAGAAACAGGGATTCCAGAATTAAATTTACGGATCCAGCCAAATTTGCTGGAAAAAGTACAAAGGACTTTAATTTTTGGTGGATGTACATGGAAACATACATTGCGGATCAGCCACATCTGTTTACCAGACGAGGAATCAAGGTACAGTACTGAAAGGTCAACTGGAAAGACATGCATTGGCGTGGCACATGCAGTTGGAAAAAGAAACCATTGACAGAAAACACGAACGGAGTTGGACGGTATACCGAGTGGCAATACACACCAGATTGCATAACCATTTTCAACAGGAAACCGAAAACAAAGCAATTGTGGACGTTTGATATAATGAAAGCATTCAAGACATGATCACAGAATACGATACCTTGAATGTGAAAGAAAGAATTATAGGAGTGGTGTATCGAACAATGTTGATGAGAAGATTGCCACCATAAATTTTCAAACAACTGACAACAGTCAATCCGGCAAATGAAATGGATGATGAGCTCAGGGAAATCATCCTAAATGCACGGCTGAATGTGGAAGTCTGGCAGGCCACCGAAAGACATTTCGGGATCATGAATAAACCAAAGTCAACAGGATAAGTTTCCAAAACTGGGGCAGTTCAAAAGAGAACCACATTTAAGAGACCCGGAAGATTCAACAATAAGCCACAACCCAGAAGAAACAAATTCCAGAACAAGGGGAAGGAAGTCCCACGAACCTTTAAAAGCCCAGGAGGAAAGACCTACGCTCAGATGGTGGAATGTGTTCCAATAAATACAATTGATAGAAGAAGAGAGCCGAAGGAATGTCTGAGATGTGCTTGGCCTTCGGACAGAAAGGGAGCCCATGGAACAATGAAATACTTTCAGAGTGTCAAGGTCACAAGCGGAACGGCAGATTTTGGAAAACCTAGGACCTACCAGCAGCTGAAAGCAGGAGGATTCGATCAACCGAAGGATGACCCAATCGACATATACGAGGTCGAAAGCGATCAAGATAATCAAGCGCAAGTTCAAACCTTGGTAGGAGAATTACCAACCCAGAATAGCAGCAATGATGTGGCAGAACATTGGTGGAATCAACTGGAATGTTTCAAAGACTAATCATATTGGAATTAAGTACGGACTGAGGGGTGCCGAGTATCACGTGAAGGATAAAAGGCGATCAGGTGGGAGAAAGCCTTCATATTGATACCGGTTGCAACCTTGAGCATTCTGGAAGGGATGAAACCGCTGGACGGTAGTTGCGAATTTAAATATTATAAGTATAAAAAACTCCACATTTACTTACAAGGACCTGTTATGGCCCAGCCATTGATGAATGGATGGCTACAAAATGCAAACAACATCCTGCGGAGGAAGAAATCTCAAGCAAGCAACAAAACACAACTGACAACTTGGTCTTTTACCAAGTCAAAAGGTTAAACAAAATACCACAAACAAGGATCGGCAAAAGACCGATTGATAGATTTTTTATAGACTATGAAGATGGTACCAAAGTAAGTAAGCAATTTCCCAATCATGCAATGATGGATCTAGGATCCAAATCATGTACAATATCACCGGAAACTGCGAAAGCATTTAACATACCAGTTGTATAATGAAAACACGCAATTGGAGCAAAACATTTTGGTGGAAATCAGGTAAGTCTCACAGGATTATATAATATCCCACTAGGATTAGCATTCAGAAATCATCGATCGCTCGAAATTTCAGAAGTCATCACAACGCATGCAAGCAACAATCTTTTAATACCAGAGTGGTATCTGGAGAAACACAAAGCGCAAGGAATAACCTACAGTCACCATTCTTTTACAGAATGGGGAAGTAGATGCTATAGTCATGGCAAACAGCATCCGGAATGGAAAATCACTTATGACCACAAAGTAGTGTTTCAGCTATCTAGAGAAGAAGAAGAACTGCTTCCAGAATACATTCTTAAAATGATAAAAGAAAGAAAAATACAAAGGTCTCAAGGACAAGCAGGTAGACCTATTCTATTCGTACCAAAACATAATGGCCATGGCCTGGGTCTTTGTGTAGACTATCAACTTCTCAATGACTGAACAATCAAAGATGAAACAGCCCTACCATTAATGGACCAATTGCAAAGCAGAATGAAAGGAGCTACCTATATAACCAAGATTCATATGAAAACAGGTAATCACCTAATTCGAATGGCAAAGGCACACGAATGGAAATCAGCTTTTGGAACAAAGATTGGTTCTTACAAATATACGGTGATGCCCTTCAGATTGACAAATGCAGCTGCGAGATTTCAGAGATGGATAAATTGAATTCTATAGCCATTTTTGGGAAGAAACGACAAGGTCACAATCTGTTATATTGACAATGTCATAATAGCTACCAAAGAAACCAAGGAGGAACACCACAAATATGGCAGAAAAATTCCACAAGTTGTTCAGGATAACGAAATAGTGGTTGATATCGACAACTGCAAATTTAATCAACAAGAGGTTGAGTTCCTAGGATTGCTGGTCAGTAGAAAAAGATTAAAAATGGTGCGAAGCAGAAGTATAGCAGTAACCTGTTGGCCAATGCCAAAAACACAAAAAGAAGTCCAGATCATATTAGGACTCTGGAAATTTTACCGAAAATTCATCGAAGGATATGCTGTAATAGTCGCCCCCATCACAGATACATTGACAGGAGACAGGAAAAACTTTGCATTTGGAGAAACCCAGAAAGCAGTATACTATGAGATATGTATACTGTTTTCTCAAGAAAACACTCTCATCCTGAGACATTATAACGAGGATAGACCTGCAATAATAGAAACCGTTGCATCAGATTATGCGATTGGCACAGTTTCATCTCAGAAATTCGAAGATGGTAAGCTAAACCCAGTGGCCTGATATCTAAAATGATTTCGCCGGCAGAACGCAATGATCGGATATATGACAAAGAAATGTTTGCCATTGTCTACACAATGAAACAATGGTGATACTATTTACCAGGAGTAGTTAATACGACAACCATCTACTCCGACCACATGAATCTAAAATACTTTAAAGAAACCAACCAATTGAACAGGCGACAAGCCAGGTGGGCTGAGACACTACCAGAATATAACTTCAAAATGGTGTATCAAAAAGATTCACAACACAGTAAATCAAATGCCTTATCACGAAGCCTAGAATTCCTCGCTTGAGAGGGGTGTACGGTTTTAATGGATAACGCACCTCTACTCGGACCAGAACATTGGAAAACCATAGAAGCACCAAACTTCGAGGATGAAGAAGAAGAAGAAATAGTGGTGGCAGGTTTCTCGGTAATGAAACCAACAACTACGATTCAAAACCAATGGCACGAAGAAATGTCAATGGATGAAGAATATCAGGAAATATTACAAGTAATAGAAAGTAAAAAGAGAAATATAGACAAAAGGTTAGTAAAGGATAAGGACAGAATGTTAGTATGGAAAGAAAGACTATATGTACCACAAGGTATGAGGAAAGAAGTATTAAAAAGAGAACATGACTTAAGAATAGCAGGACATTTTGGAAGAGAAAGAATGATAAAACTTATCACCACAAATTTCTATTGGCTCATACTGCAACACCACGTTAGAACGTATTGCAACAACTTCAACTCATGCCAAAGAACAAAAAGTCCAAGATACGCCCAACACAGATTATTGGATCCACTCAAACCACCATCATCACCATGGACATACATATTGGTAGACTTCATTACCAACTTGCCAGAATCCAACAGAAACAGAATTATAATAGTAGTAGTCGCCAGATTTACCAGGATGGCTCATTTCATACCAATGCCAAAAAGGGAGTCAGCAATAGCAGCTGGACTATTCTTAGAAAACGTTTGGAAATACCACACACTACCTCTTGATGTAGTATCAGGCAGAGACGGAGTATTCACCGGACATTTCATCGCAGACTTATATGAGTTCCTAGGGATCAAACGATCATTGTCAACAGCTTTTCACCCACAAACAATTATACAAACGTAACTACTAAACCAAACTATTGAACAATTCTTACCCACCTATTGCAACTACGAACAAGACAATTGGTCCGATATGTCAACAATGGCACAGTACGCATACAATAGTTCTGAACATACGACTACCAAAATAACACAGTTCGATGCCAACTATGGTTACGAACCACACACCAATTGGCCTATGCAAGTTCTATTCAATAATCCTGCCTCAGAACTATACACTCATTACATGATAGATGTATACCAAAACCTGGAAATTCAACTAGAAAAATCCAAAAAGAAGATGGGAGAATACTACGACAGGAAATGAAAACCGGCTTCACAGTACAGATTCAACGACCAGGTAAGGCTAGATGAGCGAATCATTCGTACGAAAAGACAGTGGCGCTAACTTGAAGATAAGCTTTACAGACGTTTTCAACTCACCAAAGTTGTGAGCAATGAATGATGGTGTCAACAGAAGCTACTGGACAGTTGGAAAATAAGTCCCGCTTGTCACGTATCCTTAATAGAACCATACACAGGAGATGTACAGAAAAGAGTTATACACCCAGTCGAGGTGGACGATGATGGATGCACACCGGAAGCTATGATCGCAAGTGGACCTACAGACAACGAATATCCAAAGCACGTTTTCATTACCACATGGGAACATTATACACATCACACAAACACCTGGGAGTTCTACGAACATATCCCAGAAGTAGCGCCCGAACTGCTAATGAACTTCTACGAAATGCAACTTGAGATTGAGAAAGCTAAGAGATGGATAAAACCAGAAAACAAAGTGCAAAAGAAAAGGAAATAGAATAGACTGTATTTTTCTTATGTTAAACTCAAACCGCATTGTTTTCAATGGAGGTCACTTTTATTTTTATGTTTATTTTTATTTTTTATCAATAAAAAGACAAAAGCTATACCAATAGTATATACTGCCGGAGTGGTATCTATTGCAAAGATTACTTCCTACGTTCGAGTACTCTGTTCAGGTCACCGGAGATTGAATGTGGGGTAATGTAAGCGGTTTTCCCTAATCATGCATACGAGGTACATTAGGCTTAGTCTCCCGGGCTCACCAACGATGCCATGTGTCAATGGTCAAGGACAAATCATTGAGGATGTCTACTAATGAGTATGCGGAAGGCCCAACATAGCCGGGTGAAATCGCCATAATATTCCAAAGCTTCAATACTCTGTCTGAGCAGAGTCGACAGGCTAACCCATGTGGAGACAATATGCATGCTCGATCTGACTGTAAATGTGGGGCAAGCCCTTCGGCGCTGGCCAGGCATGCAACCCACCAACATACTGCCGAAACGAAGAAACTGTCTTGCAGGGATCACAGGGTCAGCTGTACATTACGAATCAGACCAGTGTTACTTCATGTCAAACTAATACTGTGTTAAAACTATATTCGGACCAGCATGCAGCTCCCCAAGATGGTTGGACCAATGATATTATTATAGTATACGGGACTTTGCAATCTCTGAAGTGAAATAGTCAGAGGAAATGAGATAACTGCACCCCGGTCGTTAATGCACTGTAAAAGATAAATGTTTGGATCTAGACTGTCGAATCCCAGCTCTGTGGCATTGGCAATGCACCAACTGAGAGAGCGCTCCCCCTTGGGAGAATACGGATAACACGCGATGACACTCGGTATGTGGCAAAGTATGGGTTGGCCGCTCATGAAATCTTTGATCACTATGCCGCTCATATTACACCTAGCAAGTTCGCAGCGGGGTCATGAACGATCACCCACGATTTCCCTGATTGGGCAACATCGGCTATCACTCATTCCGGATAGCAGATCCTATCTTTTCGGATGGGCAGCAAACGAACACCCACACCATCAATAAGCAACGATGGCTAGTTAATGGTCGCGGTCGCTTCTGCTCCGAATCACCGACAACCAACGAACAGCCGGCAAACAGCTCAATGGCATCGGCCAGGATGCTGACACCTGCCGACGACAAATGGACAGCTGGCAAACAACTGAATGGCACGAGCCACAAGCCGACAACTGCCGGAAGCCAAAGAATATGTGCTGACTCTGAACAGCGAAGCTGCTCTCTATCGAAAGCGGCATACTTGTCTGGAGGTCATCAGTTCGAATGGATACCACTGGTCCGGAGGCACAAACCAGCGAGCTTGATGTCATAAAGGATACCGATGTTTTGATTATGATCTAATGATGATGAAGACGAGAGAGGATCCAGAGATGGAGGCCACGGTAGTTGCGAAGGAACGGTCGTTGGTTCGAAGGAGGTCCGATGGCGGTTATGGTGCTGGAGCTCTAGAGAACAGTGTGGATAGAAGTATTGATTAGAAAGCGAAAGACGAAGGTATAAAGACCTTCGGTTCTTCGAGGGTAGAAAGGCATCAACCTTCTCAGCGAGGAGATCAAGCCTTAACAATAAACACATTGAAAAGATATTCTTTTCGTTCAGAATCTTTTAGTGATTTCGCATCCCAAGCGAACCTCCTAACGTACATTCGAAGCATGTTCTGAATTAAGTATGGATACTACTGTGACTGGGTAAACCTGGAGCCAAGCTCCCGGTGTTATAGCTCATAAAGACGAAACATAACTGATAGGAAGTGATGGTCCGATATGTGCATCAGCAACGTTACCATAAATGCAGTATAACCTTTTGGATATCTGGTCGGGGCTTAGGCAACCACACATCATCAAATGGAACTCTCTGCAACCAACTACCGAGATCAGCTCTGTCGCAACGATTGGTTGTTGCGCGAATACCCATTTTGGTGGATCAGATTTTACTGAGCTAGTACTATACACACACATCGTAGTTACAGAGAAGTACCATCATGCCTTACTGATATACCTCTGATGGGGATATATTTACCTATTCAAGACCACACAAACCTCTGGGTTGAAAGGAAACAATCCAGCCATAGCAGCATTCCACAGTCAGAACACAACAGCGGAAAACCACCTGAAAAATAATTGAGTTTTTATCTTGAGGATATATATTATCGATTTCCACCTATGCACGTGAAGACATCCAGATCTACATCGCCTAGTACCTTCACCACCATTGCCAGACTGAATCCCATTTCATCTATCCGATATGTTTCTTGCAATACAACGACATCGTAGACATCTATTTGTATTTCCTGGAAACATATGAGTACCTCTCACAAGTCACGGTTGACCAGTCCTTGGAAGAATACTTACAAGATTCGTACTATCTTTAGGGTAGCGGCTGTACCCTGCATATGCCCGTATTTGTCCACACAGGACGGAGACTGAAGCAAACTACAATTGAACTACACTTCTTCGGTTTTGTGTTAGTTATCAAGATCTGACTAAATCAACATTATGGACAACACTACCGGTCTGCCTCCACCCACGCAGGAGTACCCCGGTAACAAGAGCAACAAACAACCTGCTGTGCATTGTGTGCTTTATCTGTACCGCAGCTGATAGGTTGCCGATCGTCATATATAGTGGCCATGCCTTCTTGTTGCCAAGGAAGTTCGTGAGGTGAATGGCATCAGACATGAATAGTCTTGGCAAAAGCATATCACCGGCGGTTATAGTCGTCTACATAATAGTGAGCTTTATAAAGGGCAGAAAAAAGCATCTTACTTGCTTATCCCACTACCTGTCTCCAGTATGCATGGTGTTGTAACCACAGTACCCAAAATCATTTAAGCAATATTGTAGGGTATATGCAAGATGTTTCTCATATGCTGGCTCCCAGAGTAGCCATTTTGCACACTCCATATTCTCATGGTGCCGAAACTCAATCACATCTGGATGCTTCACACTCCATGCTGTCTGCAATGTAGCTCTCTTCCAAAAGCCATGTCCTGACAGAAGTGGAAATGGGATTTCAGAGAATCTCGTACACTGTCATCAAGGCTGCAGTTGCCGTTCAGTCCGTCATCGATGTTACTTGCGCGAAGACCTTTCCATGTAACCAGCCCTGTGAAATTGTCCACCTCTTTACTGTGGCATGGATCCAAGGGGTTGTCAAAGTATTGCACAGCATTGTGCTCATTGTCAGTGGGAACATAACATATTTCTCGGTCTAACCACCCACGGCCTAGCAACCCATCACGCAATCAGGCCTTTACAGGGGTTCATATTTTCCCCACTCCTAAAGTTAATTTTTACGTTCTTACTGCACCACCGCAACCATGGGCACAGTGAAGTGCAGAGAAGCGACTGCTGATATGGAAAATGATATCTGGCAGGCCAAATGTGTATATCTTACTGGTGAAGTGACATCCGTCAGTATATCAGCCTTAATTTACAGCATTCCATATGGTATCCTGCGAAATTGTCTTGGAGGAGCTCAGCCTCAGTGCTGCATATGAAAAAGAGCGGCTACTTACTCCAGGCAAAGGGCAATCTATTAAAAGATAATGTGAGGCTCTGGACAACCTGGGACACCCACGGCAAGGAGGATGTTTAAGGAATTGGTAATATTTCTATTACCTCCACAACAGCGCCGCCAATTGGACAAACACTGGATAACTTTTGTCCAGGGTCCAGGGTTTGTGGTTCCAACGGGTTATGAAAAATCAAAAGCCGGAGGGCTGAAGAGTCGAAAATAGTTTGTAGCTAAAGGGATGAGGACAGTACACAACAGACTCGATCCAGAAACACAGAGTGTGAAAGAAGTGAAAGCTGAAGCAAATTGGTTGTTTTATAGATGAGAGAACAAGTGAAGAATGAACCTTATTCTTTATCAAAAACCTGGTGTATATACAGTAATTCACTCCTTCCATAATACATCCGAACTCCTTCTTGCCTTGTACATCTCTTTTGCATGATCTCTATGTCCTCCATGAAACCTGATTCGAAACCTGATCTTATTTTCATTGTGCTTTAGCTTCTTTTTGAAACCTGATTTCATTCACGTTGTGCTTCTGTTCCAAACATAATCTCACTATTGTCATGCTTTAGTCTGCACTTGAAATGTGATCTCATTCTTGTCGTGCTTCATCTTTCGTTCGAAATCTGATTTCATTCTCGTCGTACATTATCCTTTGTATTATTCACCGATCATCACTCCGCCATCGATCATCACTCAGTTCAACCGTGACATAACCTGTCTCTCATCAACCCCAACCGATTCTCTCATCCACCTTATCTCCCCAAGTCCACTTGTAAGCCATTTTGTTCATCTGTTTCCGCATCCAACTCCAAGTGCACTTAAATCCCACTTCTTCTTGTGTCTATTTCTTCCAGTCTGTTTAGATGCCATCTCATCTATTTCTCTCCAAGCCAACTGCATAGCATATATCTCTGAGTTTTGCAACATTAAATGTCAGAGTTGTGAATGTGAGAATGTGAGTTGTGAGAGTGAGCATGTTAGAGTTGAGAGACCAAGAGGGTCAGAATATCAGAGTTGCAACTTGCAAATAGAATATTATAATTCTGTAATTGATGAAGGGTATGTATAATAATTTGAATATGAAGCAACTATAAAAGTATAGTAATTATAGTCCTGAACTCTGACAAGCAACTGTAGGGTCTGACATATTTAACACAATTCTGGTAGACTTTGACAGGCCTCTGTAGAGTCCTACAGAATCACAGACATCATACTGGAGTACTTTCATATGGTATCATTATAGTACTGAGCAGTTTGGTATCAGAGGTGCAAAAAAATGAAACTCTGTGGCTATTGTACCTAGAGATGCATTATAAATCAAAACTACTATGCTGATTCCAGTCAAATTACGGTATATTAAAGGAGTATTATCAGAGTAATATTTGAGTTCTACATAATTGGCTTTGGCCAATTTGCATTATCAGTTATTATGGCCATCACTGGAGATTATGGCACATAATATAGCAAATTATAAGTTGCAGATAATGAGTTGCCAATTTGCAAACATATATATCTATTGATTCTTTCTCTTTTGCATTGTCATTTATTCTAAAGTCTATATATGAATACAGTTTACTGGGCAATATCCATATATCAACTATTGTCATTTTAGCAGTATAATTGCTATGACATAATCAATTACCAATATATTATGAATATTATATAACAATTACATAAAAATAAATCAACTAATGCAGCGTCATTAGTAAATTCATTTCAAAACAATTATTTTAGTTTACATCTCATGCTATATATTGAGTATTGTAAATATCAAGTTACTGTATTGTATTCTATCATAACAATTTTGTCCAATATCAATGTTTTAACATACTGGTATTATTTAATCCACATATAGTAACATTCAAACTGTGTGCTACCAGATTCAAACCACATAACCTATACTGAATATTTGAAAATTGTGCTTGCTGATCTTTAAGATAAAAAGATCAGTAAAACTGGTAATACTCAAAGAAAGATATCAAATAATACTCAACAAAGAGACATATCAGATAATACTCAACAATGATACATAAAATAATCTCTTTACACTGTTAATTGCTCACATGCATTTTAGAATTAGACCCCCTATCTCCCGTCCTCCCACGGCACAGATTTCAATACCACTTTCTCGCCTTGCTTTTCAACTGGACCAATAAAGACACCAGGGGCATACCATTCCCCATCTCCAACTACCACCAGTGCTGGCGCCCCCATTCGGAACGAGATAGTTGTGGGTACCAATACCACAGCCTCCGAACCTTTTGGCACAAGCCACTGAGGATAGAAGAGGCCGTCATCGACGGCAATGCACTCGCCAGTACCCGTGAACCTGAATTCTTTTAAGAACCCGAGCAAAATCGGCACAACCGCGTCCAACTTCTCCCTATGATTCTCTGGAATACGTTTTCCCGACTTCGTGTTCTGCCGCCAACTCTCAAGCCATTCATGAAAGACTTTCCCCGGAGTCGTGGACTGGACGGAATACTTTATCATATTCTCTAGCACCAGTTCCCCATTGCCGTTGTATTGCCCCTCCAATACTCCAATGGAACCACCCATGCACAACACAGGCGGTAGTTCTTTTGGTTCTTTTGGTTTTGGCCTCCATCGCCTCAAGTCATCTCTCTCCACCGCAGCAAAAAGAAATGAAAAGTCCCCTCTCTGCTCACAGATATACATGAATCGTTCCGCTAGTTGTTCCATCGTTGGGTTTGTCGGTCTTGCAACCTTCTCGACTGCTATTGATCCGATTATAGAATACCACCAATTCTCCGGATGGGTTGGGGCGCATTCTCGCCCCTGCATACCGACCATAGCATGCAGTGCCGAGCGGTTTTCATAGCCTGCCAGCTTCCAGTCCACCAGCAGGTCCTCAAGCGCCGATAAATAAGGGAATCTCTCCATTGGGTTTAGGCCGCGTTCCTTGTACGCCGCCGTGAATTGTTGTATGCAGTGGAAAACGTTATTGAGGATGTCTTGGCAGTGGAGTGGGGGATCGCGGGGGTCAGATGAAATGAAGTAGAGGTTGTAATTGTTGATAACTTCTTGATATGTCCAGACGCTGCGAATCCAGGGGCTTTCTTCGAGATGCTGCATGGCAAGTGCCATGCTGGCGCTTTTTGCTTTTTCGTCGCTTCCATCGGTTTCGTCGGTTCTATTTTTGTTGCGGCTTTTATTTATTTTCAACATTGTCTGGATAGCAGCGTAGGTTTTTTCAGAGAGGACAATAGCGATCTGAGTAGCAGTGAGGAAGATATATGCCATGCTCTCCAAGGTTGCGCCTTTCTCGGGCCAGCTTGGAGGAACACAAAAGGCATCGATCCAGAAACCTGCAGTATCGAAGTTGTGAACCGCGCTCACGAGAGCGGGGAGAGTATGCGGCGAGATTCTAGCGGCACCGCAGTCGAACGGGTTTACTGTCTTTTCGTCCTCCCAAACGTATGAAATGCAAGTGTATGTTGGGGCACCCGCGGGTTCGTGAATTTGGGTGAGCTTGAGAGGCTTTTGCGCCACGTCGAGGATTGTATCTTCCGAGGTGCGCGATGTCGCTTCGAGGAGGAGATACAGCTGGAAGCTGTCAAAGCCGTCGATGGTGGTGGTGCTCCGGGTTGTGTTCATTGTTTCCTTCGACTTTTGCTGGTATTGTCTGCGATGTCCTTCTGGGAGCCCGCAGCAACCTTGGCGCCATGTGTAACTTGCTGGTGACTGCTTTCCGAGGGTCAAGCACTGAAAATCTAGTCATTCAGCTCATGCGGTGTAACTCAAAATCACCCCTCCACTAAACCCCCGCATTTCCCAGTGACTCCCAATCGGAGTGTTTCCGGACGGTCAACTTTCAAGGTCATTTGACGCCGGTCAACTCTGACCTTCTGCCTCGGAATCACTAGTATCTGGAGAAGAATTGTAGAGGGTTATCTGAATTCCGGTTGGGTAAGACCGGAATGAGCAAGTGCGTCTCAACAATCCTGTTAATGTGTCCTTTTCTTAAGCAGCCAATTGAGCTCTGACTCCCTTGTGCCTGTAATACAACGTTCTATCGACAAACTCCCTAGTACTCATTTACATCCACTTTTACGCAATGAAGTCTTTGCTACTAGCGAAGAAGGCTATGAACGAGTTCAAAGTAAGGGATTCGCAGTGGTCAAGAACGGCATTCCGAACCAGAGACTCCGGTTGTCTGCATCTACCACAGTACTAATACAAGAAATTGGCGAAAATTGAAAGCTGCAACTAGAGCGGCAACAGATTCGACACAGGTTCTCCATAATGCACCGGAGGATATGGTACAAAACCGACTGGGAGAGAGGATACAGGAGAACACAGCAATTCGGAGCCGGGACTATAAATGGCAGGTTAATATTTCCAACAAGAGAACTTTTGGTGGTGGAACCATAGAAACTGTATGGTAGTTGGAAATCATTAATGGTACGCATAATCATGATCTGACGTTAAATCCATAATAAACCAAGATGCAAAGAAATCCGAACCGACTTTAGAGAACAGAGGAGAAAAGAGACCACTGGTTGAACATGAGACTGTACATCCCAGTGCCGCTGGACTGGATGCAGCTGTTGCCATTACAATCGCTGTTACGGGTCCTGAAGAAACTAAATGCAGGAAGTGCAAAGTAAAAAAACCGAAAAGTACAACGTCTTTGGTCTAATCACCATCATCGAAGTTTGAGTTAAGTGGCTGCTAGATTAGAAAAACTAGAAGCGCTTTAATTACCGTTTCTACCCGTGCAGGACTCCGGTCCAAAAGTTATAGAGAGGTTTTGTAATAAACTATGGAGCGTCTGGTCCCAAATCTGTATGCCGGATTCTGGAGGTAGACTGGACGGCCAGAGCGCCTGCCATGGCCCGTGTGTTTGGCTAAAGTTTATTTGGCTTCAGATACATGACAGTGGCCATTATGCAATTCGTACTGCTTGACAGCAAATGCAGCTCTAGCTCAGTATGCCTCTGTAATGCGCTGTGTGTGGGCCCAGAACTTGTAAACTAATGAGGGTTTTAGAAGCTCCAGAGCTTTTGGGATAACCTCACAAAGGCTTTTTTGTAGTTCACTGTTAGTATAGGCCACTACACATGAGGATTTTGCATACCTTTAAGTGTATAATTGCAGTTCCTGCGGGTGTAGTATTTGCATGCTCCCCAGTAGTAGTGTTAGCAACGGTTCGGGTGACCTGGTTGCAGTCCGGGTTGGAACCGGAACCAAGACACCGGTTCTAGTTCGGAAACTGCACTAAACCTGAACTGGAACTAACTTCCTGTTTCAAATGTGCAATGCACCGCAAACTGGTGGATTTTGGCCTGGTTGAACCTAGTCTATCAGTTCAAATTCGGGAAAGGGAGGAGGAGGGCAAATGCCTTGGGAGAGTCTGCATGATATGCAGAATCTAGCTGTAAAAGACTGACAGATATTTCACTATTGTATGAAGTGTATTACAAACAGTTATGGTATCTTCAAAATTTGATTTTAACCAGAACCAGGATGACAGCAGAATGCAAAGCAGTGCTAGCTAGCCAGAGAATTTCATTTTTTTTTATGTTTTATTTCAATAGTTATTCTTATTCAACATTATTTATTGGTATTTATCTGGCCATAACTATGTGCTATATATAGCAAGTTCACTGTAGGGTTATGTACATTTACTTACAATTATTCTGATACGGATGTCATTGGCAATGATTTGTCTTGGATACCAGAACTAATCATTGTAGATGAAGTTCAAATGAATTGGCCTTATCACAGATATTAAGTAAATATCTGTCATTGGTCTCGGTCTCATGTACTCTGATTTGCAAATGATGGTCCATGCCATTAATATACAACCAAGGAAGCTGGGTGAGACCAAACAAGAAACTGACAACCGTTGGAAGTCTATGATTATATACAGAATCTGAACTGCCAAGTTGATTGCCATTGAATGAAAACAATTTGTCTGGAGGTGATCAGGTCAAATAGATTAACAAGCTTGTGAGGCAGAAAAGCCTGGGGTTTATGATATAACAAGATACTGATAGTTTGAGTATAATCGGATAATGATCAAAACATGGGGCAGTCATGCGATAGAGGCCATGATAGTTGTCAAGAAAATAATTATCAGTTTGAAGGTTATTTGAAGATGGTAAACGTACTGGAATTCAAGAGAAAAATTGATTTAGAAGCATTTGATTGAAGTTGAAGAAAGAGGTATAAAGAGATCCAGATTCTTCAAGGGTAGAAAGATATCAATTTTCTCAACAAGGTAAACAAGCCTTAACTATATATGCATTGAAAAGTTGTCCTTTTGATGAAAATTATTTTAGTGATTTTCACATCACCGTCGGGATAAGCTCCTGTGAAATGGTTACCAAGATTTACTTTCGCTGTTACCCCTGTATTACAGTTGCTTACTGCAGATTATGGTTGCCTACAAAGAATTTTGGTGGTTATGGGAGTGTTATGGGAGTGTCATGGGTATGTTACTGTATGTAATAACGATTTTCAGAACAACCCAAACTTTTCATACTGCATATACTCTATCAACTCATTTTTTTCAATCGTCACTACCACCATCACCATCCCCACCATCATAATTTCGATCAAAGAGCGGCAAGTCAAAATCTGCTAATAGGTCATAAGTCAACTCCATGTCCTGCATCGCCTGAGCTTCACTAGATCACCACCAGCCAGCTTTGCTTGATCACTTCTCCCCAGCTCCTGGCCAGCTTTGCTGATCCACCCTACCACCAGCTTTATTCGATCAAAACACCCCAACTCCTATCTAGCTTCGCTCGATGACCACCAGCCAGCTTTGTTCGATCATCATCTGCTCGCTGCTATCCAGCTTTGCTTGTTCAAAACAAGACAGGTTTGCTCAATCAACACTCGCCAGCTGCAACCCAGCTTCGCTCAATCAACACTTTCAAGCTTTACATGCTCACCCTATCACCAGCCAGCTTTGCTCAATCATCCCCCGCCAGCTTTGCTCGTTTACCACCAGCCAGTAGCGCTCGATCATCCTTCGCTATCTGCTACCCAGCATTGTTCGATCAACACTCGTCAGCTTCTACCCAGCTTTACTCAACCATCACTTGCCAGCTCCTTCCCAGCTTTACTTGTTCACCACCAGCCAGCTTTGCTCAATCATCATTCGCTACCTGCTACCCAGCTTCGCTAGATCAACAGTTGCCAGCTCCTACCCGGCTTCACTCATTCACCACCAGCCAGCGTCACTTGATCATCATTCGCTATCTGCTACCCAGCATCGCTCAATCAACACTCACCAGCTCCTACCCAGCTTGGCTTCCTCACCACCGTCCCGCTTTGTATGATCATCATCTGCCCGCTGCTGCCCAGCATTGCTCGCTCACAACAAGACAGCTTTGCGTGATCAACAGCTGCCAGTTGCTACCCTGGTTCGCTCGCTCAGCCTACCACCAGCCGGCTTCGCTTGATCATCAACGGCTGGCTTCGCATGATTACAACCCGCTCACTCCAAGTTTGCTTTACATGATTAACCCTATGCAGCATCGCTTGCTTTTCAACACATTTGTTCAACACCAGCCCACTCCAAGTCCACATCGCATGATCAACCCCAGCCAGCTTCAATAGATCAACTCCAGCTCGCTTTGCTTGCTCATCAACCTACAACTTTGTTGATTTAACACCTGCCCTCGCTATGTCTGCTATGCTCAATTAACCCCAGGCTGCTCCCTGCCTTCTCCCAGCCAGCCATCTTTGATCATCACCATGTAGCTTCGTTGAATATTATTGCACTGCAACTCTTCCTCACTCGACAAACCCCAGTCAGCTCCCAGCCTGCTTCATGTCATTATCACCAGCCCACTCCAGGTCCGCATTGCTTGTTCTACCCAGCCAACACCCAGCCAGCTATGCAAGACCAACTCCAGCTCACTTTGCTTGATCATCAACCACCAGCGGCATTCAATCAATACAAATCACTGCCTGTCGGACCTGTTAGAGTGCACATGTCAGAGTTGCAAGTGCAAGTATGTAAGAGTTGAGAGAGCATGTCAGAGTCGGGAGAGCATGTCAAAGTTGCAAGAGCGAGTATGTCAGAGATGTGTGGGCATGTGAGGGTTGCAAGAGTAAGGGTTTCAGAGTTGTGAAAGCATGTCAGGGTAGTGAGAGCATGGCAGAGGTATGAAAATGTGTCAGAGTTGCGAGAGAATGTCAGATTTGGAAGCGCAAGCATATCAGAGTTGCAATAGAATATTAGAGTTGCAAGAGCCAGTATGTCAGAGATACAAAAGTCAGTATATTGGAGTTGCAAGAGCATATTAAGATTGTGAGCATGAGCATGTCAGGGTTGGGTGGGCATGTCAGAATTGTGGAAGTGAGCATGTGAGTATTATGATAGTGAGAATAACTGAGTTAGAACAGTATATCATAGTTGCAAATGAAGGGGTATAAAATCAAGGGAAGAACATATAGTACATAACATGAATCAATGCATATTACAGATATATTACCCGAGTATTACAAATATGCTACAGGGGTGTTACTAGTATATTATTAGGGTTATTCGAAAAAGCCCTGCAGTGATTCGAGTTTTTTGATATTATCAAGTGTCATCAGTATTATGGGAGGTTATTGTAAGTCATATGACTTACAGTGAATAACCAGTAACGGAATACCATTTTGCAGATGCCACTGCATGCAAAAATCATTCTATGCCTTCACAGCTGTCCCAAAATAAATACAATCATATATTGGTTGGGTAGAACCAGTTGTGCATCTCACAATGCTGTATTATATTGTTAGTAAAGAAATACTTTTGAGCAAAGTATTCTATCTATCCATATGGATACATCAAGTGACTTTGATGCCATGACACTTCAACTACCACTGAGGATTTAATGCCTTCCATATTGCAGGAATCCCCTTGCAGATTGCAGATCAAGAACCTCTCAACCCCTGCAATAGCATGGATGCTGTCCTCACCATGTTATCTGAAATCTTCAACATATACTGTATAGGACCTATCAGATTTCCAATATCCATGGAACCATGACTGGACAGACACAGCTACACAAGGAGAAGACTTGGGTTAGCCACGGTTGCAAATTACCCAGTGGTGGTCTGAATGTGAACCGGAACTGAGCAATACAGTCAGGTTCTGAATCCACCAAAGATTGGAACAGCCCCATTACAAATGGTTGTGACCTGGAATTGAACTGAAACCCACCAGGTTTAGGCACAATTAACTATTGGCTGAGCCTGATTTTTTATCGGCCCTGATGATGCCGTATTATCATCTCCAATTGGATATTCGAATTCAGATTGAATTGCGACATATCATATACATAGACTATGCAATTCTGAAAAACTTTTACAGTAGACTGTCCAAATTGCGATATGATTAGTATATGTTGAATCACTATGAGAAATAGTTAATATTTTAAGTTAAACTGATATTGAAACAACAGTACTTGAAATCAAAGTCTTAATTGATATCAAACAATTTACAATGTAGACATTTGGACCAATACAAAGGTGGTGATGAAATACACTTGGAGGCAGATGACAGATCTCTAGTGTACTTGCCTGTGGATGATAAGATTGATTCACAGTGTACTTGGAGGGAGATTATTATTGATTTCCACCAGGCTTGATGAAGGGTGAACAAGACAGATCTCCAAAGGGCTTAGAGAATGATGATGGGATGGATCCAAAGTGCGCTTAGAGAAAGATTAAAGAAAGATGGAAAGAATTAAAACCGCAAAGCACAATAATTGTGAGCAATAAATATCAAGGCTGGTGGCAGAGAGCAAGGGCCGGACAAAATATGAATACAAGATAAAATAGGCATCTTGGATAATATTCAACAATGAATTCGAAACTGAGTAGACAACTTCACATTGGTGGACCATGGAGATTGCATATACTGTACATGGTTGTGAATATATGGATAGAAGCGAGATGGCTGAATAGATGGCTACAGCCGGCTAGTATTAGCAATGGTTGTGGATTACCAAGCTGTGGGACTTATTGGGAACGAGATAGCAGCCATGGCCTGGATCTGGAATGAGACAAAATCTGAGCTGGTTTTATTTTGCGGTTTCAAATACACACCCAACTGGCCAACCCACAGGTTGCATGGAATTTGGTTAGCCTTGCCAGGTGCCATTCTTGATTTTGAAATCTGGTTCTGGTGTATTTGACGAAGAGAAAGCATTGCCCATTCATCTATAAAGAGCTATTTTCAATAGTTCAATAACATTTTTCACTTTCTGCCCAATTGTTTATTGTATATAATACATTACACCATTGTAATATTTTCATTGCCTACAGAACTATGCTCATGCTCCCAATCAATTTCAGGTGATTTTGAAGAGTTATTAATATTTGTTTCATATTTAAAAACTGTCAAAAGATTTTGAAAAAATTCAACATTGAAATATAACCTATGTTCTACACTGTGTTTCAACAATCTGTTGATACTCCATAACATTCACCTGCAGTCCTGTAGCCTACATGTATGGTCGTACACAGGATGTATATTCAATTATCAAGAATAACCATAATTATCATATAATTCAGACGTATTGTGTGCTATTGATACATTACAATTTAACAATTGCTGATACTCATAGTCAGAGATAGTATGGATGTTTGATCTGAAAGTGTTCTATCAATAAAGGCAGTCAACACTTTGGAAACAGAAATGAACCATATAAAGTCGATTATGTAATGGCAGAGGTCAGGCCTAAGAGGGCAGGGTTGCGGCTGCCAGCAAGGCTACGAGCCGAGGCTGAGTAACCACCAACCACAGGTAGACTCCGCATGGTGCCCTGATACAGATGTGATCATCTTACTTATAAACAATCATATTCAATCACATATTTTCATATGAAACTGTGCCAACCCAAACAGACATACAAGCAAGTAGGAACCCATACCAGCCCATATTCGCTGTTACATTGTGATCATTTGTCAGGAAGCTGTCAAGTTTCGCTTCGGGAAATTGGCGATATTTACCTCTTCTCTCGACGCGTCTGACACATTCAATCCCTGGAAAACCCTCAGAAATATCTTCAACCCAGACCCAAATAAAACAATTCCATACTTAATAGCATCAAGATGCCCCCCAAGATACCAACTATAACCCACTTATGAATCACTGATGATCGCATGACAGAAAAAATGGTCAATGCAACAGCCCCTCCATCAGAGAGCAGACAAACACTGAGATCCAGAATCAGAATCACCCTGATAGTTGAGCCGGAAACCAAAGTCAAAGATGACGAGGTTGACCAGACTGACCAGGTCAACCAGGAAGGCAATGATGAAGATGCCGAAAACAATTCTGGCATTAGGGACTGCAATGACATCCGCTGAGCCATCAACAGCCAAGATGTCAGTGAGATGTGGGCGCAAGACAACATGATTCCAGCCATGATATTCCAGGAAGCAAATTGGTTGAAAGCTGAGAAAGAATGATTGACACTCAAAAGTGAGCAGTTAGCTTTGGAACACACCAAACAGAAAACTGCCACCCTTGCGAAACCCAGGATTTTTGATATGGTTGCCCCCAGCCAATTCTCCAGAGGAGCCATGGAGTTAAACAAATTCAACGATGTGCTACGCTATAATGTCAATAGATACAAGCATCAATTCCCACGTCGTGGACCAGATCAAGTACACTATGCGGTCTCTCGTGATGATTCATGGAGTAACCATCCTGACCATACCCAGTGGCACACTCGAAACACCTACCCAGCCGACTAGGCCTGCGACATACAAGCGGACTCTGACACATTCGGAAAAGGTTTCGACCTTTTTGCGCCAGGGATCATGTCCTCGATCTATGGAGATAAAGACCATTGCGATTATGCAGTGCTGAAGATGTGGAAATAATATATGGATGTGCCAAACAAACCGGTTAGAACCTATGCAAATTGTATTATAAATAATTGGTGGCAGTTGGGTTGGAACTCACCGATGCTGGAGATAGCATGCTCCGATCTGGACGGGGATGGCATGTGGCACCATCTGAAACATAAGATTGGACTGAAAACCCCAAAATCTGGATGATTCGAATCAGTCAAAGAGCTATTTGACAGGGCCGCATCTCTGGAGGATGTACACACCCAGTATGAAGAAAAAACACATGATAGCCAACAGAAACAGCCAAAATCGTCAAATACAAGTAGAAAGTCAACCTACTGGGATTCTATCCCTGAACCATCAGAAGCAATACAGACAGAGAAATTGTCAGGCGGAGGTGGCAGCAAATCCGGAAAATACAGAAGATCCTGTGGTGAAAGAAATCTTTCCAATTTATTGCTCGTACCCTAGACCTCAAAAGATGTCTATGAAAACCAGAAGGCCAACCAGCAGTGCACATAATGTGGACACAGTGGTTATAACACTCGCCACTACACCACGTACAGCAGACGAAATATGCCTGAACAAAACTCAAACTGAGGTGGAGGTGGTCACCAGAAGAAACATCAACAATCCTTCAATACCCAGCAGTCATAATGTCACATACCTCTCCCGGCACCTAGCCCAGAGGGAGAAACTGGATGAACTGGTGTCAGGGCTGGAGATATTAGGGACAAGGGCTTTGTTTCAAGTTATATATGGGATGTAGCTGCACCAATTAGTCGTCAAATCAAGAGTTATTTTGGAGCCACCCAGGGCTCTGTTTTCAAGTCACTACATATGTGGTATGGAGAACACCGATTAATTGAAGATTGTTTACAAAGTACAAATTTGGGATCGACATAGTTAAATATAGTACCTTTGAGCACTCATTGACTGCAGCACAACCAGCATCATTATGGTACCGAGGTTGCGTAGGCAACTTGGGCTAAAATTCAAACCCATATTGACTTCCACTCAGGGTCCCAATGGTCAAATGATGATGTCTGCAAAGAAGAGCCGAAAAACCAGCTTCTTGGTTAAATAATATGATCACATGGCTCCGGTTGACGTATCAGTGGTCCTGGTCATTCCAATGGCATAGAACCTGATTCTCGGTCTACATTGATTTAAGGAGTGCAACGCTGGGATCGACTGGAATACGGGTCCACTGCTCTCTCTGCAGACCCCTAGAGGCGATTGAATACTGGCAGCTACCATTGTGATGTCCAAACCTCCACAGGAAACGAAGTTTCGGCTTCAGGATGGCGGTTCAGAGCATGAGCCTCCAGACATACATCTGCTTGGAGACCCCACATTTGATAACTTACTAGCTAGCGATCAGGTTGTTCAGGCCTTTGCCATATGATTTGATATTTGTGCAGAGATGCTGGGACCTTGCCTAGAAGGCGATAACTACAGAGGAGGGACAAGCCCTATTGGCTTGACGTGAGAGCGGGAGCAGCAGCAGTAGTATTAGCAACGGTCCCAACCCAGAGCCAACGTTCTGGGTTCAGGGTTCAATCCAAACTGTTTTCAAATCTACGGTTCAGGTTACAACTGGAATCAAACCAGATAGAATGGTCCAAGTTGAGAGCATATTTTGGAACTACCCATATACCGGGTTATTAGACGGGTCCAGAAACAGATTCAAAACACTCCATGTGCGACATTTGCAGTTCTGGATTTAATCAAATCAGTGAGGCATATTTATGATTTTGACTGTTTCCAATCATGTTTCAATTAAGTTAAATATCACAAATACAATTTACTAATGTTGTATTACAATATGGTTGTTTGACTATGTAAGTAAAAGAAAGATGGTCAAAATTGTATTTGATCTTGTGCAGCGGTAAATTCCAGTATATTGTGGAATATGTCAATCACCACAAATATTTTAGTTTCGACCATATCAATTGTCTCTTTATTGCCTACCTTTCATTCATTTTGAACATATCTGACCATTAGGCTCAACTTGTGAATTGTACAAACAATAACCCCATGAGACCAGCGATAGTGTTTCACTGATATACTGTATTCACAGTCTTTTCATCATATGTACTTAAATATCAAACATTCCCCAATACTGAGCAAGAAAAATACAAAATAAAAGATATGCCCCATTATAAGAAACGGAAAACCAAAAGACATATGAAATACAGAACAACACACTACCATCGTTTATTCCCTTTGGCATTTCATGTTTCCTGTATGATGACTGGCGCACAGCTTTTAACAACTATATTCGAAATATGTTTCAACTGTCAAACTGAGCAAATATAGCTTGCAACTTCAGAGGCGGCATCTACCACTGGCTGTACAGCCTCATCAATGACATTGAATTGATCAGATAGATTCATATCATCCTCATCGTCAGCCTGACCATCATTTTCATTATAGTGTAGATTGTCCAAGTAGCTTTTCCAATAGAGCCTATCATCAGTGTCAGAATCAGTTTCAGCTGAACGTTCATCATCACTTTCGCCTGGATGGCAGTTGATCTGATTCATTCGTTGGACAATTAGGACTTTGGTTTTGCCACCAGAGAGGGTAATCCATGATAAGGACAGTGGGAGTGGTGATTTGTCAGTCAATTTTAAAGCTGCAACATCATCATATTCAAAGAATGACCGGGATGCTTGAACTGTCATATCTGAATCTGAAGTGTAGCCCATGGCAGTCATTTCCTTGTTCTGAGTGCATAATGCCTTCTGAGCTGTCAGTAGGTGTTTACTGCCTTGCCTCATCCCAAAAACTCATGAACCTTGGTCATTCTGTTCAGCTTTCATTCCTCAGCTTGTGTCTTGATTTCATAAGTGTTATGAGATGATGAAGATTCCATTGGAACTGTATTGCCGGCCAAAAGACAAAGACTGTTTCTGTCAAACTGTCGAAGAACCACTTTTTCTTGAAGTATTTCACACGTACTTGATGACGGCCTCCACCCAATTACATCACGGCCAAGTGAAATACTGGCATCCACTCCAACTCCCTGTGGCATGATAAAGAAGATGTCTCATGCCAAATTGGCTAGATTGGTGTGCTTTGAGTTAATCATTGCCTGTTGTTGCCACCAATCTGTTATGTCAGGCCTCTAGAATACCCTGCTAATCCCCATGGGATCAGAGTAATAATAATCAAGATTGGAATCGAGTTGTTCCCAATTTTTGGGTACCTCGGGTGGTGAGTTCTAATTTAATATGGTGGTCTTCAATAGATGAGCTGCTCAATCAGTTCCCCCAGGAGCACATTCCGCTGCATTTGCAGGTGAATAGTTTTCATCATTGCTGGACTAATCATATAGATAATACGTGTATTGACCTGGTCCATATACAGGTTTAGGGAAGAATAGATTGAGATTCAGTTCTATTTTCGATGATCTGTCAGTAATAATGAGATTGTTGGTGCAGTATTCGTACTGGACATATTTAATAAATGCATTCTGGTACTGGGCAGTAGTAGGGGCAACAAATCGAATCAGTTGATAACGGATCACACCGCACAGGGATTCAATTTGAGATTTGATCCCAGATTTGCAAATTTCCGGCAGTTTGTCACAAACCAGTTCGCCAACCAAGATTTTCAAAATGAAATATGTAAGCGAGTTTTTTTCCAATCGTTTTGATTGGTTTTGTATCTTGCAGCGCATGATGTTAACTACATGATAAAAAAGAAATCGAGCCGATCGGACAAGCACTTGATTACTTATGTTTGTTTAACATTTTGGAGCGAAATAATGGAGTTTGAGGCGAAAGTCTTGGCAAGATCCGGTTCACCACAGATCAAACTGGTTCCAGGATGTTGTCAAACCACCATTGTTTGTTGCCAACACTACTGGGCAGTAACGAAACACTCGTCCCCAGGATTGATAACGATCGCCTGATCCCACTTCCTCACTCATCTCAACATCCAAAATTGGTTGGGGATGTGTGCTGGAATAAGGAGCATGTCTATCTCTGGTATTACTTCAAAGTCATATTTGGACAGCTTTTGGTATACACACTTCAAAGCAAATTACTGATCTTCTTTCCACATAGTTTATTTCTTTGTCAAAGCACCCATGACGCAGTCTAAATGATCGAATATATAATTATAGATGGTTATGACATGGTACAAGGTGACTGTAAACCGTTTTTAAATGGCCTCAGCACCTCCATTACATATTCAACAATGATCCATTCGTCCTCTATGTTCAATTCAGGCGAGTAGTCACTGTCATTCAGGTTTTGAGCCACTCATGGGTGAACTCTTGCAATCTGTATGCCCGCTCCACAAATTCCAGAGTTCAATTCCATGGAGTTTTTACATCTATGGTAGGCAGAACAGAAATTCGAACTTTGGATTTCTGACAGTTGAATAATTCATTGCATCTTCCAGGAATCAGAGTGATCAATCTAACAAGTATTTTTTGCTATATTCAGAGTCAGTATTCAGAATGTCAGTGTGGATAGTGTGCAGTCACTATGTGTTCAATGATTTTAGAAAATCTGGGCTTCATGGCTGCAATCTTGGAGATTCTTGCGTTTCGAGAGTTCTGCAGTTTTTGGCTTTTGGTCAATGCCGTCCTCCGATTTTCCCCAAATTGCTTATCATGCTCATTGGCTATCCATAATTTTGTTCAACCTTTCACACCAAGATCACTCATGAATGATCCTAAACAAAGTTGAATGACATGCACCATGCACGATATATAGCAGCGTAATGCTGTCAAGTGAATACTGGGCAATTCGAGTGTAGATTGTAGCTCCTGAGTCATTGAATAGTGGGATGAGGCATTATCAGAAGCCTTTACCAGTATTCGACCATCAGTATGATCAGAACATTAAAGTACCTCCTTCATGTCCTCTGCCAGTTGCACACCTCTGGATTTGCCTTTAACCTAGAGTTATATTAGTGGTACACATTGTTGAAACCAAGCAGCCACAATCCTCATTACACGCAATCTATACTTCACATAAGCACCAGTTGCGATCTATATTATACCTATTGACCGACAAAATGATCAATTTATTGGTTGATGTCCAATCATCAAATGCTACACTGACTTCATTTGTTTTTGGCAACTGCTTTTTGATTGCAACAATTGTTAGATGGTATTCTCTTTGGCAAATGTTACAGAGAGTACTGCCTGAGGGCGGAATAAAAGTTTGTTGTAATACATAGAATGTCCATCACAACTTGTGGTTCAAAATAGCATTCGACAGAATATGAGCAGAAATACATCCTAGCATCAAATTGCGGTTCCAGGTTCCTAGATTGAATTTACCTCAGTGTGGCAACCCTAAGACTTTCTTAGCCTGTGGTCGACGGCCACTGACTCAAAGATAGTAACTCTATAGTCACGCTCGGGCGACTGTCACCATGTTTGTCATCACCTTCAATGAGACCATCTGCATAGCTTACAATACAACACCGTACTGTGCAGTAATTCTCAATACAGAGGAATATGATTTCGTGTTATCATGACAATCGGTTGGGCCAATGCTACAGTCAATCTCACTCTTCTGGACTATCTGAATACTCTGCAGTGGTACGCGATGCTGAGGAAATGAATTTCTTTTCATCACGAGAATTGGTATCAATTTAGATACCTTGAATCATTAATACTAAAAGTCTATGATACCATGATTACTGTATAATACTGCTCAATACCAGTCATTATCATCTACTACATTACTTTTGGCTTTGTGATATTCTAGTTGTCATTACTTGTCATATTTCTTTTCAAACTCTATGATGCTATGATTACTGTTGAATACTGCTCAATACCGATCATTATTATTCACTACGTTATTTTGGCAGTCTGATAATTCTAGTTGACATAATTCCGTTCGAACTCTATGATGCTTTGATTACTGTCGACTACTGCTCAATACCGATCATTATCATTCACTACGTTACTTTTGCCTTGTGATAATTCTAGTTGGCGTTACTTGTCATATTTCCATTCGAACTCTTTGATGCTATGATTACTGTTGAATACTGCTTAATACCAATCATTGTCATTCACTATCTTTCTTTTGGCTTTGTCTGATAATTCTAGTTGTTGAGACTTGTCATTATTGTCATTACCATATTGAATTAATCAGTATTGGCCAATATGGACTGCTCCCTGACAACAACCTGACCTCTAAGTGACATCGTTTGATTCTATTACATTGCATCACCTTTCCTTTGCCTCCTACTCTATTGCTACCCATCTCACCATGAATATGATTCATCCAGCCTATCTTCCGCATCATCGCTACAACATACATCACCAACTATTTTGGCAGACGACGATGAAGTTGAGTATCGGTCACTGTCTTCAGACTCTGAATTCACTCCAGTAATACAGCCTAACCATTGTCTCAACCACTGTATACTGTCATTTACAGCCATGTAGGCGACAACGTTCAAGGCGAAGACGTTCCTCCAACCAAGAAATCCAAGTTGGGTAATCTTGATCATCCAATACTGTCAGTTACTGACCACTACTGACTAGTCCGATCATGACGAGGATTGGGACCAGGATGTTGGTTCCGAATTCAACGGTGAAGCTCCTGAGAGTCAGCCATCAAGGATACGGCAGTCTGCCCATGGCCCACCCCGAATCCCAAATAGAGCAACACAAGTATAAACTAATCTGTCTTCGTTGGTACGCTCGCTGAGCTGACTATACTAGGATGCTTCTGAAGAAGAGGTCAATGATTTCCCTGATAAGGATGATGTCATTTTCAGTGAATTTTCAGACAAAATCATTGCCATGGCTCAAGATCTTGCGCGGCAGAATTCTAAGTACTCTACAAATGAGATTCTCGAACGGTCCCTGAACATTACAATTGCAGCAGCCAAACAACTTCATTTCAATACACTGTCAGGCTGGCAGATAGCTATGTGTGAGGAGAAGGAGCTTGTAGCTACAGACTACCGGCAGCCCATATCTGGCAAATACTACAAAGCAAGAAAGGGGTTCGATGGTCGCTACTCTCAGTATGTTGCAGAAGTCTACCAAAATCCTGAGCAGAGAGAATTCTACATGAAGAGAGCTGAGGAGATACACCAGAAGGGGAGAGTAGGTGTTTTGACCTCGCTGAAGTCTATACAGAATAAGAGTCAGAACCAGTTAACAAAGTTTCTTCACAAACTTCTTGGAAATGAGTTGCACCTGATTGTCATGGCTGTTCCCTCAAAAGCAAAGCCAATTCTTTTCACTTCGGCAGGTTTTGGCAGCGCATATTACAAGCTCATTGTACAAAGCAGTCATGGTCAAAATGAGTATATTACAACCTGCGCGGGTGGAGTATCATTGCAAGAAGCAGCCAAAGCAACCACAAGCACATATAATGGCACCTCTGGAAGAAATCTCATGTATTCCGAAATTGTCCAAATCCTGAAGGAACTAATCAGTAAAAACATATACTGCCTACCAAAAGGCAATGCTGATGAAAGGTTTGTATATGTATAGACTCCAAGTTACATTCAGCAGACACTATCTAAACCATTCCAAGATGCAGACTAGTTAGATTTCTGCAGCAGAACAAGTTCCAATGGAGTGCCCTATCAGCATTTGGGGATACGCAACAGGAAATTACAAACAATATACTGTCTGAGGTTTTGGGTCGGATGAAAATGATCCATGCTGCTTGGGGGGTGAAAACATTGAAGTTAGTAAAGGGGTAGAAGTGCCTGACTTGTTAGGAATTCAATGAACACTACTGTTCTATATTCGCCAAGTAATGTCTATCATTCGTGTATACAACACAACAGTAGAATACCGTCGAAAGGGGATGACTGGTAGCAGTTGTGGTGCTTCGCCATCTAGCCAGCTTGCCCGGAGGCGTCGTGGATTGGCGGTCTGTCATACTCTACATAGAGTAAATTCAACAAACCCTGTAGCAGCAAATATATGACAGTACTGTTCTGTATTGATTGTTACAACTGTAGCATTTCTGATACCCGCAACACATGATTAGTACTTTTACCATTGATATAGTGGTAACCAATATACGACTGTAGTGCTCGATATCGATCTATGCCTTCATAGTATTTCCAATGCTCAAAACTTTGTTACTACATTTACCACCATCAGTGTAACAGCCAATATCCGACAGAACTGCTCAGTATCGATCTTTATCAGTATTTTCCAACACTCCAAAATATTGAGTAACAGCCAATATCAGACAGTAAGTTACAGTTCTGTATTGATTTTTATTGTTGTATCATTTTTCTAACTTCTAAAACTTATAATTACTACAATTACAACTAACACTGTAGCAGCCAATATTGGATAGTACTGCTCAGTACTAACTTGAATATCAAAATGCTTATTCTAAAACTCGAAATAGATGGTTACCCAAAATCCAAAATTGGCAAATATCTTTTGGTATCAAACTTTACAACCACTACTACTGTCTCAAACATAACCAACGTACTGGAACGGCTCTTTGAATTTCCAGCAGCAACAATGTTCCATGTTTCCCTGACAGGCCGCATGGCCAAATCCACAATCGTTGAGACCGCGGCTTTTGGCAAAATTGGTGGTCGAAAGCGTGCTACAATGAATGTGCGCCAGGCTGACAATCCTTGAAAATACCATGCTCCAGACATTCGCCACAAACCTCACTGGCTTCGATCTGTACCTGTTATTAATCACGACAGAGGTAAAAGCAATCTGCAACTTCCGGATGTTTTCGATCAAAATTCAGATCATATTTGTGACGCACCCCTGGTTAACATACTGTTCAAGAAGAAACGGTTCCGTGTTGGTGAGACGAAACGACTTTCAGGTAATTGGACAGAAACTGAGAATATTCTGACTTAAATCCTACACCGGGGTGTATCGAGCCAAATTTGTACCGGTACTCACAAAGATCAAGTTCAAGTACAACTACTTTCTTTACAATGTTGCACAACACAGAACGTTGACTATTGCAACTGCCCTCTGTTCACCAGCACCTTGGTGAAAGAAGGTTTCTTTCCTGCAGCACCTCGCAAGCCACGAACTGCATTTCCGATGAGATTGTTGCAAGTACTTCCCCAACAAAGCGTCAGGGGCTCAATATTCAAATCTGCTTGGGCTGATGGCATTCTTGCAGTCTACCAATCTGACCATAAGACTTCTTTGCCTAATTTTGCAAGATCGGTAAGCACAATACAAAAACTATCGAGTATTACTGACAGGTACTGGCTCAGCTACGGGATTGCTATCACCATTGGGTGGCAGTGCAGTATGCGATAAGTATGGCTGTTTATTGTGATATTGATCTGTTTCAAGGGGAAGGTGAGAAATCCTGGGAGCTGGAGAGGCTCGCAAACCTATGCCCCGCTTGTTGTGACATGGTAAGCGACGAAGCCCATACAGCTTTCGTTACTCTCGACGGCAATAGGCAACACACAAGATTCAAAGATCGTTCATCTTTTGAATTTGAAGTATTCTCTCCGAAGCTGTTTGTCAATTATGGTTGAAGGCAATTTGATCTCGCTGCCAACCAAGGCAGACCATACAAAAGTTGTCTTCCAGATGCAGCATGTGCTCACCAATACAAAGCTACAAACGGATGGAATAGAGCAGAAGCCAAACCTGCCACGAAGATAAATCTCGATGAAAGTGGTTCAGTAGCAGTTACTTGTTTTCACGGCACAATTTTGCGATTCTTAAACATATATGGAGGAGGCGAAAGGCATAGTCATGCTATCCGAATGATAGATGCTATTTGTAATGATGTTCCTGAGATTCAATCAATAAACATGTGCTACAATGTCACTTGTGTATTCAAGTCCGCATTACACTGATATAAACCCAAATGGAAAGCGACAATACGAGCACGTATCAGCCGCTTCCATCAGTATGGACAGGAGCATTCGTGCCATATACTATATAATCTCCTTCGTACCTAATAATATGGTCTAATGATTGGTGTGGAACCTGAACATTTATGATTTATCATTCTCCATCTCATAAAATCTGGGACAGTATCTTCTGGCCCCAGACGTATGCAAAAGATAGACTCCTGTGGTATGCATCAGTACTGCTGGATAATGGACAATACACGTTAATACAAGTATTTGTTAAGAATCTTCAATGCCTTGAGGTGTTTACGCAATATGGGCACAAATCTTGATCAATGATGAAGAAAATGATAGCTCTTTGTAACCAAGCTTTGACTGCCAAGCACTGAATCTTGCAATTGACAGTTGCCGATAGAAACGACCCCGCCTGAAAGGCATTCGTTACATCAAAATACTTGGAAGAGCAAGCAAAGGACCAAGAACTATATTATACGAATTATAAGTTTGTAGAGATACTTCACAATACTATCCAGTACTGATTCATATTCAATGTAGAAAGCCAAGAGAAGATGATCATGATATTATCTTTGAGCTTTTGCAAACTGAGGAGCGTCCATCAGTGGCGATCCCATGAAGAAGGGCCTGCCAAACCGAACGACATGGTTTTCAGATCTGGGAGCAGCTACTGGCAGAAACTCGGGATAACCCGCCTGATCCCCAAGCTCTGTCTCAAACGGTCAATGGTGGGGTAGTGGCTGCTAAGCTATCATCGCTAATGGAGAACACAAATACTACACAGGAAGACTGGGTACAAGATGGAGAGCTATACCAGCAGTGGCGAAGAAGTGTTGCATTGAAGAAGATATGCAACATCCAGGCTCAGATCATACAAGTCCTCAGCGACAGAACGATTGAATTGGATATCCTCCACCGCCGCACCCAAGGCCAAAAGCAGGCGAAGAAAGTCATTACACGAATAATCTCACCATGGCGGCTACTCAATCAGCTGGAGAAGAATTTCGACCAAGAAACTGCACAGATTAACATAAGTGTTCAATAGTTCGGTTTAGGTGATCTCCAATTGCGTAAAGTATCAACCCACAGCCTGGGAGAGGGAGGAATTGATTGCGATTAGCTCTGGGATGTTGATCGCATGCTTTCAACAGCAGATTGGGCCAGATACAGCTTTGTACAAAAGGATATTGAATGGTGCTTCCTTTTAATGTGCATTATTCAGAAGCACGATCAACTGCAACTTCATGCAATGAGAATCTGTGGATGGTTACAATGTCAGTATAATGTACTTTTCAGGATTCTCAACTCATCAAATGTCAACATTTCGCATGATGCATTTAAGTTGTTACGGTTTGAACACTATAAAGTCGTGGACAACATGTTGAAGATAAAAAATGACAGCCTGTTATCACTGCAATAGAAGGAGCAATTGCAAGGTATCTGCATATTAACAACGAACCCTTGAAATCAATGATCATGAGATTTGACTCAACATTACAGGTCTGCAGTTGCCAATTGCGAATATTTTGAAACCAATTCCTGTCCTGCCGCCTCCATCGGTATCTGATGTCAGCAAAGAGGAAGAAGAAGTAGAAGGTGAGGATGAGGAGACAATAGAGGCAATTGAGGATGAACTGTTTGAAGTGCATGGTTATGATCTTGAAGAGAAAGTAGCCAATGGAATCATGATGCAGGATGAAATAGATAGTGGTGATATAGAAGATGGTATTGGTTTAGTCAACGATTTTGGCAATGAGTCTGAACTATCCCAAGACTTAGATTTTGATGTTTAATAATTGCAGAAGTATGTAATTGTGTTGTATATCATGCTCTGTAATGAGCATTACTATAATGTAATGGTAATTACATGGATAAGCTCGTAGAATTATTGATATCTTATGATTCCTTGCCCTTAACTATTGCCATCTTAATTATTGGTTTACTTCAACTGGTAATCAATTACTATACAGGCATGATCATTACCTCGATGTAATGGCCCATATAGACTGAACAGTCCAGTACAAAAATTTAACGACTTGTTGTTATATACATCTAGATTTAACCGATTCTGACCAAACTCATACTTGCTCATTTTCCAGCCATAAATGCTCATGCCAAAGTCTATCAACCTAAAAGAAATGGATTAGGTGATATACAATCGTGCATTTTACAGAGATAGTAGCATTAATGCGCTGTTGATCTATGAACTCCATAGAGTTGCATAAAACATATTTGACATTTCAGAATTTTGAATTAACACCTGGACTTTTGTCAAAACCATAAACTATCAATCATTTTATGGCAATAATCTTCAACAAAGCTCTTGAAAACATGAAATATAGATAGAGGAAATGCTTCATCAAGTCTATAAGGTTCAAATGCTGTAAAAAGAAGGCAAAAGAGAAGCTCAGTTAAAATTGGTTACATATATTTGGCACATAACTAAACATACTATAAGCACTTTCCTGCATACTTAAGTAAGTACTACTCTCGGCGGTAAATGACAGGCATATTAACTACCGTGCCGAAAGATCCTAATGAATAGTTTGATAATTCTCACAAGCAGCGACATTACAGTATGCATCAATACTAGCCATTTCTGTAGTTTACTCACCAGTGACTGACAGACACTGCGGTAGATTTACTGCAGCTTATCCACAGCAGTGAACATACTAAGCTGGATATACCATGACTGATGCAAATATACAGCAGTATATTTGTGGCAGAAACAGAGTACTGGAAATATAGCAGTAGATATACAGCTGAGGATATACAGCTGTATATCTAGATGCAAAGCAGCAGATATACAGTGGCCAATCTAGATTTATAGTAGGAAACATTTAGCAGCTAATATTCAGTTTCAGATATACAGTGGCAGTTACATGTATTATACAGTAATAGACTGTTAATCACTGTATACTATGTATAAACTTTCATATAGTATCAACACCTGAGGATTCTGGATACATGGTGGTATATACACAGTAGCTGATATACTCTGGTAGTTGCAGTGGCTGACACATAGTCGTCGATATACAGTGGTGGACATATGGTACAGCGCTTGGGAAGCTACTACGATAATGGTTTGGGAGCATCAGTCTCATGAAGTCTTCTTAAGGTGGCAACGCCGCCTCCTGTGCTTGTAGGTTATTAACCATAGATTCGGCCACAGCACTCTAAATAACACAGCCGGCCACCATAAATTCCCACTCACTTACAGTTAACAATTTCAATAGCCAGCACCAATAAATAATGCATACAAATGATCATGTGTTGTCAATGCAAAACCCTACTACAATTAAAACCGATAAAACTACCAAACCCATATCTTCATATTGGAATTCTTAACAAATAAATTCATAAGATAATATTTCAAACCATTACTGTCATGGTACATCTGGAGGTAGAGGAGATGGCAATCATGTCATTGGTGTTAGTGGCGGTTGTAGTGGTGGTGGTGATGATAGTATTGGCGCTGGTTATTTACGCCATCAAATGTTACTGTAGCCTTAATCATGGCTATCGGCTTTTGCAGTTAATTTAAAGTTCGGTGGCCTGAGCAATATTTATCTCTGGCTCAAGAGATTGTTAACTGGCTAAACGCCGAACCCCCGACACTCGACACTCGACACTCAAATTTTGTTTGGGTGGGTCCTTAATGGCCTCTGTACAACAGGGTAAATTTATATTTTAAGCGATGCAACATATCGCCATGAATTCTTGGTGAGGGTGTCATGGCGTCGTGGCATTGGGTAATGAAACCGAGTACTCAACTGTTGGGCCGGAAGGGCCAGAAATGTGTGTTTCGGGCATCTGGAAGGTTGTGGAACTGTTTGTTTGTCTGTTGGCTTGTTTGCTAGATAGATCTTGTGTTTTGAAAAATTCCACAGCCTTACAGCTTGTTTTCCTTTGTGATGGCAACAGCGTATATTGAGGGCTTGTCTGCTCTCTTGTTATACATTTTAGACGCAATTGACTCAAAAAGTTTCATTTTCTCTACATCGCTGTGCATCTTGCGACCCACGCACAACAGGTTATGAGACCTTGGGCGGCCACGATTCAGCGACAAGTACAACTATCAAACGGAGATCAGATCTCGTCTACATAGGAGCACAGCAGTGTTCCGGACGCATACGGAACGTGTTGGCGACCACAACTAGACATGTATTTGATGTGAGAGCACAGCAATAAGCAATGTGGATGCCATTCACAATAGAAACTTTGTAGGACGGATACACAACGAGAACCCCATGGATGGTGTTTACACAAAGTACTGGGTATGGGATTCGGACAGGACGTCAGAGCAGGCCATGGTGGACGCAGTGTTAAGCTTTGTGGAAATATCATAATATAAGCCATGGTTCAAGGAGTGGAGGATGTTTGGACATTCAAAGTGATGATATGTCAGCCGACCGTCTCTGCTGGAATGACAATGTAGCAACCAACAACGTTTATAGAATTGAATGAGAAACCGGGTTCAAGGAATAGATAGACGGACAGGGTTGAAGGAATTGATAGATGAACAAGGTTCATGGAATCCATGCGGAATCAATAGATGGACCAGGTTCAAGGAATCAATAGCCTGACTAGTTTAAAAAATCAAAAGCCGGACAAGCTCAAGGAATCAATATATGAACATCGTCGAGACGGAGAGAAGCAGTAAGTGGATTCCCGCTCGACCAGAAAGCATTTTGACGGGTTGTTCATTTCGGAGGAGCTCTGAGGTTTCGGACACCGACGTCGGAGACCGACACAGATACCGACAGAGACGATGATGGAGACTGACGGATACTGATATGGAGACCAATTTCAGAGACCAACACTGTTGAGCGAGACAGATACCGCTGGAGACCAACATGCAGACTGCTGGATACTGATATGGAGACCGACGCCGGAGACCGACCGATACTAATTCGGAGATTTATATGGGGTCTTTCATAAACAAACATGCGACTGCCAGATCGACCCTCCTGCTGACCATGGATGAGAGACTCCAGCTCCAGTATATGAAGGTCAAGGATGCCAAGGAGTTATGGAAACAACCCACGGTAGACTACAAGGCGAAAGTCATGCCGAACACATGTGGAATTTGGACCATGGATACTTGGGCGATGCCAACGGATACACAAATGTGCCGCTGAGTGCACTGATGATGTGAAATAGTTCAGGGGACCCCGAGAGACTGGCGGTGGCCAGTTGTGGCAATGCATCCATTATATCCTACAGCTCAGACGACGACTCCACCGATGACCAAGATTCCTCTACCCATGATTGAAATTGAGAGGCTGAGGATGGGGAACTGATACGGAGACCAGCACTTGAAACCAAGACGGATACCGATCGAGACTGAGACTGAGACCAAAACAGAGACTGACGGAGACCAAGATGGATACTGCCGGAAACCAAGATGGAGACTTATACGAAGACCGATGGAGACTGATACTGATACCGATTACAGCCAACATGGCATGGAAACATTCAGAGATTCAAAGTACGCCTCGTCATTGGCGGCGATTACAAGTCGAAGGCATCGATTAGAATACGCTGACCGCAAGTCTTGGCTACGTTAGGCTGGCATTGGCCATCGCAGCAGCATACAATGGGGAGTTACACCAGATGGACATCTGCACTGCATTTCTCAGAGTTCTCAGCCGATACAATTCAGTTCCATCAAAGGAAAATATGGTGGCTCTCAAGCATGTTTTTCGATATCTTAAAGGCACTAGGCATTGGAAACTTCGTCCCGGACGGGAAAATCCCGGAGCAGGTTGACTTCAAGTTTATGTGGATTCCGATTACGCTGGAGATACAGACGATTTTAAGTCAACATCAGGAATGGGTGTGATTACTGAAGGATAAGTGTTGGATGGGATATGGTTTAAATATTGAATTCGGCCCACTTGTGATTGGATGATATGATATGGAATAATCACGGACATTTACTTTTTGGGGCACGGTACTGTACTGCGTGTTTGTTGTTTCGTTTGGATCGCTGCCCGCCCCAAGAGGATTGTTGGGCCGGAAGGGCGGGAACTGTTTGTTTCGGGTATCTGGAAGGTTGTAGAACTGTTTGTTTGTCTGTTTGCTTGTTTGCTAGATTGATCCATTGTTTTGGGAAAAGCCACTGCCTCACGGCTTGTTTTCCTTTGTGATGGCAACAGCATATATAGAGGGCTTCTCTGCTCTCTTGTTTTAGATTTTAGACGCAATAGACTCAACAAGTTTCATCCTCTCTACATCGCTGTGCATCTTGCCACCCACACACAACATAATCGTCGTGGTAAGAGTAAGATTTCATGGATCAATCTAGCAAACATCACGAGATTTTGATCATGGTGTTGAGTAGTGGGAAGCATGATTCTGAAAAAAACATTTGCGGTCAGAAATAAAAGAATCGAACTGGCACCTCCTTAACAATGTATAGCGAACTCCCCACTCCCATTCAGCTCCTCTAAACTCGACCCGTCCGTTCCATTCAATTATCTTACGCACCATTCATGATCGTTCTCCAACCACTGACCGAAAACGGGAGTGTCCTTGTTATAAACCTTCGATTCATCTCCAACCTTCCCTTCTTTCTGAAATTGCAAGTGCAAAGCCCACTCTCTTTTTGCATCTCCTAAGTCTTTTTCCTCCAGGCGTTCTATCCGAATCCTACAGATATATCGTAAATTTGAATAGCAGATACCGTCTTCTTCGGGCAGCTCATCATCACTGCCTCCTTCCACCTCCTCATCGTCGTCATCGTCATTATCATCGTCAGAGTTAGATTCTTCCCAGTTGCCCTCTTCCTCTTCATCATCGTCATCGTCTTCCCATTCGCCGTCGTTGTCAGCACCGTCACTGACGTACTCATTGCTGTTGTCTTCTCCATCGCCCTCATCGTGCTCGCCATCATCTCTATCGCTGTTGTCTTCTCCATCGCCCTCATCGTACTCGCCATCATCACTATCGCTGTTGTCCTCGTTGGGGTCAAACACCTCATCTCTATCTACAAAGCCTAGAATAGCTTCTGTCACTGTCTTATGCCGTGGAGTTACACAGGAGATAACTCCATACCGGGAGTTCGCATCCCACAGTGGATATTCGCCATGTTCGTCGGGTTCAAGTGAAATTCTGTACCATGTCTGATTGTCTGTGCTTCCCAGGCGTACCACATTCACAACCTTTCCAAGGTGCGATCCGACTCTTCCTAACCTGATTCCTGGATAAGAGGCCACCAGGCCTCCACCCTTCGACAAGTATGCAGGCCCTAAATTCCGACGGACTTTCTGATTATAAAATGGGTCTTCCCCCGAGATATTCTTATTGAGGTATGATGCCGGAGCCCAGCGGAAACCATCCGATTGTAGTCGCGGGTATTTGTTGAATATGAATCCCCGATAAAATCGTCCCACCATACCCAGAAGTTCCTGCATTCTCTTTTCATGAACCTTCTTCTCTGCCTCCCGTTTCTCCTCAACTGTCTTGTTGGATTTCCCTGACTTAATCTGTAACAGTGGCGTTGGATCAAGGTTCATGAGAGTAGCTATGCACACCGTCTCGTCTGACATTTTGGTTGTGTTGCGTTGTCGAATTGTGTGCAATACGGGCTCGAACTTTTCATAAACGGCCCCGCGCATTTCAGTGATGTCGTGCTCCAGTGAGAACACAGGAACCGTTGGCAAACTATAGTTTGAAATGGATATTGAAGTACCACTGCGTTTACGTCGTTCCGCTTCATCAAACAGATTCCGTTTCGTCTGAGGACGATCTTTGAACTGGAAATAGAGAGCTTGGGCCAATACCCCTTCCTGACAAGTCCAGAGTCGTCGCTGCCAATTGGATAAATAGAGTCGGGCAGATTTTTCATCGAGTGACGATGTTGAGGGGACTTCTTGGATCCAAGAATCAAGTACAAGGACCCGATATGCTTCTTCATAGATCTTTCTCATCATGGCGATAGCAGATTTGCGATAGTTCTCATTCTCCCTGATTGGCACACAAAGAGTGTCCATCCAAAATCCAGCGATCTTCTTCGGGGCATCTTCGCCGAGTATTTTCTTCGGTCCGAGAAATTGAAAAGTATCCGCAGCGCCTGGGTCACTCGAAATGACGTTTAAGTCATCAACCAACCGCTGTAGGCGGATCAGTTGGCATCTTGGGAGGGAGTTTTCATCTTCGTTGCCCATTCCATCGGACCATCTGACGTCATAGGTAATTAGCTGAACAATTCTTGTGAGGGTTAAGCTAGTTTCGGGTGTCTTACACATGTGATATTGCTACGTATCTCGTCTCGTCAGGTTTGTGTTCTTCCACCCTTAGCTCCCCACCATCCTGGGACTCCGACCAAGATACCAATGGAATCCTTCCAGCCTTGATGATCTCAATATAACTCTTCTCATCAGCTACCCTAAAATTCTCACATCCTTTACAATCGCTGACATGTTTTGTGCTATATTGTTCGTTTCCAGCACGCCTTCCATTACAAGCCATCAAAGTGCAACATGTATGATCATCCTCCCAGCGAGGACAGCGAAATGACGAGATATAGTAGTGAACATCAACTTCACCGCGGTTCATAAACCGGAAAATCTCACTCGGGCACCAGCCTGCTTCCAAGAAACGCTCTTCCAAAGCCCTACAATGCCACCACGACCCAAAGAGCGGTTTAACATTCGAGTCCTTGATCCGGCAGGCTGCATCTGCAAGTGTCCATCTTAATGCAAGAATGGACATCGATATCTTGGAAGGTAATGACCAGATAGGGGCTCTTCCACAGTCGGATACCTGGGGGGAGGAATTCCTGGATTCCTTGTTACAACAGGTGCGGGAAACTCGGTCAACGTCTTTGAGAATTTTCTGTATAGTCAACTCCCCATCCTCCACCCGCTGGATCCGCTTCGACATCACATCCTGGAAATGCTTCGGATCCGGAGGTCCAGAAACACTCAATTCTTGAAAGCATTTCGATATGTCCCGGTCGTAGTGATTTTGGTCCTTCCATTGCTGGATGAATCTAGGGAGCGACTTTGTGGTGATATACTTGATTCCGTTCTTCTCTCGGACAAAATCTTGAGTCCTCACATTGATCCCGACCGCTTCAAATACTTTTATCAAGCATCCGAAGAAAAGCCAGGTTTGGAAAAAAGGGACAGCATCGTCAGCGAACTTTCCGGTGTATACTGGGTCTCCATCTAATAGACGTTGCCTCCAACCTTGACGATCGGGATAGCTCTCGAAGTCACCACCATCGTATTCCTGAAAATCAACCCAAGGAATGTCGATCGGCTCGGTGCCGTCTGGAGCTGAGAAATGATCCATCGGGCCTATGGCTCTTGTGTGGACAATAAAGTGGAAAAATGTCTCTCGAGCCGCGATAAACTCCGTCGTTGAGGTGGTGGTGGTTGGCAAATGTGAGTTGCGAGAGGTAAAAGCTTGCGTATCGGCGTGAGTAAGTTGGCTCCATGCGGGGTTGCCTAGCGCCGAAGACCAGCCCCACTTGTACTCCGACGTTTGCTAAGAAAACTGTGCCGTATTTTACGAAGTATTAATTCAACTAGTACCTTTACTCAATATGCAATCGACTATACATGCGCACACAGCCTCATGATTTAATGGAGTTCTCTCTGCCTTTGCTGAACGCCTTGCATTGGTGGGTTACACGAATGGGATCACCGCCTGCGATGGGATTCGGCTGTGCTATGTACTTTACAAGCGCTGAAGTCCATCGCGCTCGCCAATGGTTGAATGCGTGCTTGGTAAATCGTGATTGGTTTGTGTTGAAGCCTTGTTCCAGCTCCGCCCAGGTGCCCAGCAGCACCGCACGTACTTAATTCCGCGATTGTCGAACCTCTCTTCGCTTGCTCAACACCTCCGATTCCGACTCTCATCACCCACCTTGTCAACATGTTTGAGAAATACTACGGCAATCTTCTAGACAAAGTGTACTACGAGCCTCAAGATGTCAGATATTTTCAAAGCTACACTTACGAGGTTAATATTCATTTCCCGACGCATAATCTGCAAATTCGGAGTGCGACTAACGCACCAGAGCCAGAACGGTGAACCAACGGTTGACAAAGGTGAGCTCAAAGCCGAGCTTGTCGAAGACTGGGTTTGCAGAGCGGTTCGTCCGACACAACTTGCTTTCTAGTTCATGTAAACGCTGACATTTTCGGCGCGAAGGGTGAATTCTCGGAGCCAAAGATCACCCCTTCGGGTGGTCTCCGGCTTTTGTAGGTACCTACTGTATTCAGTTCTACATAATTTCAGGTCTGATAAAGACTTCCAGGATATGTGAGAGCCAAGAAAAAGCCGGGTACAAGAAATTTGGTCACATGGTTCCGTTTAGTCGGAAGACATTTGAAACTATTATGAAGGAGTTCCATCTTCCCAAGGAGTGGTTACAACTCGCGTCAATTAACTACAGTGGAGTATTTTCAAAGTTCGACGCCCCTGATGATGGACCACCTGGAACAGGTAACCTCACATCTCGACTGAAAATTTGAGTGTATAACAGATATCTATAGGCATAATGATAGAAACCTCAAATTTAGGGTTGGTTGGGCCTGTCGAAGTGGTGACTTTCGTGTTATTCCACGACGATCAGACCGATATAACCACTGGTATCCTCCATTATTTCGACCGGAACCGACACCATCGTGATGAGTTCTTATATTCGGTTAAGCAGAATCTTCCGCTCGCATCTGATCTTGTTCACTTAATCGTTTTGTACACATTTACGTATCAACATAATTTAGAGAATTATGTAGCTTATTTGATCAGGATAGAATATGAACTAGGAGGGCGCGTGGGAAAGAGGCAAGACTTAGCCAAAGGCTTCCAGGTTCTACCGGATAATCCGTTTCAAGCTATCACAGGAGTCAGTGATGCTATTTTTCAATTGTCGTGCTACCTCATCGCGGCCAACTTCGGAATGAGACTATGCGACTTTTTGTTGGAAGACGTTACAACAGGCCAGAATTAGCACCTCGGACGCCAGAATCTGCGACTACTGAAGTCATTATTCATTGGAAATCAGGAGAGACTTCTAGCTTTAGAGAGGAGAATCAACTCCAGGAACAGCATGGTGGGTAGCCACCGATCCGAGCAATTCCCCCTCACTTTCAACTGACTTGTCCTTCCTTGGTGCAGTTATATAGTGCGCTGTCTCAGAATGACAGTCGACTCAACTACCAAATCGCCAAAGCGGCAAGAATGGATAGTTATGACATGCGGGCGATTGCACTCTTGACTACATTCTTCCTACCTGGAACCTTTGTTGCGGTATGTACAATGCCCTTGATTCCGTTGATTATGCACGTTTTCGCCAGGCATTTTGTCTGCGTTCTGACGAGATTTCTGAGCATCGGAATGGAGCGGACGTTTGCTGATCTCCAATAGACTTTCTTCAGCGCAGGAGTTTTCAGTTTCGGGGGCCAAAATGCGGGCCAGTCCACCGCGAGCAATTCTATGGTTTCTAAAACACCAATGATGGTGTATTGGGCCATCACCATCCCACTTACCGTCGTAGTTGTTTCCTCGTGGGTACTCTGGTCTCGCATGCACAGACGCCGTGATCACGCAGCCGATGTCGAAGCAGGGGAAGAGGGAGCAGTCAAGATTGAGAGAGCCAAAACAATGTAGCGGAAATGTGGTGGATTCTGTTTCGGAGGATTCGTACTTGGGTATGGTATCTTGTTGGTCAGAGGAAAATTGAAATACGTTTTGAGTGGAATTTTGTTATGAACGATATGAATTCATTTTAATTATGTCAGGAATATTCATTCAAGGGATTTCAAACATACTTAACCCGATTCAAACAGGTATTACTCTATCGATTCCAGTGTAGGGCTTAGGACGGTCTCATACCGCACATAGCACGTATGTTCGTTCATTCCAACTACCTTCTCACAGTGGTGAGTATTTGATTTTGGGACGTAACTTAGCGGCAGAGCGCGGACAAAAATCTGGAATCCTTGAAATTAAGCTTCGGCATGATCAATCAATATGGTCGAATGTCGACGAAGATGCCCGAATCTATGTGATCACGGTGATGCCGAATATTAGCGGAAGCGTCTAGATACCGCTTCTATTGTTCCAGCGGACTTTTACCCGGATTGCTGTAATTGGTTTGCATTCACGATAAAGAATGCAAGAATATACATAAACGCATGTATGAGTTGGGGGAAAGGATTATATTGCTATCCAAACCAACTACAACAAACGAACTCGGCCCTTCGCTAATATCACGGTTATTTGAATTCAAATCTTAAATGATCAACCCCTCTTCCGCTTTCTAGTGATACGTTTCATGCAGATAAGACTTCCGTAGCAGTATAGTCAAGGTTAGTTTTGGCTACTAGCTAAGATGCCTGAAGCTCTGGCCAGCGTACAAAGCCAGCAGTGAGCTTAACTCAAGGTGTGAGCTCGACTTAGAGTTTATCGGTGTTACTGAATGTCGCGCGGTCATCACTATCATCATCTCCATAACCAGCATCGAAATCATTCGATGGTCGATCTCAAATACTTGCAATTGCGCATATACATAGAATCCATGGAAATCGCCACTGGCAAATCTGACTCGGAGATTTGCTCTCCCCATAAGTCCAAGTATTACCATTAACCCAATACCAGTGTTCGCAACCGTTCCGTCCGCCCGGGATTGCTCAGGACAGTGACGGACGGCAAGAAGCCGTCCGTCCGAGAGGGCGAAGACGGCGCCGTCTTTCTGAGGCTGGATGGAGACGGACGGAAAGGACGGCCGTTGACGGAGAAGTCTTAGCACACATAACAAAAATTATACGAAAATCATTTCAATTACTATTCTGACCGGATGCAAGATCTGTGAGCATCTGCTCCAACCATACCATGTCTGCCTCTGTGTCTCCAAATATTAAGCCCTCTGCACTCAGGATTTCATACATTCCGAAGCCTGTATAACATTATCGTGCTTGATTGGGTTTAGTCCAAAGATATACAGTAACCGCCCGATAATAGCGGATGACGGCCGACATTCTATCCGTCTTGAGGAAGGACGGGACGAAGATCCTTAGCGCCGTCACGTCCGTCCTTGAGGAATCTCGGACGGACGGGTTGGTTGAGAACACTGCCCAATATCATCGATTAGAATCCTCAACACCATGACTGTTAGCGATCATGATATTCTCAGCCTGAGGATACAGAGTCGTACTTTCATACTTCTTTAAATGATTCTTGACGGTATGGGTGCTGTCGCGCTACACTCGGAGTTAGGAGCTGACAAAACTTTCGGTCTATCTGTCAGTCCCACCACAATCATGACGTCGATTGACTTTTACACGAAAGTTTATTCCCGCGACCAACTCCGCGACTCGCATCTACAGCCTGAGCCTCAGAATCTCACGATGCCCAACAGCCATGGTGTTGAGGATTCTAATCAATAGTACTGGGTAAATGGCGATACTTGAACTCATGGGGAGAGCAGATCTCCCAGTCAGATTTGCCTGCGGAATCAATAATTTAAATTCCATACTGATACACCTTGTGTGAGTACGAGCGTGCGTGCGAGTGTGAGTGTGATCATATGGCGATGGTCGACTGCCTGCTAGATATCCAAAGTGGTAATGGCTGATAGAGCGGACTCGAAGTTCTAAGTCCACCAGCTACACTACTAGCCAGAGCTACACCGCTGGCCAGAGCTAAGCTACACCACTGGAACTAAGCTACGCGGCTAGTAATACTTGGAGCGAAGCTACGCAGCTGGATAGAGCTTCGGACAGTGGCTAGAGCGAAGCTATGCCCCTAGCTAGAGCTTTGGACACTAGCCAGAGCTAAGCTTCACTACTAGTAGCTAAAGCTTGCAACACTAGCCGGAACTAAGCTTCACTACTAGCAAAAGATTCCGACGCTGGTCAGAGCTTCGAGCTGGTGGATACAAAATCTTGAGTTTATCGTGCTGGATAACCTTGAGTATAGTGCTGCAGCCTCCTCTGTAAAAGAAAGCACGAAAGTATATCTGCGCAAAAGGAAAAAGGCAGCGAAAGCCAGAAAGCCTGCTGAAAGCCTGAAAGCGTTTTAAAGTGACTTGTACAGTTTTGAAATTAAGGTGCACAGAGAAGAGAAGGAGAAACACTCAAACTATATACAAGAGACCTTGTGCCCTAACATAAGCCAGCTTACAATCAGCTCATGTATATATTCAACATTCTGGGGCTCTGGGACTGAGAGTGACAATCCATGACCAGATCACGTGTTGTCACTTATAGCCGCTCTACATGGGCTCTGAGTTCATTATGCAAGGCCAACTCCACACAATACCACAAGTAACTACTTGTCCAGATACAGAGAGTGCCAGTATCACACAGCGTTTCAATAGATTTTGCACTGCAAAATCCTAGGAAACATCAATGAGGCCAGTACATCTCCTATATAGACGAGACGTCCCGCGATAACCGGCGGGACTACATCCAAAGCCATGGATGACAATACCAAAACCATGGGGGGCGAGATGACCCGGGCTCAAGTGAAATCATGTCCCGTCTCGTTCTGTACCTAGCACTACATGTCAGAATCTAGTCAATTAAAATCGTAATGCCTCAAGGTTGGGACGCAGTAATCAAGAAGTCGCTCGATATACAAGAATTCGACCTCACCGATCAGGAATCGTCTCTGATGCAGAAGGTTTTCGACTTGTTGAACGACCTTCCGAACCCCGTCCGATTTCCCATTCATTGCATGTTTACTTTGATAGAGCATTTCCAACGCAATCGGAGTTACATTGGATTACTTAGGAGCAATTGTTCTGCGAGGCATGCGCGATGTACATTGAAGTATCCACCATTGCATCAAGTTCTAGTTACACTAGAGGATCTCATCATATATCATACTTCCCATGGGCTTTGCCTTCATCCAAGCCACAGGTTGTGGAAGCATTTCACAATAGCATCACTCGCTACATTGCTAACATGTTGCGCAAAACCGGATGCGCAGCACCACCAATTATGAGTCCAGTGCTGAGTGAAGCAAGATGACAAGGCGGCGCAAACTAACGTTAACTGGAAGGAAGAGGCACTGGGAAAACGAGATGCAGCTGAAAAGGAAAAATACTTGAATAAATTTAAATATTTCAGCCATACGTGGTACATGTATGTAGAAAGACAAGCACCACTGGCACGCCCGTACGACTTTGCAGATTCTTGTGTAACAACCCAATCAAGCAGGCATTTGCGATCAAGCCTCAATGCGCACCCCGCACAAGTTCAAATGTTACAACTCTTTATCCCCGCATCTCTAAATGATTCATCATCTGCATTGTATATTCATTTCGGATTTTTTGCGTTCGCTCATCTAATTCGACCGCTGCGGAATCAGGCTTGTAAGGCGGCACAGGGGGCAGGGGTTAATCTGCAAGGATTATCATCATCGATGACACTGTCGCAGCCAAACGGGCAGTGAACAAACGGGCAGTGAAGCCAACCGAATCGCATACAGCTTCAGCTGAAGAACCGCCTGACGATATAACCCATCCAACACGCACATATATCTACTCCTCGCTTCCCCAGCCTTCACCCTTCATCCTCCTCTAACAATCACAATGTCAACCACCACCCTACCCTACCCAATCGCTTCCTTCCGTTCGCAATGGGCACGTCCAGGCGACGTCATGTCCGTCCTTCTAATCCTCGGGGGGACGTGATCCAGCGGGCACTAGCCCAACTCTCCGGCGGGCGCCTCACACCCGTCGCATTTTCCTTCGGGTGGGTGACATACGCCATCAGCGCTCTCCTCGCAGCCGTTGGCGAGAACAAACTCATTCCCGTCCCTGACTCCCCCGGTATCGTGATCAACGCGCGGTCGCGATATAGTCGGCAAAATAATTCTTGGATTCTGGGGAGGATTATCAGGGATTTCAATTTCTGGAAGGACAAGGGCGTGGCGGAAGCGGAGCGGGAGTTTCTCGCTGCGCGACAACCCTCTGTTGCTGGTGATGGGCCCCAGCAGAAGCAGCAGCCAAGAGTCGCGCTGTGTGTTGCTGTCTACGAGGCGGATTTTAGCAAGACTGCTGGGGTCGTGGAGCACGACTGGGTATGGTACAGCGGGCTGGTGTGTGCGGTTTTTCAGCTTGGGGTTTCTACGATACCGTGGGGATTATGGGGGGACTGGTCGATATTTTTGGTTACCGGATGCGGGATCATGTTATCGCTTGCATCTGGGTCGTTTCCGCAGTGGAAGGCCGAGAAGTGGGCTTGTCGTCGGGATTCGACCAAGACTGCGGTTTTGACTCGAGGGAATGGGTGGAAGGATGCGATTGTGATTATTGGAGCAGGGGTTGGGTTAGATCTCGAGGATTTGTCGGGGGGGAGGGAGGTGGATATTCCGCATACGAGGTTCTGGGCGAGTATTATGGCGGCGTTGTGGGTGGCGTTGTTGATTTGCGTTTCGGGGTTGCATGATCATACTTGGTTTTTGCTGGCGATTGGAGTTACGGGGATGGCGCAGAATATTGTGGTTTGTGGGGCACCAAGGAATCCTAGTGCTTTTGGGATTCATTTGAATTTTAAGGAGGCAATTGTGGAGGATAAGGTTATGGAGGTGTTGAAGGCGACCGAGGAAAAGTATCCATATGTTGGGAGATCACTTGTTGATGTATTCTTTCCTTCTGGGCTGAGGGAAGATGAGGAAGAGTATTGGAAAGAAGCGGGCAAGAGAGCGAAAGCGGCGGAAGACAGTGCAAAACGTGGGGAGAAATAGGATGGGAGGATCTTGTTTAGCGTTTCATTAAGTTTGTTTGTAATGTTAGAGAATATAACGATTGTATATGCCGAGTGTTTCTGACGTTGCTATGCTAGTCTCCTGTCGAAAAAGAACCAAGATCAAGATGGAGATACAGATCTGATTCCAGTACTGGATTTTCGTCGACTAGGAATTCCCGGTGCGACATATGCCTCTGAGTGATACTCTGAAAATATGATACCACCCCCCGAGCTCGACTCCCTAAGATTCTCAAACCCATTCTCATATTAAGCTCCAAAATCTTCTCTCAGCCGTAAGTTTCAGCTGGATACACCACGTGCACCAGGATGGGTAGGCGCATACTTTCGTCTAAGGCAACCACAGTTCGCAAACCAGCCGTAATAAATCACAGCCACCTCCAATAGGCTGACTCGACCGGAGCTTAGAGAGTTGAGCTGAAATTCTAGATCTAGAAATAAATAATGAGCACATGAGCAAAATTGGCATACTTATTCTTGCGATGACTGAAGCATTAAGGCATGTTCTAGATCACGCCCGAGATGTACTTAGGTGTTGGTACGTGCCATATGTAGTGCGCATACGCACTCGGTAGTATTCAGGCAACGAGTTTCTATACTGCGTTTTGGTCAAGGGATTGCAAATTATGCCGTGAAATTTTCTATTCGTATCCAGATGCAGACCGGGAGAGTCAAAGTCAAATGGTTTGAAACTGCATGCTTTCACCGCTGGTTGGAGTATATACCCACAGCTCGAGCTTGTGGCTCCATGACACACCATCACCAGGTCTTTGTTGAAGTGGACGTAGACTTTCATGTCTCGGTCCCGACTTTGTTGAGGCGATCGTTCAATCGCGAATTCGTGAACGGCTTCCCTCAGTCCAAATCTCGGTAAAGAGACGCAAAACCAATCTCAAAAAACTCATCCATACATCGGGTATCGTCATTTACGCAACTTCCCTATCTCCCTCCCTAATCGCAATAATCCTCTCAAACGCCCTCATTATTACCTCCCTCTGCGCCTCAGTAGTAATCTTCAACCCTCCCACATCTTCCCCCGTACACCACCTCCACTCAGTATGCTCCCCCGGGTTCGTCCTCACTTCCCCCTCCACAACCTCCACAACAAAACTAAACTTCTTCCCCCTCCCCCCCCGTCCCACAAACTCCACTACGCCAAGATCGTGCGTAACCGCCACCACCTCCAACCCCGTTTCTTCCCTGACCTCGCGCACCACTGTGTCCAGTAGCGTAGCGTCGCAGGGTTCCGTACCCCCGCCGGGGACCTCCCAGCGGTTTGGGAAGGAGTCAGTCGGAGCGCGGCGGAGGAGCAGGAGTTGGGGTGGGGAGGAGGTGGTGAAGATGAAGGCGCCGATTGCGAGGGTTATGAGGTATGGACTTTGGGAGAGTAGCGTGGAGGGTGGGATGGCGAGGGGAGCGAGGGAGGGCGGGTAGGTGTAAGTTGTCATGGTTGAGGGGGCACAGGGTGTGAGCCGTGGCGCTTTTTGATTTTGAACGTTGTTTGATGGTAGCCACGTGGTCCGCATAGTAGCCCTAACCCTTGGTATGCAGGTCACGGGTTATGGTTCGTTTGGTACTGGCTGCCAATGTTACTTGATGCGAGGAGACCGTGAGCGTATATTGTATGAAGTGCACAGATGAGAGAGAGAGAGACAACCTCGAGACTGTCTACACTGTGTGTGTGGGATCAGCAAGCAGTCACAAGTGCAAGTGCACATATGTAACATCCAACACTACCGCAAGTAAATGGAAGGACGTCTCTGTACTAACCTCCACCACACCTGCAATACGCTTGGCACAACTACCCTCGGCAATGTGTGTGTAGAGGTCTGTCCCAAAATTGCGAGATTTTGACTTGATGTAGAGGTTTCCCAAACAACGAGATTACTCAGATATTCGGTATATGGTTCCAAAATATTCAATTTTTCCCCTTACAATTTTGATGATCACTCTGTATGTAATGTGTAGTGCATAGGTGCAGTGGCCAGGCATGCTGCTTGCTATTATTAAGCACAGCGATGGCGGTGGTGATGATGATGATGGTGATCGATGAAGATCGTCGCGAAGTCACTAAAGTTCATGCGACGAGTGGCCGTCAAACTGCCACTAAACACTACACTCACTAGGTCTTACGTCCATCGAATGATAATCACTCGTCTATCCCTCTCTTGACCTTGACCTCCAGTGCTATATATCGTAGGTTGTCTCAATCTATCCATGCGTGTGGGGGTCAGTAGCCATCATGTTCAGCCGCACGTGAGCACTTACTTCGCAAAAGCAAGCACTGAAAATATTTGATTCTATAGCTAGAGTAGAACTGCTAAGCACTGGGAATGTCCCGTAGGTCAACTTTTTATCGCAAGGAACGGGGTACCAGCTGGCGTCTATTTAAGGTCATACAGGACGTCTAATGGTTCCATATGCATGCCATTCTACCCTATTACGTATACTCGATGTTGAGGTTTAATTAACCTTTCGAATCCTTACCTACGTAGTCAACGCATATGACGCAGTTTTGGGGTGTTAATACATGCTCTAATTATCTAGCTCCCTACGCCAGCGCTAATGAGAAGACCTAGCGTCGTTTCCAAAGTTCTATGCATGCTTCTATCAGTGACATAGACTACAGAACATTTGAAGACTGGGTACAACACCCCGGGCCCGGCCTCAAACACTGCTATCAATCTTGTAAACCATAGCAATTAGATTCAGGGTGTGACGAATACCCCGATGATCAACCTGCTTACAACGTTCAGCCTTTGCAACAGATGAGCGACAAGGATTTGGGGAACGCTACCGCCCCGAAATGCACGAATCGGCACGAAGGCGAGGGTTAGTCGACCAAACACCCCAACGGCAGCTGCAGTCGCTTGCTACTTGGATAGCAATAGAGAGCCTGGTTGTAGATGCCCAGACTGTATACAGTAGAGTACAACGAGCAGCCGAATTCGCCAATCCATGGAAAAATATAATATAATTCATGTCATGGACCCTCACGAGATCCCTCAACCGGCTTAGATGCCAGCTAGAGTACATCTACTATATCTAGTAGAACGGGATGTTTCCCTCCGTGACTCTCGCTTGGGGATGCTATACATTAAATACCCCTAATAGATTCCTTCGCCTAATCAACAGCAAGTAAGTAACCTAAGCACATAGCATGAATAGTTACAGCTTCACCCAGGATCACTCGGAAGACAGTATGTGATTTAATTTTTGAAGCAGAAATGATCACGAGAACAATGGCAACAAGAATCGGAATATGCGGTTTCTGGGTGCTTCGTCTCTCCAGAACGATAATATATTGATCAGCGTAGATTTCGAATCCTGCGACCAGGTAGCTGGGTGCTTAGAGAACCCGTGTTTAAAGCACTTTTACCAGATAAGCTAGGCGATCTGATCGTGTGATCCAGATGAACTTATGAGATCTTGGTTGGGAGTGAACCCGGACTTCTGAGCGAACATACCCAGAGTGATCAAATGCACGTGTCGTTCGTGCGGGGCAACATCTCCTATACCACTAAAGAACACCAGCATGTGTTCTTTAAGGTAACCTCGCTCTCGCTCTCGCTCTCTTGTGTCTTGGTCCCTCATCTATACCTTGCGCGCTCATTAGTTTTATTTCGTTTCCACGCGCAGAATTTACCATGTTTGAATGGTGAGAGCCAAAGCCTTTCAATAAACAAGAACTCCGCATAGCTTAGCTGGCAGTTCATTGCGCTATAACCGCCATTCAGACGCTACAAATGTAAGGTACTGGAAACACCAGGTTCGAAACCTATGATGCTTATTGTTTTTTTTTGCTCTCTCTTGTCAGCTTAGACGTGAGGGTGGTACAATTTCCCCATTGTTCGTTACTACTGTCAGATTTACTTGGGTACTAAATATTTATGTTGCAAATATGAAGGGGAGAACCGTATGCATAGATTAAGGTACAGAAAGAAGAGAGAAGGAGAAAGACTCGAGATATATACAGGAGACATCAGCCCCGGTTACCGTGAGCTTGTATGGGGTCTGTAACGTCTCAGATCTAACAATTTACAAGTACTCGGGTACAGGTGATTGTACATGATGGAAGCCCTGTTTTGTATGATCAGGGTCTGGATTTTTCACCACATTAGAACAAATGTCTGGTATAGCTAGGAGTACATGGTGCAATAAACGCTAGGTCTAGTAAACATCAAAGTTCAGGTGCTGCAAACAATTAAGTCCGAAACCTACATCAATCGTTTTTGCTCTGCTTTGATGTCGTGAAACAATTACTTATTCCTTGAGTGGAGTCAAATAACGCTGTACTAGCTACAGTACTGTACTAATAACCGAAAGTAAAAAAAAGAGAAGTCAAATTCACTTCACTCCTATCAACCCGTTAATCGAGTGCTAAATGATGATTAACTTAGAGAAAAAATGACACATTCTTCGGACTGGACGAGTGAAAACAGAATACTTAGACACTCAACGCCGAGTGTAACCAGTATCTCTCGCTATCGTGGATGTTGTGGGGAACTAGAACCAAAAACGTCACCGTGCACACGGCAGCTGGTGACCAGCGATGCTCATTGTTCATCTCTCAGTATACTTAATTACATTAACAATATGATATATATCCCAAATCCGCCTATATAGAACTATATTCCAACGTGTATGTGTATAAACCCCGACGTATAACCTAAAGAAATTAAGCTCCCATCAACCCCGGCTAAAAATTACCCCTGAACTCGTCTAATCGGCCAATCACACGGCCCGGGCCCGGCCATAGATTCCCTATCCGCTCTGCCACTCGTTGTTGTTGTTGTTTATTCATACACTCTGCCGCTCGTGGTGACTGTAATCAGCGCCGTCTGAGACATGTATCCACCCGTCTCAGATTCACCTCCATCAAGCAGCTATCTTGGTACCGCCAGAAGCTACCCCAAAGGAACGCTGGCATATCTGTTGCAGCAGTCAATCTGATTCTGGATATCCCAGTCTACAATATAGCTGTCCTGACCGACTGAACAGGAGATACTGTAGGAAAACACCGAGGTTACGATCGCGCCAGAACCCGTGAAATCTCGACAGAGGAGAGCCTGTGGTGACAGTAGACCCGGCAGTGCCAGGATCGTCCGGAGGTGGAGGGCCGTTGAGATCCTCGGGATTGGCGGCGAGCGAGGGTAATGCCGCGGGCGAGGGGGTCGACGGTGGTTGTGGTTGTGGTCGTGGTGAAGACAGTTCTATTCTGTCAGTTTGGAGAACGAGTGGGGTGGGAGACGTACTGGGTAGCAGTGGAACACACAGTTCTGTCTGTGGTCGTGGTGCTGAAGACTCGCACTGTCCTGGTAGACCTGGCTCTGGTCGTGATGCGGTGCGTTACGGTGGTCGTGAGCGTGCGAGTCCTGGTTACCGGAGGAAGAAAGACATCTCTGCACCATGGCTCATGGTCGTTATCCCAGATCCTCTGTGCCGCATCATCGACTACGGTTGCCAATTGGAATTGCTTGGAGAATGAGGCGGAAAGTAAAGGTTAGGTTTGTATTACAATCGAGCACAGAGGATTTCCTTAGCGAAAACATCAGAGACGTATAATAAATATGGCTCTCTTATGCGTCCACTGCCATATATATCTTCTAACTCACCTGCTGGCGTCCGGTGCTCAACAGGTAGCAGTTGCGCGCGCAGCCGATCAGCCGCATGCACAGTTCTGTTGCTTGTATAGGTACTTTATGATAAGTTTTATCTTAAGCTATATTGTCTCTTTATAGAGTTTCGCTTAGAACGCCTTGTCAGCCCTCCTTGTTTCCTAGTCTTTTTCCCCAATGCTCGCAAGCTCCTCCGCCGCAAGCCTGCGATCGCGCGAGTAAGGAGGAAAAGTCTGGGCACGAGAGCATTGTCAGCCCATTTATCTGCACGAACAGTGCCCATAATCAAAAGTAAGTTGTTGCTAGACAAGCAAACCATACGAACTGTTTAATATTGTCAAGCCAAATCAATGCCCATTATCACCTCCGCACGTGCCTAAAATTATTAATATACTTTATTGCTTTTGGTGGCGAGCCCACAGCACTTAGCTCATGCTCGACCTCAGCGACAACTGAACAAGTGATAAAAAGGATGGCAATATTTATGTACAGCAGGAACAGGTCCATTTCATGGATTACCATGTGATATTAGGTTTCGGCGTGCGTAGCTATATACAGCCGCTCAATGGAGGTATCAAAGGTACTCTCAAACTTTTACACTCATAGATACCACCAAATACTGACGTCAAGAAAAGTGACTCGTGTCAAACCGGAGATATCCTTTAATCATGACCAAGCTTTCTCCACGGACTTACTCGACTCTTTCGTTTTGTCATCGGATCCGATCAAAGCGACTTCGACGGTAATGACAACAACCTTAATCACAAACAGTCACATGCTTTGGAGGGCGGATCGGAACCTGGAAACCGCACATACGTACTCATACTTGATCCGTCTGTACTGTGAATCATAACTGGACACTCGGCAAGGAGATTCGTGCAGTCGACGATGCATCCGGGATCCAGCCCACTGATGCATCGATATCTGAACAGTGAACACTGCCCCAGGGTCACTCATATGCGTTTATGCTACACTGCCCACCACTACCAAAGTTACCACTGGCCAATTATGTCATTTAAATGAATGCGCGCGCGCTATCACCTTTTTATGACTGCATAAAGTTGCGCTAGTGCAACACACCAATAGACTCAGCCCCAGTAAGAATCTAGAGAAGTGAAAACAAAAATGGCGATCGACTGGTAGATAATGACCTCTAAGAGGTGACTGGAGGTCAAGTCTAGACATATATTAATTCGGCACCGAATTATAGATCTGCAAAGCAAGAGTTGGACATGACCGCAAACATCAACATGTCTCTTCTACCTAGCTTCCACCGCCCTGGCCCACTGTCGACGGTACCATCGAGTATGTGTTCTGCTTCTCCTACCATGATGTAAATCATATCCCTAACAGAATCTGCCAGACTCACCGACAACGGTGTTGAGCAATGATTGCAGGGACGAGATAGTTAAAGCCCTAGAACACTCGGTCCGCGACTATGACCGCCTGAAACCATACTTTTCCTGGCTGGAGCATCAATTCCAAAGCTGGAACCCAGACCCCAATCCGGTTGGGAAAATGTTTTGCGACATCGTTCTTCACTTCAAAGCCAATGTTGACTCGAAGATCGTTGATTTTGTCAACGACCCCAACAACAAAGATAGATTAAAGTCCATCATACCGATTAATTACTGGTTGAATGAGACTACGAATATTCAAACCGTAGCTCGGCTCTTGCGGATGTGGATGATGCTACTGGATCCCGAAGATGGAAAAACGATACCCAAAGCATGGATAGACCAGAGCGATCGCTTCTTTTCTGGACAGTTTACGGTGTCGGAGTTCGTCCAGGCTCATGAGCTTGACGTTCTATACAATCCCATCCCAACTACAAATCCACTTTCCAATAAGAAGATACTTCGATCACATTTGAAGGCGAAAAATCTGCAGGGAATTGCTGGTATTAAGTTTGTCTGGACATTTGATATCACGAAACATTTATACTTGGATGAGGCATATGGAGAATTGCATCTTTTCAGCATGCCATGTAAACTCGAACCCCCTTCTGAACTTGCTAGTGAGAAGGCTCTTGAGTAAGATGAAAATCGAACAGCTGTTGAACGACATTATTGATAGTTATCTAGGTCATTCGGGTTTCCACGTCTCTGGCGTTCGGAGATTCAGCACTCCTACGGGATGATATTCGGCTCTTCCAGTACCTCCGGCAGAAATATCTTCGAGAAAAGTACACGAGCGCTTAAAAAAAATGAAGCCTACGACAGCCTGGTCCTTCCGGAATGCAGTATCGGGAGAAATGCCGGAAGCTCCGAATCGTGGGAGCAGAAAAAATTTCGTTACCACTGGGAGCGCATACAGATCCTCAACAAGTATTTGCAAGAGAAGAGAAGCAGAAGATCTTTGAGGCAGTTGTTGAGGGATAAGAGTGATACGTACGGCTACTGGACAATTTGGTGAGTGGGTCGGCCGAAAGCCAGAAAGTAATACTGACACATTGATACATTGAAGGACTACGATTATTGTTGGCATTCTGACGTTTCTGGGATTCTTGATTTCTGCTGCAACTGGAATTATCCAGGTCGTAAAACTATACCAAACATCCGGGCCGACAGAAGTCATTATTGTAAAGCCTGGGGATCGTTCGACGTCGTGAATATATAGGTGTATCCAATGCAATCGAGTAAAGTGTTAATATTAGCGTAATTCGGTATTCATGCTGTATTGTGTCAATATGAACGTTTTTTGACATTGTGACTTGCAGGCAAGTGCACGTGGTGGGGATGCTTGGTAGGTACCCAAAGTTGTGAGCAGAGCAGAGCAGGCCTGCCAAGGATTACTCAAAGGTGTCTTCCACCTACATCTACATGCATCATTGCTGCTGTCATTGCCGTTCTTCGCCAACATCATCAGCATCGATGATGCTGCACACCCGGGCCCACGCACCCATACACAGGAAATTCTTGGGAATACTCGAGTATCTATAAGCTCGGATGAATGCTAATTTGGTTAGCGCCATTAGATCTCCCATTTATAGCAATTATTATTCATAAGAGGGCTTTATATTCAAATTTGTTTATTACCACAAACGGCAAATTCACCGCCCCTAGCCGAAATCTAACTGTCGACAAACCAACTAAATTGCCTAACCGTGAGGATAGTCTGATGATTCTCTCTAATTAGCGATGGCTTCGTACATACTGTTATCGGGCACTCTCCATTTGAGCCTGACAACGATCGGGGAGGTGGCATAATGTTTTCGTCGGAACCTTGAAACAATTTCATACGGAGAGATGCCAATTGAGAACAAAATTTTGAAACTAATAAAAAAGTACAAATCGTTTCCCAAATAAAGTGGATTGCAGCAGTTAATTTTGTATTAACGTTATGCACATTCGGATGGTTCTGTTACTGTAAAAAAAAAAACATCACTTTTTTTCATGTAGTATGTATACACTCTGTCAGACTAGGCGACGAATGAGGCTAGAAATCTGTTGACAGGTCTTCTTTCTCTTTTCTTTTCGATGCCGGTATACCACTCTATCTTTCCATCTGAATACACATAGAGGTATCGGCATCTCTGCCATTGAGTTCGAACCATTTTTCTCTTCGAGACGTGCTTCTCTTTCCCTTCTTCGACCGCGAGTCTACCTAGAGCTACTTAGTATATATAGTTCATAGCTTATTTTAGCACTTTGAACATGTAGTATATATTAATGGACAGAAGGCTGTCATTATACCGTAAAAACTCGACTAAGAGGTGCACCCCCGACTAGGTTAGCGCACTAAATCAGGTAAGAGGTCTGCTTAATACGGAAATTAAAAAAGGACCACGCTCATTTTAATTCCCGATATTTTGCCTTATTCGGTAATGTTTTAGGCGCTAGCCTAATCGGGGGTGTACCTCTTTGTCGAGTTTTTAGTCTCGAGTTTTTATGGTATATGTTCCCGGGATCCCGTCATGATCATTAATATTATTAAAAAGCTTGAACTATGAAAAATAGACATTCCTACAAGTTTAACACCCTCCAGGACCCAGTACATGCATTTTCATAAGATCACAGTCCCACCTCCATGGACTGCATCTATCAATTCTCGTGGGGCAATCATAGAACCATAAACCGCTTCGTTTCCTCGACGTATTAAACTGCGCTTATAATCCCTAATTTGCCGCAGATCCGTGTCATAATTTTCGCTAACCAATTCGAAAGATTGAAAACCGAGTATCATATCTGTATCAGTTGTTACTGTATCGCCAAACGCGGGGTCCGGTTTGACATACAACGCTGCCCCACTGAAAGGTGCCAGTGTTGTAGTTCCCGGGCCCTTGCTCCGGAAAAACCATCTATAGAGAATGGCTCTCGAGTGGACTCCATCTGCAGCATTGCTCGATCCCTTTTTTCCTCTAACCTTAGACTTCAAACAAAACTGACCAACAGACATGGCCGGAACTATAACCCGAAACTCCTCTGGTGTTAGAGACACGTTTTGTCCATATTCACCGCAAATATCGGCACTGCTGCACAGGAGGTAAAGTGAACGTCCTTCCGCGAGGTTATTCGGGGCAAGGTAGAACTTCTTAGCACTCGATTTGATATCAGAGACATCGACGCCTTTGGAAGGCTCGACATACGCCAAGTCATGTTCGTAGCCTGTAGGGAATTCGCCCATATCTCTGTCAAACGTTCGGCAAATGGTTCCGATCTGGGGTAGAATTGTTAGATACGCACCCGTTGACGGCTCAGCCGGATTAACATACAGATCGAGGGCCTCTTACCTGTTTCTTGGTCGAAGCATCTAAAACTTGAAGCCTGTCAAGTTTTATATTGTACGGCTGGGGTTTATTGCGCCATTTTTGCCACTGCCTTACAACCGAACGCTTCCATGAATTCCCAACATCCTGTACATGTGACTGGAACGCAACATGCGAGGCGATTGTAAAAACTACTTTGTTGTCGTTTGCAAAACGAAGCCCCACTCCGATGCGGCCTGCTGGGCCGTTTCTCCCATCCCTTCCTTGGACGACAATTCTGCTTCCACACTGAAGCAGGCTTTGGGCGGGGGGTGTGGAGGGTGTGGAGGACGCAATGCTAGTGGGTTGGGTACTGACTGTTTGCGCTTCAGTACTACGCGCAGTGTGTGTGACAGTTGTGGTTGCCGTTGGTATAGGTAGGGTAGAAAGAAAGGACACATGAAATCCAGCGAAAATTTGGGGATACATTTTCATTGCATGGGATTTGTCGAAGTCCTTGGGAACTAAAAGCTGTAAGGTGCCGTTGAAGAAAAGATGGAACCCCTGGGCGAATGGGTAGGTTTCAAAAATTAGATCGGCTAGTGTTTCGTCCAGAAGAGACTTCGGATCGGCCGGTTCTGGGACGGGATCTGGAATTGATTCTCCCCCGGTATGCCAGAAAGGCTTTACGCGAGGCATTGTAATAACAGGAGCTCCGGCTATCCGTAAAGGGATTTCGATGGGTGGCTCAGTCTCCTCAGAGCCGGGACCAGTGTATACCCAAACGTTGTTTTGAAAGTAAATGTTAAGCTGAAGTTCTGACGGTAACTCTCGTCGTATTTCTGACCAGTTGCCATCCGTCGCCGGTACCCGCTCGAACGCATTGCCCTCATCAGAAACTCTATATTCACCAAGCAAATCTCGGAGCTCATTTAAATCATCGTTTCGCAAGGTGCTAGGATCTGGAACCGAGGGATGTCCAACATCTAAATCGGTGCTACTGTCGCAGCTCCACCTCTCAAAACCAGAATCCGTGAATTGTCCGCCAACGTTATTCAATTCATGGATATTATGGTGTGATGTGATGTTCAAGGATCGAATGCTCCCGCTTTCCTGGATATCGATGTCAACGGGAGGAGTTTGGCTTAAGGGTAGGTCAGCTTCGGTCTTCGCGATCGTAGGTTTGGCCTGCGTAAGTTTTAGATTTGAGTCCCACCTGACATCAATTTCAAAAAGGACTTACATCATCGAGATCTGTTGCGCTTACGCAGTGAATGGGTTCCTGCGACCCTGTAGCCTCTTGCAGAACTTCGAGTCTTTGTAATTCCGCAATAATGAGATATATAGTGTGACATATTCCCTTGCCTTTGTAGTCGTGAGCCATCTGGGAGTCATACTGGCAATGTTTTACGACGATCCCTTCTTTCGATGAGATTTCATCAGCAATCTTAATATATTATTTAATCAGCTATAGCTACGGAGGAAATCCTAAGGAGATGGGACCATACCCTGGTTGATATCGCATCAATTTTTTCTCGAGCGGATTTCCTAGAGGCTGGTAGGGTGGGGGCCCGCTGTAGAGAAATCCTGGTGGGTATTCCGACTTCGCCACACAGTTCTTCCAAGGATTTCAGGAAGACGTTAATTTGTTTGCCCTCTCCGACAGGCCAGGTAGGGGTGGTTTTGACTCTTTCGGGAGAAGGCGAATCTTGACTCCGGCGGAAGGTAAACACTACCTTTTGAGCCACGTTTATGGCCAGGTCGATCACGTGTAGACGTGGTGTCAACCCCTTTGGCTTTGGCGCTGGCTTCAATGCACTTTCGGGATCCAAAATCTCTCTGGCCGATCTTTGGAACCATTCAATTTCTGGTCTAGACTCAGTCGCCTTAAGCTTGCTGATGGCCTGTACAAAACATTAGTGTAAATCTCACAGAATTCTGGCTCACAAACCTCAGAGACTATCAGTCTTCCGAAACCCCAAGCTACGAATATGATGGGCGAGTTGTGTTCCTGTTAGTACAATCAGAAAACTTCTCAAATTAGAGATTTCAGCTAATTAATTTATGTCTCACCGCTGCCTGTTCTATATCTCCACAAAGATCGATAAATGATGTTACCAGCGCATCGACTGGATTGATGGCGATCGTTTTGAAGTCATACTCAACCATCAAGAGACGAGCAGACGGTAGTTGCTTGGTAGCATTTGTCGCCCAGGAAAGTTCATTGTGTGAGTTAAAATGCTCGCCATATCTAGGTACAACTATTATGCTACAAATCACCCAAAACGTTGGTGTGAGCTCAGTTTGAACTTCATGGAGGGATGGATCAACGTACTTATGAGTGTATTTTGGCGGAGGAGAACCGAGTGTAACAAAATTGAGAGCCCGCGCCGACGATGGCGTACGCTTAGTCATGCCAAAAACAGTGGCAGATATAGCTATAGTGACGATATAGATGTAGCAAAGCCTCTCGACTATGTCGCGTTCAGATTTGGATGATGTCGAATCTAATTGCCATAGATTAGATATAGTGGGTATGGCTTGCTTAAAACTGACCACTATAAGAGTGCGCACAGAGGGGGCTGTCTCACGGTGCTCAATTTGTTTCTCAGCCGCACTAACTGAAATTCTGTTGTGACACGACCTTGTGCTTCTGCCATTAATCTGTAGCCAATAAAAGTTGATATTGCGAGATCTCCGTTGCGATCAGTGTGACGGACCAGCCCGAGACGCATCGATGGCGTGCGGTCATATGCGACTAGAATCGATGACTTTCAGCCCAAGCCTCGTCATCGAGTACCTATTACTGCGTTCAAAGACGCAAACTGTAAATCGCCTCGCCCTGCAGTCAACTGCCAGTGAGTTCGAATGTGTCCTCCTGCTCCATGCACGTGCATGCTGCTTGTCAGTCTAGACCCAGAACAACTTTTTGGAAGTTCTCTTTGATTTCGATCTGAATTTGGCAAGTTATTCTTCTCTATGCGTCACCTATAAAGCAGGTACTGGAAAGTACTGATAACGGTAGGAGAGTGTCGACACATGGTGTCTCGCGTGTAGGAAATTTTCGAAACGGCTGAAGACTAAGTGACGAATTCGAAATCTGAAACTAGGAACGAGTGACGGCCATGTGACGCAGCAAGATCTAGTTCGAGACAAATTAGGGCTTGAAGTAGCATTAACGGAATCGAAAGCAGTACCGCCAAAAGATTCCCAGGTGGCGGCGTCTATATTACTACCTATTTCAAACAGTATCTGCTTTAGGTATTGCTCGAACTTCATTCCAACCTGTTACAATAAGCAGGGTGCCATTTAGAGCTAGAGAACGTACGCGCGCGCGCATGGAGTTTTGTACTACTTTCAGACGGAGTATGTATATACACACAGACATTGGTGTTTTACGCCCTCTATTCATGAAACTCATGGCTACATCACTCTACATTCGGGGGCAATGTCATTTCCACTACCGTCTTCAGTATATATACAACCTTTATGCCAGGAGACCAGCCCAATATCTGACTGTTGTGGAGTTGACTGGTTGTGCGCAATTTTGCGAGAGCACTACACAGCCTTTATAATGTGAATGTGTGCAACGCCCTATGCCTTCAATGTCACCATTCTGGTACTTGAGTGGTAACCTAGCATTCTTAACCAGGATCGCATTATTTAAAATATTTTCAGGCCCAGCTCATTCCCACTAGCACTACGACAACAAAATGTAGACCTACACATACTATTCAAAACCAAATCCACGTAGCTCCGGCGCCTGACGGTGGCAGGTTATAACATTTAATCCTCCACATAGTTGACCGAACTCGACCGAGTGACCATGTCATTCGCCTTGCCAGAATAAAGTTCACATTACATGTATCTGGAATTTTACTCACACTGGGGCGAATTCGCCTACAGCCACGGTGCAGCCGATCCCAAACCTGGGCGGGCAAGTTATGAACCGGTTATCTTTATTGTAGGACTCCGCTATAAGTTATACCGGTACCGCCCTTCTTCCACAAATATGAGGACCATACCTAATAATCGAAGGTGACCTTCGATTATTCCAGAGCTCCTAGTTGGGTAGATTTGAAGCTTTGCGAGCACTAACTGGTACTTTAATTATTGTTAAGTGTGGATAAAAGAAATGATTATACGCATATCCGGCGTGAGATACTGTATGGAGTGTTTGTACAGAGGTTTGTTCCACAGCAAGTCGCTCTCTTGAACCATCATTCTGTACCCGAGTTCAAGCCCGTCAACGCCCGAACTGGACATACAATATCACATGATTCAAGCACAGATTTCTTCTCATGCGGTAGGTTTATGAGCCTTGTGAAGTTGACGTGTTACTGTCATGTATACGATCACTGCTGTCACCGTTTATGTCTAATGTCCTTTTTTATCACCCACACGTGGTGCAACATGTGCGCAGACTGATCTTAAATGCCTACTGTGGCAATGAAAACATCCACTACCCGGCCCAACCATGTTTACATGCACTCTCCGATTCCAAAGCCCAAGAAGAGTCGTTAGGACTGTGCAGGGTGGCTGAGGGAATCGGGCCAGTCGTGACGAGCCCGGGCTCGTGCCAGGCCTGTCGTCACTGGCCCAGCCCAGCCCATTTATGCAAATACGACGAGCCTGGGTGAGTCCAGGTCAATCAACCATCAACCAATAATCAAACCTCGCGAGAAATCGAGTGATTTTTGAGAGTACGGTCGCGCGGAGGAAGATTGTGTGGCCAGGGGTGCGGCCAACTCCTTTTTCTACAATCGTGCTCTCTCTCTCTCTTTCCTCTTTACCATGTGCAGAGTCTTATGATTGCGCATTTTGGTTGCCATTGATCAAGTTCTTTTGAACTCTTAGACTGTGAAGCATGCAAGGAAACTGAAGAGTAGTTACTATGACTGAAGAGCTGCTGTAGCTGCTGGCTAGCTTATATGCCAGGAAACTCAGGGACTGAGAAAGTATCTACACTTTATTTTGCCGAGGACCATGAAGTGCTGTCAGTTCTACAACTTGTTATTTGACTGGCCTGGGTTCATTGTTCTACTACTTACGACTATTAAGTCCAGGCTCGTCGCTATTCTGTTTGCCACTAAGGCCAGGCTCGTCGTACTTTCATCGCTTATGATGGGAGGCCGGGCCATTGCATCAATCGCCCGGTATTAGCGCGGGCTCGTCACAACTGACCCGATTCCCTCAGCCGCCTTGCACAGTAAATAGCCACGGTCAGCGGGAACTTTACCACCTCAACCCGCTTGCTATCTACCCGAGACCTGTCATCAATGGGCGTCGTTATTATCATGGAATCGTCCGTGCTTAACGGCGGATCCATGGTGATCTCGCGCCCGATGTGGCCTCCAGCTTTCTAGGCTCAGTTGTATCTGGCCTTGCGGGGTTGGCTGAAATCTACCAGCTACGATCGGTAGAGTCTTCCTCCCGCAGATGCAAAGGCTTGCCCGATTTCGCCGCAGCGGAACCAGAGTCCTTCTTCACCCTTGGTATAGCCATAGTTCACACAATGATCTATTGCTCTGACGTTTGAGATCTGTAGAGTACATATGTCTCGACAAATAGTAAGTAGATATGGTATAGAGCAGAATTGGCATAGGCAAAAAAATAAAGGTCCTACCCGGAGTCGAACCGGGATTGCCGGAGTTAGAATCCTAACCATTACACTATAGAACCCGATCATGGTGTTTTGCCTTTTGTGAAACATTATATGGCAACGTTCAACAATCACACAATGGTTTTCAGACGTCAGTAGTTTATTATTATTTTTTTTAATCATACTGTATTCACTCTAACTAGAGCATGACAGTGCCCACTTCCCCTCCGCCTCCGGGCGAGCTGGTTAGATGGTGGAGATCCCCATCCGCTACCCTTCTTACCCTCTTGAGATGTCAGCAGTACATACTCTACAAATGGGGGGCTCTGGTTTCCTGAATTTCTCGTCAAATTTTTTTTGGGGGCGCGAGAGTACGTGTGCAAGAGAACCAAAAAACCGATATAAGACATATTATTTGACGATGCTTCAGCACTTTACAGCGTTACCGTGTTCCCTCATCGAGAAGAACTCCAGCTATTTTGTGTTAGAGTAAACGATAGCTAGGGCTAACCTATACAAACACCTACCACCTCATCACTGAGATGTCTGGCACCAATCAATATAGCGCACTGCTACTGTTACACAAAACGACTGAGATGTATTGGGTAACGAGGCGGAGCAGCGTTTCTACTGGTGGAGATGATGTGGGGATACACCCATACTACATACCTACTTGGTAAGAACTGATAAAAGCTACTTTCCTCCCATATCACCTTACCGAACCGAAGCCAATCTTCAAACTGTGCCTGCTTTCAGTCAATATGACCTTTTCCGACACACCAGTACACACCTCAAGCTGTTTTCACCAGTCATCATGTCTCCTCCTCATCTTCCCAATAACAGGGCTTCGCTGTACTTGTACCTGGTACTCCGGGTGTTCAATATCATCGTCGAGCAATGGCAATCCTCATCCTTTGTTACCTAATCTAGCGGCACCACAATCACGTATGCAACGATTATTTTAACCATTTTTCTAACCAGCAAAAGATACTGGCGAAGGTACCAGCGGTCATCGAATCTATCGCGACGGTAAGCGTGCCGCTTTAATAGTTCTGTTCATGGTGTTTGAACATTCTGACGATTTCTAGGGTTTGCTGGCATTACTAAACTCGTTATTCTCTAGTTTTTACTTCACATCCTCCATGCTCTCTGCATCTTCAACACCAAAGCCAAAATTGCCACCTACTTCCGAATTTTGGATTTCTGGATCTCCTTGTACAGTACTCCCGGAAAAGCCAGTAGCCTTTTGCCTCCTTATCATTTCGACGTCATACCACCTCATGACTACAACCGAGACGTTGATTCTGATTCTGCATTCAGGGTACTTCGCATGGTATACACAAGCGGTGGTAATTCCGGCGAATGCCATACCATACTGCTACATGAAAACTGCGTATTACTACCGCGACTGGGTTGCTGACAAAGAATTCATACTCGTACAGATCTTGTAGGTTGTATGGCTGTTCTGCATGTGAGTGTCCGGTTTGTGTGCTCTCGGTCAGCAGGAGGTACTGACGTTACTGTGTAGAGTATTTCCTGCCGTCACTTTTGGCTTTTTGTTGCTGCAGCTTAGTGCTGACTCATTGCGTTCAGACGGTGGGTGAAATTCGAAGAGAGCCGCGTGCCGATGTGACGTGCGGAAAAAAGGAGAAGGTCGAAGAGGTTCTTGTGGGTTTGTGACGACTGATAATGAGGTATGATGAATCTGTTTCGTGGGGTTATGGAGACGACCCCCGAGCAGAACTTCAAAGTCGAGAGGGTAATATCCTTTCCGAAGTCCTTCACCCGCCTAAATCTCTGTATCAACTGCGTACGTATACGCGTAGCAACTCTTAGATATTATTATTTCACACATTCCTCCCCACTTTGTGCACGTTACCAAAACGAAAAGTTACGAAATAACCCAGATTGTCACTGCCAGGCATATTCCAAACACAAAGAGAACAAAAAAAACAAAGGCCCGCACTGAGTCGGGAGAGATGTGGATCCTGATACCCGCACCATGTGAAATCAGCAGTCAATTACGTATACGCTGCACAACTATATAATCTGGAATCCACCCCGCATCAAATTACAAACACTCCCAGCTTCTTATGCAACAACTCAATCCTCTCAAGATAGACCACGATCTTATGCGCCGCCGGATTCCCCAATACCGTCTCCTCCAGCTCCTTCACGCTAACATCAATTGCTGTCACATCAACCTCTACTCCATCAGAATTCCTATCTCTCAATACTACCAACCTCCCTGCCGGAAATGCCGATAACGGAGGAAGATCCCATAGTGATTTTGTGACGGGAGATAAGTACAATTCCGTGAGTGAATCGAAGTACTTAGAGTCTGCACGGGGCACTGGATCCTGTTCGTTTATGAATGCAAGGAATAGCCCAAGACCCGAAGCTACCTGTGTAATTGCTGGAAAGGTGATAGGGGGTGCGCCGAACGTAATGCAATGGATCCGATGAAATTCTGCACCACTTCGTCAGCAAACCTGTGTGAAGTATTCGGCAACAGGTTGCGCAGACTCTTTGAAATGTCTAACAAACCATCCCGCCGGCACTGAGACTTGATGTGAGCAAACAGAAGCCCCGCAACGGCACCACCGGCGGAATAGCTGGTAAATAGTAACTCCGGCGGCTGATTCACGGAGGCTCCGGGCAGTAATACATGATGCAACGCCTCTACCACTGGAGCTATCATTTCCTTCGCGGAGTTCAAATACCCTTGATGTATCCTGACCGGCAAGGCTGGATCGTTGGAGTTCAGTCCTTTCTAACCATCTTAACCTGAGTATGTATATGGTAGAAGCTAGGTAGTGACGTACCAGAAATTCATCATCTGCGATTGTATCGGCATTCAGATTCACGACCCAGTCTTTGCGCAAAGACACCGAGCCGCGGATACTAACTACAACAATATGACGTGGCTGTGTAGGCTGCAGTATGAGAAGACGCTGAACGGAGGTTGCTTTAACATGCCCGTTCATCGATGTTGCGGGTACTTATCTCCGCTTGGCTGATTAGCCGGTAAGCTCCGTCCATGGAAAAGTCACCAGCTAAGTAGACTTGTCGAGTTAGTTTCGCCGCGAGCTGGACAACGCCCCAGTCGGCCTCGGATCTGAAATCCGCCGCCGTAAGAAGCCGAATTCACGTGGAGCATTGGGTGGGAGTCGCGCACATATCGGCGAGTGAATGATCCCCAACGCAGAAGATACTATTTGAGTAACGCTCCAGTTTGAACAACGCATTGTCTAGTTCGATCTCATTTCCGTCATAGGCTTTGTCACAGCCGATCAGCCTTGCGCGTCATGGTTGGAGTGGTTGCTTACATTCATCGCCCTCAAGCCTCTCAATGATGTCGCTGATATTTCTTGACGCTCTCTCGATGGCCAAAGCGGAGTTATGCGAGTTGGGATCAAGAGTGTTAGACTCTGATATCACGGCCGCAGTTGTTGCGCTGCCTATTGCGGCTGAGCGTGTCGACTGTCGCATAACGAATGCTGCTAGAAATCGAGCTTTGAGCTTGGTTTTTGCGGATGGTGGTGGCTGTGATAGGATGGACATCGATGTGGTAAATTTCGGCTTGGGAATCTTTGTTGAAGAAAAGCTAAGAGAGTTAAGGAACCTATTGACTCCTGGCTGCGAGGTGAAGAATGGACATCTGAACGAAGCAAGATGCGAAAGACCGGACCGGCGAAAGAAATGGTTTAAGGAGCACTTCCCCCCGACATGTTCAACTGCGCAAGTGTGGAATAAAGCCTAAATAATTAGCCGAACAAGCCGAGGCACTATCGCTAGTTATCTCCACTTGGGGGATAGCTACTTAAGTACCTATATATAGTTCGTCCCATAACATACATCCTTAAACCAATCGCGAACATCTCACCCTTTTCTGTGTATCCGCCAGTTACCCAACGAATATTCGAATTCCGGAAACTATAAGCCAGCCCAAAGAATGCGATGGTCAATAACAGCTGTCTCAGCTCCTTCGAAGATATCGACCAACAATTGTTGTGCGTGGGTGGCAAGATGCACAGCGATGTAGAGAGGATGAAACTTGTTGAGTCTATTGCATCTTTTTTGAATCTAAAACAAGAGAGCAGACAAGCCCTCTATATATGCTGTTGCCATCACAAAGGAAAACAAGCCGTGAGGCGATGGCTTTTCCCAAACAAAGGATCAGTCTAGCAAACAAGCAAACAAACAGTTCTGCAACCTTCCAGATACCCGAAACAAACACTTCCGGCCCTTCCGGCCCTACACTCCTCCTGGGGCGGGTATCGATCCAAACAAACCAAACAAACAGTACAGTACAGTATAATGCCCCAAAAAGTAAATGCCCGCGATTATCCCATATCATATCCCAATCACAAGCGGGCCGAACTCAATGCTTAACCATATCCCATCTAACACTTATCCTTCAGTAATCAGACCCATTCCGCGGCAGTGCTCCAGAAACGCCGGCTTCGCCAATGACTTCGTAAGTGCATCTGCGAGCATCTCCGTAGTTGCAATATACTCCATATCGAATTGGTTCTCACGTACCATGTCTGCAGCCAAGTGGATCTTTGTGGCGATATGTGCAACTTCAGTGCCGCGGTAAATACGGTTCTTGACGCTAGCTAACATCGATTGGGAATCCGTATAAACCATGGGCCGAATATCACTGCCAATCTCTTCCATCAGATGCATTAGATGGGTGATCCTCATACAAGTGGCGCCAAATGCATATTACTCCGCGTCTGTGGTCGACTGAGTGGTTGACTTCTGCTTCCTGGATCTCCAATCGACTGCTCCTCCGAACTTGATAACCATCCCTGATGTCGACTTGAAATCGTCTTTATCTTCAGCGTAATCGGAATCCACATAGACTTGAAGTCGACCTCCTCCTGGATTTTCTCCTTCCAGACGAAGCTTCCAGTGCCTAGTGCCCTTAAGATATCGGAAAACGTGCTTGAGAGCCACCATATGTACCTTGGATGGATCCGAATTGTATCGGCTGAGAACTCCGACTGCGTATGCCAAATCCGGCCTTGTGGCAGTCATCAAGTACATAAGGCTTCCAACCATCGACTGATACAGTCTGTTGTGGCAAGGATCTTCGTCAGCCTTCCGCTTATGAAGTTTCATACTAATTGGAATCGAAACGGCTTTGGCATCCTGCATTCCGTACTTATTTAACACAGCATCGAGAAATAGTTGCTGGTGGATATCGACGATTCGAAGGTTACGATTTCTCTCGATTGTCATTCCCAAATAGAACGATGCTTCTCCCATGTCGTGCATCCGGAATCTGGTTGCCAATTGGTTCTTGATATCTCCGATGTCTTTGCCGAGAATCAACAAATCGTTGACGTACAAGACGAATGCGGCGATTACTTTGAATTTATCGCGAAGCATAAACAGACCACCATCTACTCTCGATGGTTCAAACCCAATTGAAATGATAAAATTCTTGAATTCTCCATACCAAACATTAGATGACTGTTTCAGGCCGTAAAGCGATTTCCGAAGTCTCATCACAAGTATCCGAGATTTTCCTGCTCCGGATGTCGTTGACAACTTCCCAACGCTTCCGATCATACGGTAATAGCCTTGAGGAGGGTGCATATAGGTTTGCTGTTCCAGATCGACTCCAAGAAATGCCGTGCAGACGTGCATCTGGTGTAACTCCAAGTCGTATGCTGCTGCGATGGCCAAGGCCAACCTGACGTGGCCAAGTCTTGCCGTCGGAGCACAGGTTTCCTTGTAGTCTATTCCTTCTACTTGGTGATTTCCACCAACGACCAGACGTGCTTTGAATCTCGGTATCTTTCCATTCCCGTCTCTCTTGACTTTATAAACCCAGTGGCTTGGTAATGCCTTTCTTCCTTCTGGAAGTTCGACGAAATCAGAGTCAAAAACCTTGTGATCGACGATCGCACTCAGTTCTTCTTTCATCGCGATATCCCATTCGGCTGCTTGCCGGCTCTCAGTTGCGGCCTTATATGACTTCGGATTCTCAATGCCATCCTGGTTCCCAACTCCTTCGGATACCATGATAGCTGCATAAATTGGCGCGATTTCTTCCTCGTATTCTTCATCGTCACTTGCAAGTTGAGATGACTCCGCCAGTCTTCCTGGAGGCGGGCGAGACCTCCGACTTCCTTCTCGTGGTGCAGCCCAAGCAGATCCCAACGATGTGTCGAGTCCAGCCAAGGCTGTAGATTTCTTCTTCTGCGTTTGCGACGCCGATGGCTGCGTAGGAGGTACAATTGGAGGTTCGACCTGCGGTTCTTCAATGATTTCTTCATCTCCTCCGGATTCACTAACTTCGTGGATTTGACGTCCGGAATTGCCTTCATCGGTTAGCTTTGCTGTGTCAATTTGCTTCTTCAGGAGATCGTATTTCTTTTTCCAGCGATCCTCCGAATCCTCTGCGATTACTTCTCGATAGAAGTGCTCTGATAAAATCGCTTCATCTGCAGCATTTGGAGCCGTATACCTACGATCTTCTCTGAAAATCACATCTCTTGAACGATAAAGAGCTCTCGCCAACGGATCATAAATCAAATACTGCTTGGTGGTGATGCAGTAGCCCACGAATATTCCTGGAGTCGCACGATAATCCAATTTCTTCCGCTTCTCTTTCGGAATATGAACAAAGGCTAAACATCCAAAAACTCTCAGATGCTTGATTGTGGGTTTCGCACCAAGCCAGGCCTCAAACGGAGTCTTTCCAACGACTGATCTTGTGGGCGTGCGATTCTTTAAATAAACTGCAGCCTCAACTGCGAAAGCCCAGTACTTCTTTGAGAGACCAGCATCTTCCAGCATACTCCGTGCACGACCAAAAATCGTCCGATTCGCTCTCTCAACTACTCCATTCGATTGTGGCGTACATGGTGTTGTTGTTTCCTTGACGATACCCTCCTCCTTGAGGTACGCTGCGAATTTCTCGGAAGTGAACTCTCCTCCGCCATCGGTTCGGAACTTCTTGACCTTGTGTCCAGCAGTAGAATGTGTCTTTTCAGCAAGCGCAACCCATTCCTTGAACTTCGCCAATGCTTCCGACTTGTGGATCAGTATGTAACACGTAGTCCATCTTGTGCAATCATCAATGAATAGAAGCATATACCGGCCTCCTCCAATTGCAGTGTCGACTGGACCGCAGATGTCCGAATGGATAAGCTCGAGAGGCGTCGATGTTCTCGTTGTAATGGGCGAAAAGGGTTTTCTCACATTCTTACCCTTAATACAGCTGTCGCAATCGCATTTCCCTGTGAGCGCCGGCATACCTTCAACCCCCTTTGGGGTGATATCCAATGCGTTCAATCCAACGTGCGCCAGTCGTCTGTGCCATAGTATGCGCCGCGCGGCTGCCGATTTCGTCGGGTGCCCAATAGTCTTAAGCGCGACCATGCAACTCTCCGTGGCGACTTCCGCAACTGCTGCTCCAGTGATATCAACAGTGACAATCTTAGACTCCTCCGAATCCATGACTCGATCGAGGACAAACAAACCTCCAACCTGTGAAGCAGTGGCAATCAACTTCCCACGTCGGTTGTACAGGTTCAGACCGTAGTGATAAACCGACTCGACTCTCACATCTTTGTCCATGATTGTTGACTGTGAAATAAGGTTGAACGATCCAGGCTGGTGCATAACGTGCTGTAGGACTATCTTTTCCGATTGACCATCTGGCAGGCGGCCCGTCAAAATAACTTCTCCATATCCGGCAACATCTGACCGTACTCCATTAAATTCCTCAACTTGCTTGCTACCTGAAGCATATGCTGTATATTTGGAAAAATACGATCGTTGGCCACATATATGCGAAGTGCAACCACCGTCGATGTATCAATCATAGGCCAACATTGGCACATCCAAAACTGCAGCCATCCAAAAGTTGTCAACAGTCGTCGTCGCGGCCACCGCGGTATCATTTTTCTCTTCAGGCTTCGGTGCGGCTTTCTCTCCACGCTTCTTGCTTGGACACTCTCTGATAATATGGCCCTTATTTTGGCAATGGTGACAGATCATTTCGCTAGATCCTGAAGGCTTCTTATCTTTCTTGTCGTCTGACTTGCCCTTTTCTTTCTTATCCTTGCCATTGCACTTGCCCTTGTCTTTGCCTTTCTCTTTCTTTGCAAAGAGTAGGGTATCGTGACCAAGGCCCTTTTCCTGCTTGAGCTTTTCCTCACGCTCCTGCATCTTGGTAATGACATCGCTAGGCCACATTGTGTCTTCGGCTTCCTTATCCTCCATGAACTCCAGGAAGATCTTCCAATCGTCGTTGTTAGGAATGCCGTATAAGAGATAGAAGATGTGCTCGCCTTCGGGCATAACCGTTGCCTTCTTGCGCTTCTTCACAGCCGTCTTGGTGTCGTTATCTGCCGCCTCTGTCTCGTCGGCGTCAACACATAAGTTCCAATCTTGAACTAGCCTGTCGATACGGAGTGTGTAAGTTTTGACGTCTCCACAATCTTCTAACTTTATCTGTAACAATTCTCTCCCAATGCGAAACTTCGACCTCTTGACTTTCATCTTGTAATCTACCGCGAGTTGTTCCCATAACTCCTTGGCATCCTTGACTTTCATGTACTCAAGCTGGAGTCTCTCCTCCATGGTCAGCAGGAGGGTCGATCTAGCAGTCCCATGCTTGTCGTTAAAAGATTCCGTCAGTGTCGCATGTGCCAGTCTTTCTGTGGCAGTCGCATTTTCTCCGAGAGCCTCTGGTTTCTTCAGGTCGCCTGTAACAACTCCGAGGACGTGTTTGCTCTCTAACAGGAGCTCCACCTGTCCAGACCATTTGTTATAGTTGGCACCGTCGAACTTACCAATATTCATCATGAGGTTGTTGGCTGACATATCGTTACTTTGAATGTCCAAACTTCCTCCACTCTTTGAATCTTGACTCTCCTCCAACAGTACTTCGTTGGCGGTTGTCGATGTACTTCTCGACTATCCTCCCTTCGCTTTCGATAATTACTTTAATCAAAACGCTCGCAAGGGCTCATAACCTGTTGTGCGTGGGTGGCAAGATGCACAGCGATGTAGAGAGGATGAAACTTGTTGAGTCTATTGCGTCTTTTTTGAATCTAAAACAAGAGAGCAGACAAGCCCTCTATATATGCTGTTGCCATCACAAAGGAAAACAAGCCGTGAGGCGATGGCTTTTCCCAAACAAAGGATCAGTCTAGCAAACAAGCAAACAAACAGTTCTACAACCTTCCAGATACCCGAAACAAACACTTCCGGCCCTTCCGGCCCTACAACAATGGCATCAAATCCCGGCATCCCACGGGGAGAAGTCACCGACAATACTTCACTGGCTAGAGTCGATGACTCGATATATTGGGATGGCGTCCAAAGGGAGATATGCAATGCAATGCTGGCCTATTGTGAACTAAAGGACTTACCGGAATCTCCAGAGGAGAGAGATACGGCTGAGGTAGAAACATCGTATTTGAAGAATTTTATCGATCTTTGGGGTTGGTTCCGAGAACAACTGGTTGCAATGACGAAGAACGTCGCTGAATGTTGCAGATCCCTTGTCGCTGGCTGAAGTTAAAAAGGCTGAAATAGCCGACCCTATCAGACGATCTCTAAAAGGTGTTACAAAATGTCAAATGGGTTGTGAAAATCTAACTCGGGGAAGAATTCATCGAGCTTTGCACACTCAAAGAGAGGCGCGCGCGTTCACGACTTGAGGCTTATGGTATGATATCAGCTGAGCGTACAACACGGTTGAGCAATTTCTAAAACCACGGGTTGTTTAGGGTTTCTCGATATAGACGTTATTGAAGAGTATTGGAGGGCAGCTTTTCCATCGATGGAGGGTACGGCATTAGGTACGTTTTGGAGCTATTTGAAGGCTGCCGGCCCCCCTTGTCTACATGTTGCTTACATGTATGATAAACCGAGCAGTGGAGCACGTGCATGTCCATCTGGTGCCAGTACAGTGCACAATATGCCACTCAATCTTGCGTCCAGGTTACGTATGGGACTGTACTGAGGGCTGTAGTTAGTAGCGGGTATGTTAGGCGTTGACCCTCGAATCTTCGTATTCTCCGGCTTTTAATGTTTGAATTGCGCTAACACATACAGTATCATTACGGATTACGCCAAGATCTCAAACTACTGGAAAGAAAATTTCCCGATAAGTTTGGCTATGTACCAACACATATCCATCAAACGACCGTACCATCTGTGCCTTAGGTGTATCCACGAGACGGATCACCCACCAGAACATCTTTTGCGCGACTTCAAATTTACTCCTGCGAACAATAAAGGTTTGTGAAGCTATTACCCCATCTCTCGGTCACTACACACTCCCTAACATTTCGTAGCAGAGCTGGAATTCGGGCGAGAGATAGGCTTCCTGGAAGACTACCGCGCCGGAAAGACTTCGACGTCAGTCGCGTCAGTTTTTGCCCACAAGCACTTCGAATTTGGGACCGAATCCAACTCGAGGATGATAGGAAAGGCCACCGGAGCATTAAAACATATTCCCGGATTCCGACTAAGAGGACTGTTTCCTGGAGGAAATACTCATGTCGCCTTGATGTTCGGGCCGTTAATTATAGAGAATGGTGCTACAAGGTATGTAAGCGTGGCGACCTTGTTATTCCATCAAGAGCATGCCGTGAATTATAATGATGATATATGAAGGCATCCTGGAGGAGCGCTGGTTTCACCTAGGGATCCTTTGTAGCTTACAAGCTACGACCTAAAACCCATCCGAACCTATATGACGAACCACGAAGATCTGGATCAACACGGAGAACCGATTTCAAAACTATTTTCCATATCCCCGGACAGAAAACTATGGATATCGGAAAAGAAAGCAAAACCACGACGCATCTTAGCCGCGATCAAACAAGTTTGTGGCGGGGTTTTCACTGGCCAAAATGTCAACTGGGCGGAGGCAGAAGACGTTGTCCTGATCCTTTTTATGGTGGAAGCTGAAACATATGCCAAAGGTCGTCGGCCGACCAAGTCTCGACGATTCAATCGGGATCTTCTGCATAAGGGCGTTTCCAAGGTCTTCGACGCATTTAGAAGCTATTTCAGCAAGGAAGTCACAACATATCTGAAGATGTTCGCAGAAAGATTAGCAAAGACGGTTGACTTACGGTGGCGACGGCTTTCAAACAACTGCCAGGGTTTTTGCAATGCGATGCTTCGCCCGCCAGTGGGGGTGACGGAAATCTTCGACCGAGTATTCCCGTGGATTCCGGTCGCACTGGAGGGCGAGCTGTACGAGCAAGAGATCTAGAGGGTGGGGTGTGCGATTGCATTACTTGATCAGTTTCTAGCGGAACATTGAATACCTGCTTGTTTATGGCGGTTGGAACTACCAGCTCGCATCAGCGTTATGGATCTACTGCTCATTCCTCCACAGCGACCACGACCTGATTGACCGCATATCTGCCACGCGAGAAGCTGCGGATGGCGGGACAGACGCTATTCTCAGAAAGGCCGCTCTCCCAGGATACATGGAAAAAACCCTTGGAGCCCGAGTGTTAGATCTCCCCATCGACACGACCTGTATTCTCCAAACCCACCTTCTCCGCGCGCGAGCCTTCTATTCTCCAGACATATTCCACAACTCGCCGACTGGGTGGCTGGAGAACCGTTTAGCTGTGTTGCGCCGGCTAAGTCTGTTTAACGCCTATGTTGCCCAGATACAACTCCACTTCCAGATTGAATATTTGCGAGCGGGTAACGTGGGCTGGGACCCACCGCCAACGGATCTGGCGAGAGCCCATCGGACGGATAAGCGCTGGGGAAATCGAAGGGTTGCTGATAATGAGGTGGTGACTTCGGATGAGTGCTTCTCGTGTTGTCACCGTCTTGGCATGGCTTCGTACCCCGCCGATGGAGATGCATGATATTTATAAAGTGTGGAGAAGAGTGGTGGTATCGCTGCTGTGGGCGAAGGTAAAGGGGGAAGACCTGAAAAGTGGACTCCTTGGGCAGAGTGACAAAGTTTTGTATCTATAGCTTACACTATCCTCAGCGGGGCAAAGTATTTATTTGATGAGTAAAAACCCAAATGTTTCGCTTTGTTTGTATGTGATGTCAAGTTCCGTGCTTCATAAATATGTAGCAAGCAGCTGGCGGCACTTTATCTAGCCCGAACTATCAGACATAACTTCGATTGATCTGTTGCATTTTGTTATTTAGTACAGTAGTAACCGTTTAATGATGGCAGCAAGGGAAATTACGGAACCCGATGTTTAGTGATCAACCCAACTAGGTCATCTGTCCCTTGTCAAGGTGCCACGTTTGCCTGCGGTTGATATCCCGTGCCGCCTATCAGAACGTCTGGAAGTTACAATTTATCCGCGTGCCGTGGGATCGGGGTGAAAACGTGTCCGGGTATTTTGGCGTACCTGCACCGGGAACGTCCATGTGCAAACGCCATCGCTCAAGAACCCTCTAAAACGCACTCTATATGAGCTGAGTACATAAATTCACGACATTGAAAGCCTTAATATCTCAGGTCTATCTTTCAGGAGTGTACCACACATGTACTTACACCACCACCGAGATGGGAATGTTTGGTGATGTACTCCGGCTCCTGTAGTACAGGACTTCATTACATTGACTGGTTACATCAGAATATAGACATTATTGCCTGACTGGTGACATTTGATACACTGAAGCCAAGTTGAACAGACCTACTTCTATTTCAACCCAGCAATGTGCAACCTTATTCAGTCCCAGAGGTTATATCTCGATTCTTTGTAACCTGCACTGTGAGAGATCCGGTGTGATTAATTTCTCTGGTAAACAACGGCGCAAGCTAATAGAGCATATATTATAGGTCCACAAATCAGAATAGTCGGCTGCACTGAGTAAAATCCTTCTGAATACAATCTCCGGGCTCTGCACCAATCAAAGATCCAGAAGAATCTTGCTCCACACGGAGCTGACATGTCAGATCTCCACAATACGGGATCTCATGATTAGTATTCTTTCGTTTAGACTCGCCGAGAACCCTAACCCCGCAAACCGATCTCAGTTGAGCCCAATCAATTCGGTGTTGTGTCTGTCGAAAAGGAGAGCTAGTGTTTCTAGACCGCAGAGACCCTAGAAAGGACAGGATTGGGCTTTCTCAGACAGGTGGAATGTACGCTACAATTCGTAGGCTGCAGCCCGCTGACATGTTGACTGAAAAATCTGACGGAAACAAGCTTGCAAGTATGGGTATGTCGTTTTTGCAATTCCGGACTCTCCTGCTGACAGCTGCCCTACTGCTCTCAGATCCCTTCGTCGTGGATCTTCTATTACTCCTCAAGGAGGGTTCACGAGAATAGTATAAAGCCTCTAGGTGTTTCCCGTCAGTCTCAGACGATTCAATATTATCAACAACCCCAAACAGATCAACCACTTACAACTTCTCAGTACTTCTCGCAAGCCAAAGCATTCACTCACGATGCATCTCTCTCTCATCTCCATTGCACTCGCCGCACTCCTTCTCCAAGGATCTCCTGCCGCTGCAGCCGCTGTCCCCGGCTCGCTCCAGGTACTCTAACCCCGCCAGTATCAACATCCCCCTTCCCTCTAACCTCACCTGACCTACAGACCCGCTCCTGCTCGCGCAGCAACTCCGGCACACACTGCCAATCCTCGAACCAATCGACCGACGCCAACGCGCGACAAGCCCTCCGCGACCTCTTATCTCAATGCCAGAACGGCAACTTCCCCGCCAACTCCAAGCGCACAAGCAGCTCCTCGGTCAACGGTGTCGTCGCTTACGCGTGTAACGGCTTCTGTAGAACCCCATATATGCCGTGCCAGGATGCCGAGTGGAGTATTAACCGTGTGATCTCGAATTGTAACTTTGGAAGAGGGATGGGGTGGGATTCGCAGGAGACTAGAGGTACTTGGTATGGTATTGCGAAGGAGGGGGATAGTCCTTGTGGTTATGCGTATAAGGGGAAGGGGTCTGATTTTTAGTGGTGGGACGCTGTGGGGTGGTACCTGTGCGGTGGATGAGGAGATAGGGATGTGTTGGGTGTTTGTAATCGAGAGGGAGGAATAGATATGTATGCCTAGAAGATGAAGTCAGTCGAAATGGTACACCAACAATGGGGTCCTTGAATGACTGCTACCGGCTCGCCGAGTCACGAAGGGAGGACACACGCCACGTTGGCCCCGTGGTGCAGTGGTATCGCTCCTGAAAATATAGGTGGGGTATACGGCCACAATGCTATGGGTTCGAATCCCAGTGCCAGCCCCCCAGTGTGAAATGGGCGAAGGGTAGTGGGTGGGGAACTCCGCCATCCAGCTGGCTTGCCCGGAGGCGGAGGTGTTAGGGCTCAGTCATACTCAAATTTGAGTGAATATGTTGGAGCGGTTTGGTGAGTTCGTTATCACGTGGATTGGGTTAGGTTTGAGTGCAGAGCTGCTTGGACTTTAAGTTCTTGTACACATGTCATTTAGATTTAGACAGTTGGGAGAGAAAGTTCGGTACAACAGGTTATGAGCCCTCGTGCAACCACAAAAACCATGGTCTTGATGTTAGAGGTTTTCCCTTATTATACGTATAGGGTACATCAGACTTAGTTGCTCAGGGTCACCGATGATGACTTGTATCAGATGGATGAAGACAGACCCCTGAGGATGTCAACTGGTGAGTAAGCGGAAGGCTCAACATAGCTGGGTGGAAATCCCATAACATTCGAAGCTTCAATACCGTGTCTCAGCATGATGGGCTAGCTAACCGATGCGGAGACAATACGCACATTCAATCTGACAGTAACTCAGGGGTAGCCCCTTCGGTACTGGCCAAGGCATGGCACACACCAAACCATACTGCCGAAGCAAACATAACTGCCTTGCAGCCACCTCAGGGTCAGCTCTACATTATGAATCAGACCAGTGCTACTTAATATCAAACTAATACTGGGATATAAACTATACTTGGAAACTGCACACAGTTGCCCGAGATGGTAGAACAAATGATATCATCTTAGTATCAGGGACTTTGCTATCTCCATCGTGAAATAGTCAAAGGAGATAAGCTAACTGCGCCCCGATAGTTGGTTCTACCTAAAAGATAAGTGTTCAGAACTAGGCTGTCGAACCCCTGTATATTGCGTTTACAAATGCAGATAACTGACAGTGGGCACCACCTTTGAAGAATACGGATAAGACCCGATGACACTAAGTATGTGGCAAAGTATGGGTTGATAGCTCATTAAATCCTTGATCACTACTCCACTTATAAAGATGAAAGATACCTAACACAAAGTAATGGTCTGATATGTGCGTCAGCAATGTCATTGTGAATACATGATAACCTTTGGGATGCCTGGTGGAAGCTTACGCCTCTACATTGTCAAACGGAACTATGCTCGGCAAACTACCGAGAGCTACTTTGTTGCAACGATCGGTTGATTTGGGCAAACACTCACTTTGGTGAATTAAGCGTTATGGAGATAGTACTATACGCACACATCTGTTAGGGGTTTTCCCTTATCATGCGTATACGGTACATCAGGCTTAGTCTCCCAGGCTCACATATGACCACATGTGTCAGATGGATGAGAATACACCCCTGAGGATGTCTACTGGTGAATAAGCGGAAGGCTCAACATAGTTGGGTGAAATTCCCGTAATATTCCAAGCTTCCATACCGGGTCTTAGCATAATGGGCTAGCTAACCCATGCGGAGACATTATGCACACTCGATTTGACTGGAATTGAAGGGGTAATTCCCTTCAATGCTGGCCATGGCATGGAACACACCAAACCATACTGCCGAAGCAACCAGAACTGCCTTGCAGAGACCTTAGGGTCAGCTGTGCGTTATGGATCAGACCAGTGCTACCTCATATCAGACTAATACTGGGATAAAATTATACTTGAAGCTGCATGCAGTTTCCCCAAGATAGTTGGACTAACAATAAAATTTCAATATGAGCGATTTTGCTATCTCCTGAGTTAATTAATCAACGGAGATAAGCTGACTGTGCCCCAGTAGTTAGTTCTACCTGAAAGATTAGTATTTGGATCTAGACTGTCAAACCCCAGCTCTGTCACATTTGCATGATAACTGAGAGAGCGTACCAACCTTCGGGGAATACGCGTAAGACGCGATGACACTACGTATGTGGCAAAGTATCGGTTGGCAGCTCATCATATTTTTGCCCACTATTCCACTCATGCAGAAGAAAGATAACTAATACGAAGTCAATGGTCTGATATGCAGGTCAGCAACGTCATCATATGTGCAGGATAACCTTTGGGATGCCTGGTGGGAGTTTACGCAATCACACGTTGTCAAATGGAAACTCTCCTGAACCAACTACTGAGATCGGCTCGGTAGCAACAATCAGACATTGTACGAACACCAATCACAGTGGATTAAGTGTTATCGAGATGGTACTATATACACACATCAATGTATCAGAGCAGTACCATCAAGCCTTACTGATAAACCTCTGATGTGGAAATCATCACATATAAAAAGACCACATAAACCCACGGTTTGAACACAACGATCAAGCTCTAGCAACCATCCACAGTCAGAACAACAACAGCAGAAAACCATCTGAAATATTATTAAGTTTGTTACCTTAAGAATATCATTTTTATCTATGTCCCAATACACATATGAAGACATTATTATCTATAATGCCGCCTGCCTACACCAGTATTGCCAAACTGATCCTCACCTTGACTTCTTGTTCCAATTTCTGATATACAACAATCTTATGGACGACAATTTCCACTTTTGCAATACCGGCAAATAACCATCGCAGGTATCATATGACTAGTCTTCGGAAGACTACCTATACAACTCCTACAACTTCTAAGGAAACGGCTGTACCCTGCGAATGCCAGTGTACCTCCATATACTACAACGACTACAACGAACCACAATTGAAGTACACTTCATCAGCTTCGTCTTAGTCATTAAACTTAGGCTCTATCGACATCAAGTATGACGATAGCGATCTGCCTCTACCCATGCAGGAGTACCCCTGTAACAACATCATGGAGATAAAAGAAGTACTGTCATGGTTTACTGATATACCTCTGACGAGAAATGTTCACCTATAAAAGACCACACAAACCTTCTCGGTGAAGAAAACGATCAAGCTCGAGCATCAATCCACTGTAAGATCAACAGCGGAAAACCTCCTGAAATATCATTAACTTTTCACCTGAGGAATATTATATTATGTTTGTCCCAATATGCATGTGAAGACAGCATTATCTATAACGCTGTCTATGTACATCAGTATTGCCAAACCGACACTCACCTCGACTTCTTGTTTGAGTTTTTGCGATACAACAACCTCGTGGATGATTACTTCCACATTTGCAAAACCAGCAAGCATCCCTCGCAAGTATTTTATGACAAGTCTTCAGATGCCTACCTACAAGACTCTTACGATTTCTAAGGTAGCGGCTGTACCTGCGAATGTCAGTGTATCTCCACACCCCACAAAACTACGACAAACCACCATCAAACTACATTTCCTCAGCTTTGCCTTCGTCATCAAAGTCAGACTATATCGACACCAAGTATGATGATATTGATCTCCCTCCACTCACGCGGGAGTACCCCTTGAACATTATACTCTTTCAGATATTAAGCAAAATAAGAAGTTTATGAGCTGTGAACTGTGCGAAACCAAAGCTTGCTGTGCTGCTAAAATTAACAACAGCAATGAAAGTTATACCTTAAGGTGTTGCCCCGAACACTGTTCAAAATATTGCAATAACATGTGTAAAAGTTGATGTCATATCCAACAATTAGCAATTACAGCACTAAAGAGAGCAAAACATGAGGGACCATTTACGTTCCCATCTCGACAATTTCATAATGGTGACTCCCAGATGCCGACTAACTTTCGCAATGGGACAATTGGCACCTGTGTCCATCGCAGTCATCAAATCGATTAAATCAGCATCCAGGCCCTGACCAGAATGGGTCCAGAGGATACAGGGTCACTGCCAGCAGTCACATTGGCAGTACCTAGTGTTAGCAACGGTTCCAAATTACGGGTCCGGGTCGGTTCCGGGTCGGAACCGCTTGTGATTGGGCGCTTCGGTTCCATGGGTGGTTCGGAACCGGAACCGACCCGGACCTGCCGGGTTTTGGCGGGTTTTTTCTCTAAAACTATCACTCCAATTAAGTATTTGAGTTCTGATTGGATTGCGACATGTTATATACGTAGATTATGCAGTTTTTGACGCTCTTTCACCTCCCGATCTCCAATTTGCGATACGATTAGTATTTGTAGAGTCGCAGTGAAATAAAGCCGAAAATGCGACCAAAATCGACTGTTTTTCACAGCGACTCAACAAATACTCATCGTATCGCAAATCGGAGACCCGGAGGTGCAAGAACGTTAAAAACTGCACCATCTACGTATATAACATGTCGCGATCCATTCAGAACTCAAATACTTAATTGCAGCAGAAAAGCTGTGATTATTGGTGCCGATGAAAAATGAGGCTCTGCTGCAGGTAAAACCCGCCAAAATCCGGCGCGTTTCGGTTTGGTTCCGGGTTGGACCCGCTTGTGATTGGGCAGTTCGGTTCCTTTGTGGTTCCAGAACCGTCCCGGGGCGACGGGTCCGGTTCCGAACCGGACCGTGTACGGGTAACCTGGACCCGTTGCGAACACTAGCAGTACCAGGGGATCACCATCACGTTGAGAAATCAGAGAAGACACACCACCACCACCAGAGGATATCGGAGGTGACCCACCACCACCACTGTCAAATCCTCCAAGCCACTCACGCTCCGGAAAACAATGGTCGAGGTCAAAATCACGACCACTAGCATTAGGCAGTTACAGGGACTCCAGAATTCAGTTAACAGACCCTCCTAAGTGGACAGGGTCAAGTACGGAGGATTTTGATGTCTGGTGAATATGCATGGAAACATTAATTGCGGATCAATCACACCTGTTCACTCGACCAGCAATCAAACTACAGTACTGCAGAGGTCGACTGGAGAAGCATGCATTGGCATGGCATATGCAATGGGAAACAAAGGCCAGTAGAGAAAAGTATGATCGGAGCTGGGCAGCATATCGAGTGGCAATACATGCCAGATTTGATGATCATTTCCAACAGCAAACAGTATACCGGGCAATTATGGAAGTACGGTATAATGGAAACATTGAAGATATGATTATGGAGTACGACACATTGAATGTAATAGCACAAATCACAGGAGAGGCCTACCAAACAATGCTGATGAAAGTATTGCCACAACAAATGTTTAAACAATTGGCCACGGTCAATCTGGCAGTCAGGATGGATGAGGAACTGAAAGACCTTATTATAAACGCTGGAAAATATGTTGAGGTGTGGAAAGCCACCGAAAAGAATCTCGGAATCATGAGCAGACCTGCGAAACCAACAGGACCATTTTCCGAGTCGGGGTCAATTTTGAAAAGGCAAGAATTTAAGCGTTCTGCCAGATTTTGGAACAGCAGATCACTAGGTAAAAAACCTCGGAATAGAACAAAAGACACGCCCCGAGGGTTTAAATGTCCGGATGAGAAAACCTATAAACAGATGATTGAGGGAGTTCCCATAGAAGAAATTGATAGAAGAATTGAAGCAAAAGAAAGTTCAGGATGTACTCAGTCTTCGGATTGGAAAGGCGCCCACGGAAGGATGAAAAGCTTTCAGTGTGTCAATGTCATGAGCGGAACGGCGATTTTGGAAAACCTGAAACTGATCAAAAACTGAAAATTGGAGGTTTCGACCAGCTTGAAGATGATCCAATCGAAGATTATGAAGTAGAAAGCGATCAGGAAAAAGAGGCACAAGTACAAATATCAAACGGGAAATTACCAACTGACGATAGCAGTGAAGACGTAGTGGAAGAATGGTCGATTTAACAACAGGAATCCTTGGATTAAGGAACACAAATTACGGACCAAGGGGTGCCGAGAGATACAAGAAGAATTATGGTGATTAGGCAGGAGAAAGCCTTTATATAGTTACCGGTCCCAACCTTGAATATTCCGGAAGGGATGAAACTGCAGGTTGGCAGTTGTGCAAAAAGCAATAGTAAGTGAAACAAATCTCCTTATCATTTAAACAGGAACCAGTACGGCCCAGCCATTGTCGAAAAAATGGCTACAAAATGCAAGCAACATCCTGCCAATGGCGAAACCTCAAGCAAGCGACAAAACACAAGTGATAACTTTGTATACTACGAAGTTGAAACATTACACACAGTGCCGAAAACTCAAGTCGGGAAAAGGCCAATCCACAAGTTCTTTATAGATTACGATGACAATACCGAAACAAGCAAACAATTTCCAGTACACACCATGTTGGATCTAGGATAATCTTGCTTTACCATATTCCCGCAATGCGCAAAGGCATTCAAGATACCCGTCACATGAAGAAAAAGTGCTATCGAAGCAAAGACTTTGGGGGCAATTAAATAAGTCTACCAGGGTTATATACTATCCCACCAGGACTAGCATTTGGAAATCATCGATCATTGGAAACATTCGAAGTTGTCATCATGCAAGAAAGCTACAATATGTCAATACCAGCATGCTACATGGCACAACACAAAGTACCAGGAACAATATATGGTCATCTTCACTTCACCGAGTACAGAAAAAAATGTTACAACATGGCCAACAACATCCAGAATGGAGAATAACCTACGATAATAAAGAGATATTTCGCAACGATGCGATCGTTATTTCATCAGTGATAGTTGGTGCGACCAATCAACTAGCCAAAAAATTCACCCTACAATATCATAAATGGCTACTTTTGTTTGATCCACAAGAATCCAAAATGCTATCTAAGTATGGACCTCACGACCACAAAATTAACCTAAAGAAACAGACGACCAAGTTAAAGTAGGACCAATTCATCAGCTATCCAGAGAAGAAGAAAGACTGCTCTGGGAATACATTTTTAAAATGTTGAAAGATGGAAAAATACAACTGTCTCAAGGACAAGCAGGTAGCTCTATTCTATTCATACCGAAACCTAATGGTCATTGGGTGCATCTTTGTGTTGACTATTGACGTCTTAACGGATTAACAATGGAAGACAAAACAGTACTACCATTAATGGACATATTACACAGCAGAATGAAAGGAGCCACCTATATAACCAAGCTTGAAATGAAGTCAGGATATCACCTAATTCGAATGGTGAAAGAACATCAATAGAAAACAGCCTTCAGAACTAAGTTCGGTTCTTACAACTATACGGTGATACCCTTTGGATTAACCAATATACTGGCAACCTTCCAGAAATGGATGAAAGATATTTTGCAACTGTTTTTGGGAAGAGATGACAATATTACAGTTTACTATATCGACGATGTGATGATAGCCACCAAGGGAACAGATGAAAAGCACCACGAATAGGGCCGAAAAATACTACAGGTTCTTCAACATAACGTATTAGTGGTCCAAATCGACATGTGCGAATTCGAATAACAAGAAGTCGCATTTCTGGGTTTTTCAGTCAGTGGAAAAGAATTAAAAATGGCACCAAGCAGAAGTACCACAGTATCTAGCTGGCCGATGCCAAAATCACAAAAAGAAGTTCAAATAATATTAGGACTCTGGAAATTCTTTTGAAGATTTATCAAAGAATACACTGGAATAGTGGCACCTATTACGGATACACTGAAAGGAAATGGAAAGAACTTTGTGTTTGGAGATACTCAAAAAGCAGCGTACTATAAGATATGTATACTGTTCTCACAAAGATACACCCTTATCCTCAGTCACTACGAACAGGATAGGCCCGCAATAATCGAAACCCACACATCAGACTATACGATGGGCGCAGTATTGTCCCAAACATTCGAAGACGGAAAAATTCACCCAACAGCCTTTATATCCAAAAAGTTTTTGCTGGCAGCAATCAATTATCACATATACGACAAAGATTAGCTATTGTTTATGCAATGAAACAATGGAGATGCTATTTACAAGGAGCAAATCGTATAACAGTCATGTACTCCGATCATGTGAATGTCCAATATTTTAAGGAAACCAACCGATTGAACAGACGACAAGCTAGACGGGCCGAAACACTACAAGAATATAACTTCAAAATAGACTATCGAAAAAGGTCACAAAATGGCAAAGCAGATGTCTTATCACAATGCCCGGAGTTCATTACTAGGGAGGAGTAGAGTTTCAATGAACAACAAACATCTACTCGGACCCAGATATTGGACATCAATATGAGCATTATACCTCGAAGACAATGAAGAAGAAATACTGTTTTCAAGTTTTTCAATAATGAAATTAACCTCTACAATACAAATACAATTTAAAGAAGAAATCAAGAAGAACCAAGAGTATCAAAAAGTACTAAAGGCGGTAGAAAGCAAGGAAAGAAACATAGATGAAAGGTTAGAAATGGACGAAGACGAAATGTTGGTCAGGAAAGGAAGATTACATGGACTGGAAAGTTTTAGGAAAGAAGTGCTAAAGCGAGAACACAATTCAAGAATGGCAGGAGATTTTGGAAGTGAAAGAACAATGCAACTCATTACCAGGAACTTACACAGGCCAATGCTAGAGGAAGATGTCAGAACCTACTGCAACAACTGCGACTCATGTCAAAGAATAAAAAGCCCACACCACACCAAACACGGGTTATTGCACCTACTCGAACTGCCATCTTCACTGTGGACATATATATAGGTGGATTTTATTATCAACTTGCCAGAATCAAATGGGCATACAAATATAATAGTAGTAGTTGATAGGTTGACCAAGATGGCTCATTGTATACCAACAGCCAAAAGGGATTCAGCAACAGTGGCAGGACTGTTCTTGGAAAACGTTTGGAAATACCATGGACTACCTCTGGATGTAGTATCAGATAGACATGGAGTATTTACCGGATATTTCATTGTAGATTTATATCAGTTTCTAGGGATCAAACAATTTTTATCAACAGCTTTTCATCCACAAACACATGGTCAAACAGAACAACTCAACCAGACTATCGAACACTTTTTACGCACTTATTGTAACTACAAGCCGAACAACTGGTCCGAAATATTAGCAATGGCAGAGTATGCATACAATGATTCAAAACATCTGACCACCAAGATAACACTATTTCATGCCAAGTATGGATACGAACCTGGTATCAATTGACCGACAGATGTTTAATTCAACAACCCTGTCTCGGAATTATACACTGATTACATGATAGAAGTTTATCAAAATTTTGAAAGTCAACTGGAAAGGTCAGGAAAGAGAATGGGAGAATATTATGATGGAAAAAGAAAACTGACCCCACAGTACAAAGTCGACGATTGGGTGATGCTTGATGGAAGAAACATTTGAACACACAGAGAGTGTTGAAAACTCGAAGATAAGCGCTACGGACCAATCCAAATCACCAATGTAGGATGCAATTAAAGATGGTGCCGATTGAAGCTATCTGATACTTGGAAGATACATCCTGCTTTTAATTTATCGTTACTGGAACCCTACAGAGGAAACATAAACAATAGAATTATACAACCAGTCGAGGCAGACGACAATGGATGGATACCAGAAGGTATAATTGGAAGCGGACCCACAGATAATGATCACCGAAATGATGTTTTTCTTACCAAATGGGAGAAATATACACACCAAGCGAACACATGGAAATTCTTCAAACACCTTCAAGAAATAGCACCCAGTTTGTTAAATGAGTACTATGGAAATTATCCCAAGATAGAGAAAGAGAAGAGATGGAAAATATCGAAAACAACAACACAAAATAGAAAATTACAGTAGAGTTTGTGCTTTCTTAGATTAAACTCATACTGCATTATTTATAGCGGAGGTCACTATTATTTTCCTTGATGAAATATTTTTATACCAAGGAAAGATTAACTATATCTATAATATACACTGTCTGAGTGGGATCTATTGCAAGATCACTTTTTACTTTGGAGTACCATGTTGAAGTCAGCAGAGCTTGAAAGGGGGGTAGTATAAGGGGTTTTCCCTTACCTTGCGTATAAGGTACATCAGGCTTTGTCTCCCAGCCTTACCGAAGATAACTCATGTCAGATGGATGAAGACACACCCCTGACAATATCTACTGGTGAGTAAGCAGAAGGCTCTATATAGCTGGATGAAAATCCCATAATATTCCAAGCATCAATACTGCGTCTCAGCATAATAGGCTCGCTGACCCATGCGGAGGCAATAGACATATTCGATCTGACAGTAACTCAGGGGTAGCTCCTTTGGTGCTGGCCAAGGCATGCGACATACCAAACCATACTGCCAAAGCAAACATAAATACCTTGCAGGGACCTCAGGGTCAGCTGTGCCTTATGAATCAGACCAGTGCTACTCAATATCAAACCAATACTGGGATAAAAACTAAACTTGGAAACTGTATGCGGTTGCCCGAGATAATAGGACGAAAGCTATCATCTCCGTATGAGGGACTTTGCTATCTCCCACATGAAATTGTCAAAGGAGAAAGGCTATCTTCACCCCGGTAGTAGGTTATACCTAAAAGTTAAATGTTCAGATCTAGACTGTCAAACCCCAGTATATTGTATTTACAAATGCAGAGAAGTAACAGAGGGCACCCTGTTTGGGGAATACGGATAAGACCCGATGACTCTAGGTATGTTGCAAAGTATGCGTTGGTAGCTCATTAAATCTTTGATCACAATTCCACTGATCAAAATAAAAGATAACTAACACGAAGTAATGGTCTCATATATGCATTTGCAACGTTATTGTGAATGCAGGACAACCTGTGGGATGCCTGGTGGAAGCTTACACCACCATATGTTGCCAAATGGAACTCAGTGCAGCAAACTACCGAGATCCACTCGGTTGCAACGATTGGTTAATTCGGGCGAACACTCACATCGGCGAATGAAGTATTAGGGAGATAGCTCGATTCACACACATCATAGTGATGAGAGAACTACTGTCATGCCTTACTGATATACCTCTGACAAACGATGCTCACCTATAAAAGACCACCCAAACCTCCTGGTTAAAGAACACGATCAAGCTCTAGCAGTAATCCACAATCAGAACAACAACAGCGGAAAAACCACCTGAAATATTAATAAGTTTTTCACCATAAAAATATTATATTATGTATGTCCCAATACGTATGTGAAGATATTTTTATCTATAACACTGCCTATATACATCAGTATTGCCAAACCAATGCGTACCTCGACTTCTTGTTTGAGTTTCTGCGATTCAACAACCTCATGGACAATTACTTCAACTTTTGCGAAACCAGCGAGTATGAATCGCAAGTATCTTATGATATGTGTTCACAAGACTACCTACAAGACTCCTACCATTTCCAACATAGCGGCTGTACCCTGCAAATGCCAGTATATCTCCACACCCCACAAAGGCTATGATAAACCACCATCGAACTACATTTCTTCAGCTCAGTCTGAGTCATCAAAGTTGGACTATGTCGACACCAAGTACAACGATGTCGATCTGCCTCCACTCAGGCAGGAATACCCACGTAACAGATGCGGAGGTAATATCTTTGCGATTACAGTCCTGAATATCGGTAAAAACCCGCGGTATTCTTTGGGAATGACTGCTTCCAGAGGTATGTTTTGTAGGTCCTGTATTCCCAAGGCTTTATTGATTTCGTCCAATGTGACAGCATAGACTGTAAGTTTCTCCTTTCTTATTCTCCTCACAAATGGTGATCCCAGTACTGCATACATCTCTACTTTTGGTATTTCCGGATGTGCTGATGTTGTTTTTCTGTGCTTTTCCAATACCAATATGCTAGAATGATGCTGGCAATGCCGTAGACAGTAAATGTTTTTGAAGCTGATCCTTCAGGCTGCAAATTTAACTGTTGCATCGGCAAGTTGTAACCATGGCAATTCTAGTTCGATCTGATAATACCCTGAATTTATTACAAACGCTGGTCGTTGCTTCAGATATAATCTTACTTCTATATTTGACTTGGCCATGGTTGAAATGATTCCTCAAGTGATGGGTCTTCCATTGATAACCTCTGACTTTCATGATTGTCTAAATTCCTTCCCTTCTAACCGATGATGGCAAATATATCTTTGTCCACAAATGCCATCCTGATGGCTCCGCAGTCAATCCAAGAGTGTGTATTGACTATGTTTTCACTGATTTTCAGTGAACATTTCACAACGATATACTTGCTTCCCATCGAAGAATCTTTTATTGCAGCAATTTGAATTGGAATCTGCAAAATTCCATCAGGAGATTTGGCAACTGTAGCCAAAGATGATTCGTGTGCAGTGCAATAGCCATCTTCATTCCACTGGCTTGAACTTGTCCTGACTCGACTTCCTGCTCAACTTCTTTTTGTTTTCCTCAATATCCGAATGGTGTTACTTTCAACCATTCTGATGCAGCTTTCAACTTCCTTGGACAGGATGCAGGACATTGCCTGCTATCACTGCAGTACATACAGAGTCCTCTTTTCCCTTGCAGCTTGCATTCGTCCGGAGAAATTATCATCCCTTTGACTGCCAAGAGATCTATCCGAGTTAGGCCATCACATCCTGCCACCGTTTCCCCAGGTGCTGACTCCAGAGTTGATGGAGTGGATGTGCTGTTGTTCACAGTTTCAGACTTCGTGTATTCTGCTCTCATTCTGCCTGATTTTTTTTCAACAGCTCGAGCTTGGATCGGTGAATTTCTCTTTGAGCAGAGTTCAACAAGTTCTGTAAAGTCTTTCAGAATGTCAAAATGTTGTAGTGAATCTTTTGATTCTACCGATGAGCCTGGTTTCAACATGTTTACTTGTGCTGCTTCGGTCCAGTTGACATCCGGCACCTATCATTGAAATTCTGGGAAATACTGAAGGAATTCCCAGTCGGTGTGTCGAAAATTAAGGAGTTCTCGATTGATGGTGGCTCATAAGTTTCGTCCTCCGTAGGCTAGCTGTAATAGGTCCACCGGATTTTCCAAGGATGGGAGGTCGAGGTTACTTGTAATTCTTCTCATCTATAGCTGGATTAGATTCAATACCATACCTTCTAGCCGATTTGCTGCGTATCATATCTTGGACTTCTCATTGAACAATTGTGTTGATTCATCTGCAATTTTCATTGCTAACTGTGCCATCCATCCTCCGAGTGTTCTCCTATCCATTCCCAAGAATGACAGAATTTTGCTGCCTTTATGTGTCCTGTTTCCGCTGCTATTACCACCATTCCCCGCAAGTGCAAGCACTCTTTTGACCTGCTCCCGATATTGGTTTCTTTCCTCTCAACAGGGCCTTGACTGTTCCTCTGTTTCTTCAAATTCCTGTCTGAGGTTTTCCCTCCCTTCTCGTGCTCTGTTTTCAAATCGTTGTTCCAAGTTCCGGAATTTTTGTTCCAGATTTCCGTGATTGTATTCTGGGGCTGTGTGCTCTGTGGTTCATAACTTCTGTTGTGTATGAAGCAGTTCATGTTTCAGATTGTTCAGTTCTTCAATGACCTTGTTTCCTTCTGCCAACGACTCTGATATTGGTGCTTCCATATCCTTGACAGATTGTCATTCCTGAAGCCATGTGTTCAACCTGCTGGTTGTCAGTAATTGAGCAAGGCCTATCAGTCGTTTGTTGATTGCTTGTATATGTTGCCAGAATTGTTCTTCGAACATTGTCTCCGTCATCGTGCATGTTACAAAATCCAATTCTTGCTGCAGTTTTCCAGTCAACGTCACATTGTGGGCTATTCTTGATGTCTTTCCTAACATCTTTACAGTTTTCGCCCAGTGATTGGGGTAGGTTTTTGTTGATCTTCCAGCCGAACATTTGTGCTACTTCAAGGCACTTATCACATATATGCCTCCAGGTATCAGTTTTCCATAATATCCAACAGTCGTTGCCACAAGAAATTTTCCACCAAATACACCTACTGAGGTTCAAGCACATGAACGCCTGGCTAGATTCCAAGGCACAAGGGTTTCGGAACTGAGGGTCCACATTGAACAGATATACTATTGCATTTCTTGATGCAATCGAAAAAAGTATCAAATTTCTATATGCCACAGTGGGAGGTGGATGTTACGCCCCAATTCGGAACTGTTCCACAGTTGTGGTGAAATGTTGGGTTTTGATAATCATGATCTAAATCTCCTTCTTCTTTTGAACAATCGCCAAAACAAATTCAGTTACAGGTTCTTTCCTCCTTGCTCACGTATTCAGAAGTGGCAGTGGTTGCCCACAATTTCTGGATTCGTAGGTCTTCGAGGAGTTCACAATCTAGATTCACAACCGTGTCTCCAGTAGAATTGGTTGACCAATCTATTTTCGAATTTACTTGCTGATTAAAAAACTATGCAAGACACATTGCAAGCATGGTGACAATGATTGGAACCTGAACGGTGAGGATTACAGAATATAAAGCAAGAATATAACCAGTAGTATCGATTGTAGACTTGTTCTTCTGCTAATGGTTCAGGGCTCAAGGTTTTAAGAGTCATAAAACTGAAGGCCGGATGGCTAAGAAGTCTGAGGGTGGCCTGTACCTATGAAGGCGAGGACTGTATACAAAGACTCGATCCAGAATCACCAGGTGTGAAAGAAGTGAAAGTCGAAGATAATTGATCGTTTATAGTCCAAACAACGAGTGAAGAAACAATGATATCCTCTGCCCATTGGCCAGTTTATATACAGTAATTTCGCTCATGTTATGATACATCCAAACTTCTGCTGTCTTGGCACACCACTTTCGTACGATTCTATCGTTTCTTGTGAAATCCTGACTCGAAATCTGATTTCATTCTCATCGTGCTTTAGCATCTGTTCGAAACCTGATTTGAATCTCGTTATGTTTCATCATTCATATTATTCTCCAATCATCACTCCAGCATCGATTGTCACTGAACACAACCATGACACTTCGTGCCTCTGTATCTGCACTTAATTGCGAATCATGCTGCATCTCACATAAAGTAAATGTTGCTCAATGAATAAGGCAGAATTTAAACGTAATCTTTTATTTCCATATTGATACAAACACTTCTAATCCTTCCTAAGAGTGTGCACAATTGTACTCTGCACTTGAAAAAGCTGTGCTCAGCAGTTTATCTGTGGCCCCCCCATGGCTCAATCAGTGCCATCTACCGGGTAGCCATTTCTTATCAATCTATGATTGTGTACATATTGACAGCTTGGTACTCAACAAAGAATTTCAAATCGCCATCCTTCATGGCAAGGATATCGGTGGTTTGTTGTGTGTTGCATGAAGGTTGTCCCCCTCTGTTGGATATCGGCGCTCGTTGCCAACAGGGAATTTTGTCAGTGAATACAGTATCGAGTGTTTTGTGGATTCTCTCATGGATTCTTTCAGTTTCTGGCACTCCCAGTTGCTATTGTTGCTTGAAACAAGCGATTGCAAAATCGCATTGCGTGTCATCTACATTAAGAGTTTTTTAAGAGGGTAGAAGTTCAAATAAATCCTGGTGTTTCCATATACCCATGAACTTTTGCTGTCCATCTCTGAGTATGTGTGATTGTACTCTAGATTGATACAACCTGAGCATTTTGACAGTGCCATAATTCTGAAAGTTTCATAAAGGGTTCGTGAACATACATGTTTAGTGGTTAAGTAATGGTTGACTTCCTCGGTTGCAAGAGTATCAGCCCTGCCATCGGTGATGATGACCGCTGTATAGGTCCATTGGCTTGATTCATCCTCATATATTGGCCTTTAGAGTCAACTCATCCCCTGCTGGTTCTAGATCTTGTTTGGTCATTTGGGCGTTGCAGTGGGAGTGTCCCAGCCTTGTGCGTGCTCAAGACCTCCTTGAATTCTTGATATTTGTGGGAATGTGTTCTCCATTGTCGGTCAATAGGCACCAATTCGGGTGTCGGTGTCTCTTCATCTTTAAATGTTAACTGTGCATTCTAAATATCGAATGAAATGGAGGACGGTAGAGATTCCCAGCAGTAGAGACCTCCACCGGCGCCTCACAATGGAATGTGACTGTGGCATCCCATCCTCCCTTTGTGGCTGGGTGAGCTGGTAGCAGTCATTCAATCACCGTCACTGTGTTTCTCTTCTGCTGCAACTACCACCGCTGCTCCTCCTCACTTGTCCAGCTCATGGGGCATCTCCCACTCATTGGGTGGTGCCTTCAATGCATGCTCACACCAACCCGTGTGCAATCGTCCAGCTCATGTTGCAAAAACCTTGACAACATTATTGCTAGTAAGTAGGTTTTCTATTGCGGCGGCTCAAAATATTTGTGTACGGAGGCTTATACTCTTCACTGGCATCTTACAGTCGAAAGTTCGTTCCGTGTGGAGGTTCCGATGTCACAATAGTGGCGGCCAGTGGCACTCTCCGGATGGGGTTCAAAGAGCCAAAAGTACAATGAATCTGCGGATATCTTGCCTAGGCAAGCCCAGAGGCAGCTCATTCAGTTCATCAACCAAAGGCAATCATGGCACTGCTCTGAGAAGCATTCAATGCAAATCTTGAGCATGTCTCACCCAATTGGGATTTTGACAACTTAAATAATGTTTGTTCTTCCATATATAACAGGTTCACCATTTGCCCAATCCTGATCAGGGATATGGAGGATAAGATGTGTCTATTGGCACCAGGGGATACGATGACTTGAACGTGCATCCATTCTTACTTGGAGATTGGATGACTCAAATGTGCATCCATTCCCGCTTGGAGATCAGATGACCAGAGGAGTGATTGTGTTTGCCATCTGTACATGCTCATCCGTTTCATAGAATTACACAATGGAGTATTTGCTAGATCTGATTGACACTTTCGAACATTTAGGGCTAATGTTTCCCCCTCTGAGCTGCTTCATGATCTGTGATCTCAGCTCCAATATCTGGGTCTTGAACCCTGCCAATTAGTAGTTTTTTCTCCGTAAATGTACTTTGGGGTAATGCTGGGACAGTTTTGGAGCTTCTGCTCAGTTCGGAGGAAGGTAATTGCTAAGTATGCTTGCTTTTTGAATGGTAGTTCTAGCTCATATTGACTCATCTTGGTTGTGGACTTTAAGTTGGGCTTGCTGGGCGAAATTGATTCATTCAGGAGTAGAACCCATGAAGCAACACACTGATAGTAAGTCTGTTGAAGCTTGGCTCACACTTCGAGCTGCTCAACAGCCATTGATTGTTCATCTGTATGGGGATGCTTTTGGCAAATATATTGCTTCTTGATGGTTTGACCATCAGGCCGGTGATACATTTCTCAGTACAGATTGACCTACAAATTCATTTTGTAATCATTTCTGCTACCATCAATCAATCAATTGGGTATATTCATCAAGCTTCGATACTTGTGGGTCATGTGAGTATGTCTATGTGAACGTGTAGCAATTAGAGTTGGCAATTCGAACATCAGAATGAACGAACCTTTGTATTGCTGTGTAATCGACTTATTTCATGTGTGTAAGCCGTTGCCAATTATGTTCCACTGTATGCTAATAATGGCATTCCGACTTGTTCCATCGTTTATCTATACGCAGTTGATCTCTGTGAACTGGTTTCAACGTCTCAGGGGTTGACATAATACCTAGTGGCACAATTCTTATGATCAAGTAACCTCCGTATCTCTCAGAATGGTCTCTGCAGTAGTCAATTGACTTGATTGACAGGTATACTCACCCTGATTTGATTGAATAATGACAATCATAGTGGGTTGAGAATAGTAACATGTTTCAAGTTTTCAGGGTGCCTGTGGTGGCAGGTGACATATATCCAGTGATCAATTGACATCCCAAAATGCTCGGAATTGTCTACTGGACTCCCGATTCAACTTGATCATCAATTTATATGCTAGTTCTGTAAGTGGATGTTATTTGTGGACTGTTCAGTGGTATGCCTATGATGGCTGATGATGCGTCCTTCATGACAGATTGAATCCTGAATCGTCTCAGAATTATTTCAACTTTTGTCAATTCACTCAATCAAATGGATACTTAGATTGAATCGCCAATTTGGTAACGATTTTCAGTATAGATCTGATGTGTTGAAAAGTTGTAATTATAAATTCTGTGAGCGGAATGTATTTGATATCCAAAAAGCAATTATAGTGTAAGGGCGAGTACACCCAAATATGGCTCTGCCTGCAAGAGTAGGAGTAGATACAGTTGCACATGAGAATAAGTGATAGTGTAGAGTAGTCTTTCAATAGAATGGTAAGTAAGATAATCGGTGGAGTGCAATTGCACTCCTATGCAGTAACTATATTCTGGGCACTAATGCGCTATTGGCCAGCTGCTGTTACAATGACAAGTAAACAAAGCTTTTGCATAAGTACTATCTCTAATAAGGAGTAAACCCAATGGTCGTATTATTGGAGATATTTGGGCTTGATAATAAATTGGTAAATGCTTTATAAAATGTTGGCAAAGATCACAATACTAGAACCAAGTATAAAAAGATATTGTAAACTTATTATGATCACTTAAGAATATATATAATTAATCATTTTGCTCATTCAAAGTGTTTGAAAAACAAATACATCCTGGGATATTAATCTGTCCCCAGTTAGTATGTGAATATATGGTTGTACCCAATAAGCTGGGATGATATATGATAATATATTATACTCCAATGGTAACAACCGAAACATCCCCTGATATAGTTGTAACAAAAATAACAAATTCAGATCATTATAGTATAGATATATCTTCCAACATATATTCTTGACTCAAATAAGCAATTACCAGTTCTATGGGTAGTATGGATATCATATTCAACAACTTTGATATGCTACCTTGATTGTGTTGAGATATTTTATATCTAGTACAAAACAAAATTAGTTTCTTTGTCTGTAATATCTAGAGTTAAATCATGAATCAAAAATAAAATCAATAACTGTAGCAAGTTATGGTATATTGAAATAGTGTTACCAAAGTTACATTTAAGGGGCTTGAGCCAATATGCATTATTCGGTATTATGGCAGTGAACTGAAACTATGCTCAGTTATATGATATATGGTAAGTTGTTGGTAATGAATTACCATTTTGCAAATACTGCAGTGGTTGCAAAGAACAGGGTATTGGTTTGAATATAGTTAAATACAGGAACTCTAGAAAAAAACATAGATAGAAGCATCTTGTCAAAGAGAAGATGAACATATAATGACCTTGGGTTTCATAAAGGGTTGAAAAGCAACCTTCTCCACAATGAGATCAAGTTTTAAAAATATATACCTTGGAAAAGCCAATTCTCTTCTGTTTGAATCTTCAAATGATTTTTCCACATCATAGGTAAAGCTCCTAATCTGCCACTATCAAAGCAAGTCCTGAAGTGAGTAAGGATACTACTTTGTACTGGTAAACCTGGAGTATGCTCCCGGTGTTACAGACGAAGTCTCCGGAACAGTCAAATATTGCCCCAGCAAAACCAGCCGCCCTATTTTCCGCTGGCAGATTTGATTTTTACCATACTAGTCAACTCCGATCCCCCACAGGGATCTTATGCAAGGGACACGGTCCTGAGAATTGCTTGGCTACATGTAGGGACCATCACATAAGTTTCCTTCACTGAGGATCACCCGCAGCGATTGGGATATTCTTTGTTGCATAAATAGACCTGATCGATGATGGAGCTGACTGTAAGCCATAGGGCACAAGGCACACAACTTTCTTGTATATATCTCGAGTCTTTTCCTTCTCTTTCTCTCTACACTTAGTATCTTAATCTATACACACGGTTCTCCCCTCATTATTGCAACATTCTTTGTTGCATATATATGGACCTGAAACAAGCTGACTGTAAGCCGGCTTATAAGGCACACAACTCTCTTGTATATATCTCGAGTCTTCTTCTTCTCTTCTCTCTGTTCCTTAAGTCTATACACACGGTTCTCTTCATATTGCAACATTCTTGTGCGATAGATGTTTGATTGGCTTATTGATTGATTTATCTACGAGGCAGAGAAAGCCATTTATATACGGTACATTTGTGTGCGTATGTGTATGCCAATAGATGTAGCTGAGCATTGTAAGCCTATATTTGTAAGCATTATAAAGACTGATACTCGTATGCCTTACAAAGGCTGACTTTCTAAGTATATACATAACAATTCTAACAATATGCATTGAGTACAAGCAGGTATAAAGACAAATATTGCTTAGGTGGGAGATACAATTCTGTGGCAGTGCTGCGATTTATACTCGGAAAAACGAAAGACGATAACTCTGATCCTTCCGGCCTACACCTCCTCAACCCCAACCCGAACTGGACACCGTATCTTCTCCATCAAAACCTGCACATCCTCCCTATCCTTCCATAAGCGCCTCGAAAACCAGCACGGACTGGCATAAACCGACACTTCCGTCTTTGCACCGCGCGGCGCAAGTCCGATTCTATAAGCAGGTAAAATTGTCAGTTTCCATCTCTGCATAAGGCAGTATAATTTGTTAGTGGGGGACTCGCTCGCTAATAAACGCCGACGGGTTGTCCTTCTTCGCAAACGCCCTACCCGCCTTAATCAGCAACCCACAAGTCTCTAAGAACACAGCGGGAATATACTCCAGCAACCCGGCCCCCCTTGCTATCCGACAACACTCCAGTACCTGCCCTGCCACCACTGCATCCCTCCTCGGAATTTCCTGACACATAACATACAACTTACTATCGATAGTCCCCTCCGTTCCCACATCCCACAGCAACAAACAATACTTCGACATCCTCTGCCCCTCCCTCTGCACAAGCCCCTCCCACAGCGCCCTGGCCGTGCTCTCAAAATCGCTCTCCAGCGCTACATGCCCACCAAGCGTCAAATGTGGCTGAATATTTTCAAAATCATTGCCTGAGCCGGGGAAGACACATCGCGTATAGATCTTGACTCTTGGCGCGGGCCAGCGCGTGGCGTCGATGCTAAGCATGCGTGGTTGCAAAATGTTAGCGTGGGCACGAACATGCTCACGGATTTGCGACCATGCGGCGGTGAAGGAGGCGGATGCAAAGAACGAATCTACACTCCTGCACGACGTGAAGAGTGCGTCTATGGTAACCAGCTGCTCCGGGATGCTCGGACAAGATGGGAGCAGCCAGTAGAACTTCGTTTTTATCTGCGCGGCGACGAGGTCGAAGCCCATAAACGTGGAGGAGGGTGCACAAGAGGCGCATGGGGTTGGATGGAGCTTTGCTTCGCGATCGAGGAAGAAGTGCGTGACGTGGGTCCACAGCTCGGAGAATACAGAGAGCTGGAGTCTGGGTTCGGTTGTGGCGAGCGTTTTGAGAGAGGCGATGGCGTCAAGCGCACGCTTGAGAGAGCCTCGGCGGTCGCTGTATGGCTCCGGCGGGAAGATGTCAATAACGTAGCGGACTATGGGCGTTCCATTTTGTCGCGCGCTTTTCCAGGAGAAGCTCAGCTCGAATGGCGTGTGGTCGTTGGTCATGGCGGAGGAATATCCAGGGTTGTTAGAGGCGGTGGGGCCTGGGCCCAGCCAGCGGGAGACGTGTGCAGTGAAGAAGGTGGTGTGGTGGGAAATATCGGAGGCGGTGTAGCCGCCCGAGTGGGTGAGGGCGTTGGAGAGATAGGGCGTGAGGATGGAGGGCCAGGAGAGAGGGGTGGAGGCGATGCTGGGGAAATCGCAGTGAATAGATGGGGGCGGAGATGCAGATGGACATGGTGGGAGTACTAACTGTGTTCAAAGTGAGCTCGTGAGATATTTTTCAATTATTGAAGCACAGGATTTTACCTGAGTGAAGACTTACAATGCGGTGGAGATCCTCATAGTCTCCATGGCGACTCACTGCTTCGACTGCAGGACCGGGCATATTTCTTTCTTGCGATACCGATCTCATTCGAGCGTTGTGTTCAAGATATTTAGATGTGGAGGTGGGGAGTTTATATGTGCTTCAAATGTGGGTTAGGTTTCTTTGGGTATACCATACCGACAGATAATGTTGGACGTCATGTCATTGAAACTTTTGGTCAGAACTTGGAGGATGTCATTTGGGGTTCGTCCACTAATAAAATGGTCCAGTCATAGGTCATGCATTTGAGTGCATAGTTTTGCCTACGTGTACCCTCCTCAATCTACAGGCAATAACCTGTCAATATTGAAGCACACCCCGACAGCCAAAGAATTTTTCTCCGACTGTAATTAAGGGGTAAGTCAACACTTGCATCTGGGTCAGAAATTTGATCTCGTCCATAATCATTGTTAATTTAACCTCCATCTAATTGTAAAATTCGTCATTTCAGCTCCACTCGAAAACAAAATCGGTCATTTCGAAGCGGCCTTCCGAATCTCATCTGTTTGTACAGTACTTAAGTCTATATATATGTCAGTATGAACATAACACTATTACCATCTTCTAGCAACAAGTTATTCAAACGATGATGAACCCCCCAGCTCCATCAAACTCAACATAGCTATCTGGTATGTCCATTTCCCCTCATGTCAATAATCCACTTCCATCTAATGATTGCCCCCACCACCACCACAGCGGCGGCGGCATAGCTGGCCTCGCTCTCGCCTCCTTCCTCTCAAAAACCACAACTATCTTAGTATCTGTCTACGAAGTCAAGCCCGCGATTGGAATCACCGGCGCCGGCATTGCCATCTGGAAGCGATACTGGGACGTCCTCGACGCTCTCCACAATATCTCCCACGATTGCGCGCAACGTGGGATCCCCCCGCCAACTTGGTCTTCCGGTCCCTCCCCTTCTTGTCTCCACTCTCTCTTGTTTCTGACGACGCCTCAGGTAGTGGTCCCGTGCTCCGCCGTTCCGACAACCCCTCCACTGCGCACGACTTTTTCTCGCTCAACCAAGGACCACAGATCCTCCCGCGCACGGACTTAGTCGACATCCTGCACAGTAAACTCAACCCCGCGACCTGCACCGTTCATACTAGCAAGCGACTAACCCACTACACGGCCTCTTCCACCTCAGGTGCGACTCTACACTTCAGTGACGGCACGACGGCGACCGCTGATCTCCTCATCGGCGCGGACGGTGTACACTCACGAGTGCGCGCGACTATGTACGCGGGCGATGCCCGCTACGCAGAGCCGCGCTTCAGCGGCCAGTTCGCGTACCGTATGGCCTGCCCACAGGCCGAGCTGGCACCTGGGCACATAGCGCTGTCCGGGTTCAAGATTGTCCGTTGCCCCCCCTCAAGTCCACCACGCTGCTGAGACATGTGCTCACTCGGGAGGAATAGTGGTGCGGGGCCGGGCGTCACGTCACATCCAACGTCCTTGGTGAGCTGATCCAGATGACGGCATACAATAATGTCCCGGCGGGGGAGTTCCACGATGCATGGATCGCAGGCGTGCCTGCGAGTGAGATCGCACGCTATTTTGAGGGCTGGGAACCAGATTTGGTCAGTCTGTTGGGCGCCGCGGAAACGGCGTCAAGATGGGCGATTCATGTTGTGGAACCGTTGCCGACGTTTGTTGGTGTGGGGACGGTGCTGGTTGGGGATGCTGCACACGCAATGACGCCGCATCAAGGACTCGGTGCGGGACAGGGTATGGAGGATGCGTTTATTCTATGGAGGCTGCTGGCGCATCCTCTTGCCAGGAGGGAGAATTTGGATGTCGTGTTGCGGGTCTATGATGCGATTAGGAGACCGTTTTCGCTGAAGGTTGCAGAGAGATCATTGAAGAATGGGTTCATCTATGGCCTTTTGCTTCCGGGGTATGAGACAAAGTCGGAGGTGGAGATTGGTAGGGAAGTGGAGGGTAGCTGTGGGTGGTTAATGGAGGACTGCGGCTGTGAGGCCGAGTGGGACAGGGCGGAGAAAATGTTAGGCGAGTTGGGAATGTAGACGCGTACGGAGAATTTGTTGTTCTGGCAAGCTTATGAGCCTGGAAATTTATCGACGTCTGCTTGAAATACTCTACATACAGCTCTCTGCCCTATCATCAACAATCCATCAACAATTACAAAATCCTCTTCCTCATCACCGCAGAGTTCTCATCCAGCTTATCCCACCGATGCACCTCCATACATGCCTCTCTGCACATCAATACAGCACTAGTTCCCCTTGCCCTCACCTCCATCTCATACTCCCTAATCGCCTGTTCGCGCACATTCGAGACCTCATATTCCGGCAGCGTTGGATCATAAATCGTCTTCACCGCCTCCAGAAGCTTATAGTCGTCCATAATAGCATGATTAAAGCCCTCTCCGCGGTCTACAACACTCTCGTAAATATGGGGGACTCCTGAGGAGAAGGAGAAGGTAACATACACATTGCCATCGTATGCGCGGCATCTCCGGCTAGCGTTACTCTGCCTCCCAGTTCCGCCGCCCACATCTGTGTCGGCAAATACCAGTCCGCCAGATCAATGCTCAGAACGGGTCCATGATTGTCTCGTAAGGCATCATGAAAGACTGTCTTCAGGCGTGGCTCAAAGTCCAACGACTTCTGGCGCATCACCTTCACCCTTTCCGCATCCGTCGCTGGGATCTCCGCCGTCGGATCGTCGGACGAAGGCCATGACAGACACAGCTGTATCTTCCAGATGTGCTGCTCGGGTGGGAGTGCAGCGGTGCCGTTTGTCTCAGGACTGTCCATCACCGAAAACCACATCCATGTTGCCGACTTCGGGTGGCAGCCTTGGAAGAGAACTGGGTCGAGATCAAGGAGCGGACGGATCTGGGGCTCGGAGACGTGCAGGGACGTTCCAAGGAAGCTGATCGGGATCTGAGTTGGGGGGGCGATTTCAGGGCAATAGAGCAACGAGCGGACTTTCGACGCTGCGCCGTCGACGCCGACGAGAAGCAGGCCTTCGTAGGAGGACCCGTCGCTAAATACTGCCCTCACGCCGTCTTCCTCCTCCTCAGCCTTGAAGCCGACAAAGTGCTTTCCCCAAAGAATATTCTCGGCCAGCCCCTCCAGTAGGAGCCTGCGGAAGCGATCTCGCGACACTCGCTTCCTGGTGCCCGAGCCCGGTGGCAGCCGCCACTTCACCCCGCAGTCGGCGAGATTGATGAAAATGGAGTCGCTACGATCGTAAGCGAGGGTGGGGTTGACCTGGGTCGAGTCGATGCGCGCGGTCAAGGCGGCAGGCAACAACGAGAGCAGCTGCGGTAGGCTGAAGTGAATGGTGAGTGCCCAACCTTGGAGGCGACTATTGGCGGACGTATCACGCTCGAATATAAGAAAAGGGATGCGTCTCTACTGCGCCCAGTTAACTAGTTTCACAGCGCTGTTTTGGGGCCAACAAACATACATCTTTCAGTGCCTGGGCAAGAGTCAGTCCAGCAATACCAGCACCGATGATTAGCACTGGTTTTGCGCGTAGGCCGGTGGTAGTGTGGCTCATTGAACTGGAGACTCAAGCGTTTCTGAGGCAGGGTTTTGAAAGAGAGATGCGGATTGAGACTAGAGTAGGTACAATAATAATGCGACAAAAATATGCACCTGTATACAATCGGATCAACGTAATGCCGTGCAGTGCTCAATTAATGGTATATTATATTGACGATATGATTGGCGGACTACGTCCGGTGAAATGAACCCAATTACCTTACTGTGGCCTACTGGAGGGAGAGCATGCACTATACACTAAAACCAAGAACAAACAATTGTCCGATCTACCATACAGCCACTCATGAACCCCGTGAAAGAGGTAAATAAGTACGCTATAGGGAGTGAACATGTGTGTATAATTCATTTCTGCTGAGATATAATATAATTAGAAGAAGGTCGGCGGTAGACTAAGTATCTAATTATAAAGTGGGGGGAAGGGGGGAGGGACGTCGCCCACAAGCATCTATCTACTTGTATATTAGTTGATAGTGAAGTGGTACTCCAATTGTACGGCTGTCTTTTCGGACCAAAGTTGCAAAAACATCGCCACCCAAGTGGAAATGAGGAAAAACACGCAATGCACATGCGCAATTTTTCCCTCAAGCCTCGCACATGTACTCTTTGCCGAGCCAGCTGAAGAGACGCCAGAAAACAAAACACTCAACTTTGGTGCTCTAAACTCGACATTTATGGCTCAAACAGTTCTCCCCTATAATCATTGCGTTGGTGCGGCATTTTTTTGTTGACTTTACATACGAATTTTGTGAGTTGTGTTGTTTCATACTTACCCTCTAGGTACTACTCGTTGCAAGCAATTAGAATCAGAATATACGATTTGTAAGACATCTGGATTTAACCCCAGATGGGTAATTGTGGGTCTTTTCCTACCCTTTCGAGTAAGTTTCCTGACTTGCATATTCTGGTTCTAATTGCTTCCAACGAGTAAGCACTTAGTATTCAAGTACGGTTGTTTGAGTACATATGGTGCGTACAGCCTCGTACCTGGGTAATCATAAGGTTTTCTAATATGGCCACCAAGAATGCCCGTTTTTTGTATTAGGGCAGGCAGCAAAAACTATACCAACCGGCCACTCTATAATATTATGAAACCCGCGCTGGTAATGAAATATACAGTGAGCAAATTAGCACTTGAAGCTCTACTACAAGAGCAGGTACAATTGGTAGTATGAGATGTCGTTGGATAGAGTTCATTCCTGCCCGTGCACTGAACCATCTTTATACCGCGCACTCAATTGTCTGATACCTAGGTTCGAGTCTGCGCACACCATAGACTACTTTTTTTTGCCCGGCCAATTGTTTAAGGCTCACATGATTGCTGTTCCTGCGCCCTAACTCTCGATTCAAGCTGATTCTAGCCAAAGCAAATCTGAACACTGCATTCGCACCTTTGGTTCGAAAAGGCTGGCATACAACGGTGCCAAAAGCGACAAATTTCACTCCGAGTACGGGTGTAGAGCTTTCAATTGTATATATTCTTGCATATCTTGTATATTATTGACCAGTGGATGATATTTCCTGTTTCTTAGATCCCTTAATTCGACTCTGCTCATGCCTTCTCATTTTGTCGTATCCTGCAAGCCCAGCTGGAGTAAGAACCTCTATATATATCCTGTTTCCCAATTCAGTCACGACTGCTCACCTGACAGGTCACCTCCGGTCACTCTGCGTGCTCTCGGCCAAGATCATCTGCGCCCGCCCGAGCGTTGTAACCTTCCTAGTTGCCGACGTTGACACTCTCGCAGCCAAGGTCGCCGCCGAACTGGCCCGGTGTTTATTCGATGAGGGGCCAACCAAAGGCAATGTCCGGTAGGGCCACAAAATAACGCGGATCAAATTTATGGCCTGACAACATTAGAGTGGTGGCCGTGGGCCTCGACAGCAGCACCAGCAGCTTCGAAAGCATCTGGAAAGCTCTCATTAACGGTGCAGCAGTCGAGTGTGCTTGCAGCGGCATTGTGCATCCGCCAGAAGCTAGGCCTTCGCTTGTGATTCTCGATGCAGGCACCCTCACCCCCGGGGTGGTAAGGGTTCTAATGGGTTGTGAGCTGTAGGGATTCCAGCTGTCATGGCTCACCGCAATGAGGTCAACGGTCTCGCCGCCACCAATCTTGCAATGGATGATGGGCTTCACCGGCGGTTTCGTGCGTATCACCGGTCCCGCCTCAATGGGCGGCCGAGGCGACAACTTGCGCTCCCCCCCCGACTGCGCTGGGGGTGGCAATGAACCAATTGAAGGCGCTGTTATCGAAGTGCCGGGAATGCCACCGATGTACGACTGGGAGTTCTTTCCTCAGGCTGGCATAAAAAGTGACCGGATTCGTGCGGCAGAGGTCATTATGTCCAAGTACCTCCCCACACAGCCACGGCCACTATGTTCTCAGCTGACGATGTAGGTTTGTGGAGACAGCAGACGGGCTCATGACCTGCGGTGCGGTGGATTACGATGGCGAGACTTGTCTAGACAGTATCGAGGCATGGATACACAAGCTGAACGACCGACCGACGTACCACCTCGGCCCCATGCTCCCCTTCAAGCCAGGCACTGTAGATTACTCCCCTGCCTCAAAAGCCGCCGAACTGGCCACAGCGCCAGCGGGGATGGGCGCGAAGATCCTCGACTTCCTAGATCGCGCGCATTCGCAATTCGGCCCCAACTGCCTTGTCTATATCAGCTTCGGCACCGAACACTGGTATGTCTTTGAGCCCCCGTTCTGTTCTCAATACTTCAACACTCATGGGCGAGCCATAGGCCCAGCTCCCAGTCGCACCTGTCAGCGCTGCTCCTCGCATTAGAACGTAAGGGGTTTCCAGTCGTGAGCACTTCCACTCCCACGTGCGAGCTATATCGGTAATGACTTAGAACAAGATACTCGCACATGCGTACCGCACGACTCAGATCCCGAATACTCTCAGGGCATGGTTTGATGGATCAGATAAGGTGCTGTTTACGCCGTGGGCCCCGCAGCAGACGATACTAGCCCACCAGGTAGATATCCAAGAATCCTCGCTCTCTCATCACATCGCATCGGCTTTTTAATCGAAGGCAGGCATGCGGGTGGTTCGTTACACATGGCGGCGCGAATGGTACGATGGAGGCCATCAGCCAGGGTGTTCCTATGTAACTCCCCTCTCGTGCTTCCGTGCAGATCTAATTTAGCAGTAGGATTGGCTGGCCATTTTCTGTTGACCAGCCGATGAATATTGCGCATTTGGTGTATGGTCTTGATGTAGCATTTGAGTTACTTGAAGTAAGGACTGGTGAGCTGGGGCTTAAGACAATGTTTGCTACAGGTAAGACACCGGAGGGAACGGTAGAGGCATTTGAGAGGGAGCTGGAGGAGGTTCTAGAGGGGATGAAGGGGGAGGTTGGGGAGAGGAAGCGGCAGAATGCGAGGAGGATTAGGCAGGGGTTGGAAGGGGTGTGGGGAGATGGCAGCAAGACGAGGGGTGTGTTTGAGAGGTTTTTGGAGAGGTATTGTGGACCATGAATTATCTACCCTTTGAGGTCTTGCTCTTGCATACCAGACTTTTCGGCTTTGCGTCGCTGTGAACTAGCGAAAATGATGAACTGGCGAAATGCCTGTGCACGAGAGCCTGCGTCCTCAGATTGAGAGCCATTCCTGGCAACTAGATACTATTACAAAAAGGGCTGAAAATAGATACAGTCACCAGAACGTGTACTCAAAAGAATACAGACTTAAGAGTCCGAAGGTCAACGGAAGTGGACAGTACCCTACTCGGATGCTTACTCTGCTCGAATGCCAAGACCGTTTTAATTTTCATTTCAATTTACCACAACACTTTCAGATAATAAAATGGGGTCAGGTAAATGAAATGTAGGGCTATATTCTCGTCTACAAATAATACAGAGTAGTCTACTGATTTTATTTGAAGTTCTCATGTCGCCGAAAAGTGTTCAGAACACGTGGTCTAAGGGTTAGGTGTGCAAATAGTGAAGTCGGCGTGATTTCAAACGAACATTGTCAAGAGGGGCTTAGCGGTGGTGTATTCTATTGTTTCTGTCCTGATGTAAGCCGCTGTGGTTGAAAAAGACTTGATCTTTGCTGAACAAGGCGAACCTAACCCTAAGATCACGTGTTCTGGAGACATTTCGGTGACATGAGGACAAGTGTACTGGATCAATAGTGGAATTTCTGGGACAATTGAGATTATAGCAGTTGTATGTCGTAGCATTACCTTAGAATCAGACTTTAGACTCAAGTCTATATTCTTTTGAACAGAGGCTCCTACAGTATTGATACAATATCCATTTTCACTATTGTTTTACTAGAGACTATATACTTAAGTACTGTATACACTCGGATAAAAGTTACGCCCCCGATTAGGTGCGCTAACCTAATCGGGGGTAAATTGCATTAACTTTCTCGTTCTGCAGCCCATTTCCATTCACCTGCCCCTCCTTCGAACTCTTCTCATACTCCCTCAACAGTCTCTTGGTATTCGCCAAATCCTGCCGATGTCCATTCACCACACTTATAATATCCGCACTCGTCATCAACAATCTGAACTCCCTGATCCACGCATCTGACTTTGCCGACACCTTGAACGCGACAGTCATCAGCGGCTTTCGATATTTTTGCGACACCTCAATCAGCCGCTCCACCTTCCCCAAGAACCGCGGGTCGTCGTGCTCCCCCAAACGCTTCGACGGTAGCCCTAACGACATACGCAGGTCGCCCGGCCCAAGCATCAACGCACTGACCCCAGGCGTTGCCGCAATCGCCTCAACATTCTCTAGCGCAAGCTACTCTTATGCGTAAGTTTTCCAGGCGTTTGAGTTCTCCGGAGTAACGCTCACCGTGCTTTCGATCTGGACGATGACGGCAATGTGCGCATCGGCCACCTTCTCATGGCACGAGCCAGGCGGTGCCATATCGGTGGCGCCCGCAATCAGCGCCGAGGGCGAAAGCGACCGCTCGCCACCCGCGTAGGGATATCTGCATTTCGCCACTGCTTTTGCGGCCTCCTTGGGAGTGTCAATGTGGGGAAAGATGATGCCGGCGGCGCCTGGGCTCGGTCAGCGGCGTATCGCGGATGGGTGAGGATGGCACGCACCGCTGTCCAACGCGTGGGTGAGTAGCTCAGAATCTGACCTAGGCACACGTACGATAGCAACAGTCCGGCCTTCGCTAGAGAGGTTAACAGTCTGAACTAGCTGGATCAGGGTCTCTGCGTTGATGGCACTGTCGGCGAGTTAGACCAGGTTCCTGAAGACAAGAGAGATAGAGGGCGTACGTATGCAACGAATCAATCATGACAAAGTCTAGCCCCAGCACCGCGACCGACCGTGCAACGACAGTGTGTGGGAAGGCCATGATGGAGCCAAAGAGGTGCGAGGGCGCGCCGGAAGATGGCTCCAACGTCTGCTCGATGGCTTTCGCAAGGTTGGAGGGCTGGAAGAGTGAGTATGCTCGGTGGTGCTGCATCGTGTGTCTGTGTATGATGCACAACTGAAAATGATAAGATGAAAGATGTATATTGATACGCAAGTGAAAACCTCATGATAGGAAGAAAAATGAAGCACTCGTATACAAAACAAGCATTGGTAAGTATATCATGTAATTACTATGGCAAAAATGGGGTGTTTTTCTTGGCAACATAAATCCGAATTTGCCCGAATACTGCATTAATACCGGATGTGCGATGAGAATACAGTATCGTTACCAGCGAAATCAACTGACAATGCGGTATTAGGGCAGGAATTATGCAAACGCCGATTGATGTTGGTAACAATAAACGTCCCTTTCTTCATATTGTATGTATTGATGAGTATCTAGCCTGGAAAAGACTTACAACCGCCGTATTGAACGAGCACGCAATATGCATATATGACGAACTAACTTCGGCATTGTATATTGCGTCCGATGGCCGGTAACCAAAATACCGCAATACTACTTCGGTCGCCTCATTCAGGTCGAAATAATCGATCAACAGCATTCAAACAGCGATCCAGAGAGCTCCTGTGACCATTTGGGGGGGGTAAAATTGCGTGCAAAATATATTAGGATGCCTTTGGCTAATATCAGCCGTATCAAAAAGGTATGATAAAATGGTCTTCCTAATATATATGATGAACAAACTTCGGCAGTGTGTATTGCGTCCATAGTGGCCGATTACGTCCGTTGTGATCTATCCGACGTACTACGCGGTCATAGCCAAAATATCGCAATCAGGGTCACCTACGTCATCAAGGTCGATCAATAACCTTCAATACCAGAAGTCTAAAGAGCTCCTGACCATCCAGAGGAGCAAAGTTACGTGCACAAGATATTAGGACGTCGTTGGTCAATATAATACTGCAGCTCGAGGACATCAAGAGATATGGGCGCTCTTAGACCAATCCACAATACCACCGATCAGATCTAGTATAGTTGCTGCATGGTTCAAGGAATGCTATACTGTATTATTCTGTGCATTAGCTGCGGCGATATTAATAAAAATAATCCTAACCCACTATGAAATCGCTGCGGCTTATACACGGAAATATGTACTATGTTGATACAACTTTCAGTGATTTGAGTGCTTCCTTCTGTTTGTGCTGTGTGTCGATGCCGTGTCCAGAAACATATTGATGCATGGACGTCCACTCCGCACGATCTTCGCTGTTTCGTCAATCGCAATGGTGAAAATGTACCCTGTCCACTTCTCACTGGAGAATGCCATACGGCCCAACGTTCTTGCGACGCCCGCCTACATCACCTCCACCTCCGACGAGGTCCAGCAGCGCTCCAGCATCCTCCTCGATGCCAACGAAAACTCGCTCGGAAGCTGTCTGGCGCCGCATTCGCACAAGCTTCAGACAAACGGCCATACCACCACAGCAACCACCGTCGCCATGGGGTTCGCTGAGTCGGCCGCGCTGCACCGGTACCCGTCGGCGTCGCAAAGCCACCTCAAGCGCGCGATCGCAGCATGGAAAGGGCTCCCTGGTGGGTTCGATATCGTTGATGCAAATCGTGGGTTTTTGCGCTCATGGTCGTGGTTAGGCATCGGGCACATATGCCTAGGCGTGGGCGCAGCGGACATCATCGACCTCGTCATCCGTATAGCGTGTACGCCGACAAAGGACGCGATCATGATAACGCCGCCGGTGTTTGCGCTCTACAAGGTCCGCGCGGTGCTGAATGAGGTAGACGTGGTTGAGTGCCCGCTCGAGACCGACGAAGGCAAAGATATCTTTCAGCTGCGGGTGCCGGAGGCGAGCCTAGTATCCCCCAAGCCCCGCATTATCACCGCTAATTACACTCAATGTAGATGCTTGACCTGTTGCAGCACAACCCCCAAGTCAAAGTCGTCTTCATCACCTCCCCCGGCAATCCGACGGGCACGTTAATCCCGCTATCTGACATCCGGTGCATCGTCGACTTCGCGGGCTTCTGTGGCCTGGTGGTCGTTGATGAAGCCTACATCGACTTCAGCGACGGCGTCTCCGCAATCAGCCTTCTCAACACCTACAACAACCTCATCGTCATCCAGACCTTCAGCAAGACGCACGGGCTAGCAGGAATCCGGTAACCCCTCTCTGCGCTTTCCGCGTTATCACTCGCCCCCTATATAACCCCAAAAATAGGCTCGGCACCGCCTTCGCTCACCCTTCTATCATAGAGATGCTGCAGAAGGTGCAGATGCCTTACTCCATCTCCACGCCTACCTCTGCGTTAGCGCTGCTCTCACTTTCACCCGCCGCGATACATGCACAGAGGCTGGCAATCGCTCAGACCGCCGCCCACCGCGCCTCTCTCACCATCGCTCTCGCCGGGCTGGATACACTCGGCGTCGGCCGGCCGCTGGACGGCGGGCATGCGAATTTCGTCGTGCTGCCAATATTGGAGTGTGGGACGGGGCAGCGGGGTAACGATCGTGCGCACGCAGTCAGCATGCGGTTGAAAGAGGAGTGGGCGGTGTCGGTGCGGTATGTGGGGGAGATGCGAGGGTTGCAGGCGTGTTTAAGGATCACGGTGGGAACAGAGGCGGAAAACGAGAGGCTGGTGGAGGGGCTGCGCGCGGTACTGTCGTAATCTGTCTTGGAAGAGTAGAGGTGTTAGCGACAGTTTCACCATGTACAGTACATGCTCTGTGATTCAGGAAAAAATGAAAAATCACGTGACATCACTTTTTCGCCCAATCGATTTTCGCACTTGATATTGTGAGCTCCTCCTCCAGCAAATTAACTCCCACCCATGACACTCCTCCTCCTACTCCTCCTCCAGTTGCCTACCCACAATGTCTCCTCGTCAATCTTTGCTGTCTTTGTTGCTATTGTTGTTTATTCATACTGTATTTACTCTAGCTAGAGTATGATATGGTCTTTATTACCTCCATCTCCAGATCAGCCGGTTAGATAGCGGAGCTGCCATCCACTACCCTTTGTCCACACTGACAAAAGAAATATTGATGACTGACCACCCATAAAAACAATCCCATGACAAGAAAAGAAAAAAAAAAATACTGTCAACCTCTGTACCATGAATAGACAGAAACTTTCCAATATCAGTAGCTGTCGGCAAGTGTACAAATTCTTGATTGTACATTGCTATGTATATCAGGTCAAAGATCTGAATATATTGGTATCAACCTACTGTCAAGGGTTTGAGGCTGGGTGTCAAGGGTTCAGGGCTCGCAGTTCTAGGGGTTATGAAATTTGACAGCCAAAAGGTACAAAAATTGGGTATAGCCTGTAGCTAAAGGAACAAAGACTGTACGCGAGAGACTTGATCCAGCATTACCAAGTGTGAAAGGGATGAAATCCAAACATAATTGATTGTTTTATACCCAAGAGAACGAGTGAAGAACGAAATCTATCCTCAGCTGAATGGCTGGTTAATTTACAGTTATTCACTCATTCTATAATACATCTAATCTTCTACCCCCTTTGTACACCGCTTTTGTACAATGCTGTTGTAATCCGTAAAACATGATTCGAAACCTGATTCTAATCTCATCATGCTTTAGCCTCCATTTGAGAAAAAAATTTCATCCTTGTAGTGCTTCCGCCTCCACAGGACACCTGATTTCATTCTCGTCATACTTTAGTTTCCATTCAAAATCTGATTTCATTGTCGTTGTACTTTATCCATTATATTATTTACTGATCATCACTCCACCATCAATCATTACTCAGCACAACCATGACAGTTGTTCCCCCATCTTCAATACCAAGTAACTATAAGGTTCACAATTCTGGCTTGCCAAATTGTTTGGTGTGAAAATCATTGATAGCCTTAAGTCTAGCTATATTGGTTGCAGGCTCCCAGCGGCGCTTGTTGTAGCCCCACCATTTTACCAAATACTGCAGCGGTCTCCAGAACAGCCTGGAATCATATATCAGCTCAATTTCAAACACCTCGTTGCTGTCCACTATTACTGGTAGTAGTAGTTCTTCCATTTGATTCAAGAGAGAATTCAAGGTGGCCTGCTCCAATCTGGATATCGGTTGAATGTCATGAATACATAGTTGATTTGATACCTTAACTCATTAGGGTCATGGTCTGGCAACCTGTATAATTTATTATATTTCAATACATTTCTTGTGTAGTTTCTTACTGGCTCGGGCTGTCAACAGAATTCTGGTATCCATCCATACTTTGTCTTCTATCTGTGACTCTGTTCTGACTCTCTAGGATCTGTTGGCCTGGTCGGACTGTATGACTTTGGCCTTTTTCATCTCAGCTCTGTGTTCGCTGCAAAGTTGCTCCATCCTTTGGGTCATCTGCTGGGCGTTTACCTCATGAATATGATTGGGATCTGTAATTGCATGTTGGCCAAAGGTCACTTGCAAGTGAAAGCCATAGTGACCGAACAATGTAATGCAATTTGTCGTCTCTGGGGTGTAAATGTTCGCTGCACATTCCGCCAATGTTAGCCAATGGGCCCAGTCATACTGCTGATATTCAACAATGTTCTGGAGGTACTGTTTCATTTCCATATTGATTTTTTCAGTTTGGCCATCCGTCTGATGAAGAAATACAGTTGATGATATTCATTTGAATCCCAATCTCTCACAGACGTATTTCCAGAACTGTTAAGTGAATTGTGGCCCTGTATCTGGAACTATTTTTTTGGGCTGACCAAGCAGTTTGAACACTTCCTTTACGTGTATTTCTCCCAGCTTCTTTGCATTCACTTTGTCAGTATAGGGTACCAAGAGTTGTATTTGCATTGGCTGATCAACCACTATCAAAATTGCATTGGACCCGTTGCTTTCAGGTAGTCCAACTATGAAATCCACGCCCAGATCCCTCTATGGTTGTTCCGGTATCTCCTGTGGTCATAGAATTCTGTTGATTTTCGGTGAACTGCATTGCTTGGTTGACAGGTATGGCAATTATGTATATAGCAATCCACATCCTTCTTCATCTGACTCCAGAGATGATTTTGGCATCGCAGCTTGGAGAGTTTTGCTCATTCTGGATATTCTGTGACCGGAGAATCATGGTACTCTGGGATCCGTTTGAGCTTTTCCTCATCCATTGGTTGTGCATGTTGTATTGCAAGTATCTCCAGTAATTGATCTGTATGTGTATATAGCCTTTGGCGGCTGTTGTGCGGGCATTGCTGGTACATATTTTTGATCTCATTCCATAGTATTTTGGGACTTACAGAGTCATTATTGATGTTGACTGGCTCTGCGAAGTGTTTAATTAACCGCTGAGGTTCTGTCTGGTTGTGGTATTCCATTTGAAGTACGATTTGCTTGTTTTTTTCTGCCCCCACTTTCGGAAGAATGTCTCCTGGCATGATCGTGAATGCATTGGGCTTCTGACCTTGCATGTCAGGGTGGTAAATCATTGAATACTTGAAACATGGGAGGAACACCGACCACCTTGTTCGTCTTCGATTCAGCAGTTTGGATGTCATTCAGTACTCCAGGGGCTTGTGTTCGGTAAGGATTTGAATTGAATGTACTGAATCTTTGCATTCTGGTTGCCACTGTGCTAAACTATTAACTATCACACCTAACTCTTGTTTGTATATTTTATAATGTTCTTCGGCAGGTAAATGTTTTTTGAGAAGAATGGGACCTGATATAACACTACCTAGGCGTGATACTGTAAAAGGACTCCAGTGAATAAGTAACTTGAAGTGTCAGTTTCAAGAACTATCTCTTTTCATCATGGCAATGGGCTATCACTGGTACCATTGCATGAGCTGTCATGTTTTTGGCGAATGCTCTATTTTGATCGCCTGCCCTGTAAATAGGTACATACTGTTTCATAAGTTTTGATAGCAGTTGTACCACCCTGTTGTAGTTCCGTATGAACCGTTGATAAAAGTTTGCAAAGCCCAAAATGGCTTGAACTTCTTCAAGTCTCTTTGGTACTTCCCAATTTTCAATGGCTTGGACTGTCACTGGATCCATTCTGATTCTGTTCACGCCGACAATTAATCCTTGGCATTGGAATTCCTGCTAATAGAACTCGCATTTTTCTGCTTTTGGGTAGAGACCAGCTTCATTGAGTACTGTCATGACTGCTCTGACATGTTTCTTGTATTCCTTCAGGTTATCGCTATAAATAAGGATGTTATCAAATAATGAAGCACAGCGTTTCGCCAAAAACGGTCATAATATGTCATTGATACTATCTTGGAAAGATGCTGGTGCATTTGTCTGTCCAAAAAGCATAACCAAGGAATTGAAGAGTCCATAGTGGATTCTACAGGCAATTTTGCATTCATTCCCGTTGGTGATTGGAATTAAAATATGCACGTTGTGGACATCTAGCTGGGAATAGTTGCGGGCCTTTGAGCGTCCTCGTAAGCTTTCCTAGATGAATGGTACAGTGTACCGGTTTGTTATAATGCCGACATTTAAATTTCTGTAATCAATGCACAGTCCAGGACTGTTAAGGGTTTTCCCTTAGCATGCCTACCAAGTACATCAGGCTAAGTGTCCCAATCTCGCCGTGGATGATCTGTTTCCACGGTCTGGGATTACACTGCTGAGAATATCTACTGATGAGTGAGTGGGAGGCCCAACGGAGCTGGGTGGAATTCCCACAAATACCCAAAGCAGCAATACTGTGTTCTAGTGTATTGGGCTGCATGACCTGTGCAGAGACAATATGCACAGTCAATCTAACAGTAACAAGTGGGGTGATTCCCATGGTGCTGGCAAAGACATAGCACACACCAAACCATACAGCCGATGCAACGTAACGGCCTTGCTGGCACCTTCGATTCATCTGTGTGTTATGAATTAGACTACTGCAAACTGTATTATCATGCTATTACTGGGATATAACTTCACTCAGGTCAGTAGTCAGCCTCCCAATATTGTAGGACAAAGGATCTTATCTCATTATGCTGGACTTTGCTATCCATGGAGTCAACTATTCAAAAGAAACAAGCTTACTGCACCCCAGTAGTTGGTTCAATCCAAAAGATCTAGGTTCGGGTCCAGACTGTCGAACCCCAGCTCTTATGCGTTTGGGACGCATTCATTGAGACGGCCCACCCCCTACGGAGAACCCAGGTGATATGCGATGACACTAAATACTTGACACAGTGTGGGTTGGCAGCTCATTGAAACTTTCATCACTATTCCACTCATGCATGAGGAAAAATAACAAATATGAAGTAATTGTCCCACACTCGCGTCCGCAAAGTCACAATGAATGCAGAATCACCGTTCGGATGCCTGGTGGGAGCTTACCTAACCACACGTTGACAAACGGAACTCTCAGCATAACTACAGAAATCGGCCACGTTGCAATGATCGGTGTTTATTTGCATATCCACTTAATGGACTGAGGGTTATGAAAAAAGTACCAAAGTACAAATAATAACCACAAAGAGAAGTACTTGTTGAGCGTCACTTATATACTCCTGATGAACAACTACTCTGCTATACATGACTATCCTTTGCCCCGGCACAGAGAAAAAAACATCAAGCTCTAGCAGCAATTCACAGTCAGAACACAACACCAGAAAACAACCTAAAATATTATTAAGTTTTTACCTTAAAAATATCCATTATATATGCCCCAATACACTTGTAAAGACATTCACGTTCTCCATGCTTTTCACTCCAATCACCTCTGTCAAACAAACACCCTCTACGTGTTCATGATAAACATCATCCAGTATCAGAAACTTGTAGATGACTATAGCCACTTTGTAGAATCAGGTGAGTTACCATCGCAAGTATTATGTGACAAGTCCTCTGAAGAGTATCTACAGGACCTCCACCACATCCAAGGTAGCTGCCGTATTCTGCAAATGTCTGTGTACCATCACAAGCCCCGACAACACGGACGAACCAGTATTGTGATATATTTCTTCCGTTATGTTCTGGTCATAAAGATCAGACTATATCGACAATGGATTCTTTGATAGCGATTAGTATCTATCGTGGTAGCAGTGCACTAGTGTAAGGACGGGTACGGGCCAGTTCGGCTCCATCCTCCAGAGTAAGAGTAGATACGGTTGCACACGAGAATAAGTGATCATGTCATATCATTGTAAGGCAAGATGATCACTGGAGTGCAATTGCACTCCCGCGAAGTGACTATATACTGGGCGGTTACCCGGCCGCCATTACATCATCCCCCACTCTAGCTGCAGACACCCTGGACTGCCATACCCGTACATGAGAAGAGAAGGAAAGAAAGATCCAGACTCGTACGCCCTTGTACGGCGTCATAAATCCCGCAACCGATCGGTACCACTCAAGGGTGATCTTTCGGTGGATCCGGCGCACTGGAAACATCACGACCAGTGGTAGGTAGTAAAACCCCATGCCGACGCCATTTGTACCGGTCCGAGATCCAATAAGAGAAGAGAAGAGAAGAGAAGGCTCAAATTGGTCCAAAACACCTCCAAGTCTCCGGATCCAAGCCGTTCCCGCAGCAGGCATCGCTCAAAGTCCACCCCCGAATGTATCCCCGAAGTGACCTTCCTGCTTTTCCATATCTCCCATTCTAAGTTCATTTGCAGCCCTCCGGATCGAAGCCATTGCTCCCGATAGTGCGGGCTCGGTGGAGCTCATGCCATTATCGGCATCCGCCATCGATTGTTCACATCAGTAACACATCGCTTGCCCCGATTGTCCTCTGATTCATCTCGGAATAGTCTCTGCAGCAGTCAACTGGCTTCAATGGGTATACTCATCTCGATTATAACTGCTGAATAACAGGCCATGCTTCCGAGGCTCCGAGCTCGCAGCATTGGTTGATCCTCGACTTTGCCCTTTAACCTTGCCATTCGAGTTCGGTTGCAGTGCAAACCAGTGTGCATCGGCTCCAGGTGCAACTCAAATCCGAGTACACTGTCAAGTAAATCTTCGAGTGAACCTTCGAGTCCATGGTTCCGAATATCCAAGTGGACTTCCAGTTTTCTCCGAATACGAATCCGAACATCCAAGCCCGCGGCTACCTCATCGGTGATAGCCTCCATGCTCGGCATTGATTGTATGTCTCACTGATTGGCTCCCGATTAACTCGTATATCGGCTATCTAGATTTTCTTGGTCTCTGGCTTTGGGTTGCTATTACTGGGTGCAGTTGATCCCATTGTCATCGTCGGTTGTAGCGGTTTCTTGTTTTCCGGAACGGTCATTCCCCTCTTTTGAGGTCGGTGCTCCGTCGACGACTAAATGCAGCAGGTGGTGTCGATTCTCATTTCCATTGCCATTGGGGTTTCGTGCATCTGTATCTGCATTCGATTGCGAATCATGCAGCATCACTCATAAAGTATGTATTTCTTGAAGAATATAGTAGAATTGAAACGTAACCTTGTATAACATCGGTGAGAAGATTCTTGTTATCCTTCTCAAGAGACTGCACGATTGCATATTGCACTCGAGAAATCTGCATTCCGCGGCTTTCCCGTGGCTCAATAAGTGCCATCCGCTGAGCAGCCAATTCTCATTGTTTCATGATTGTGCATATTGAGAGCTTCGTTATTCAGCTAAGGGTTTCAAGTCGCCGTCCTTCTTTGCAAGGATATCGGTGGTTTTTTGCGTTGCGTGATGGTCATCCACCTCTTTTGGAGATCGGTGCTCCGCTGACGACTCGTGATCATGCCGGTGAGTACCGTATCGAGTCTCATGTCGATTCTCTTATCGGTTCTCGTTGATTCTGGCACTTCCGGTTGCTATGGATAATGCACTTGTGCAATTTTCATTCCGTGGCCCTGCCATAACTCTGTAAGTTTCATAAGGCTTCACTGACATGCATAAGCGGTGGTTGTGTCAAGGTTGCTTCATCCGCTTAGCAGTCGTTTCTCATCGATCGTATGGATCAACTCGGGTATGTATGGTCTCCCATATATGACTCAGTGTCGTCTCGGATGTCTGTACGGGCTCATATCAATCAGTAAGGCACCGTACCTGCTCCACAAGTGTTAGCTATGATAATGCAAAAGATGGAGAGGTAGATGGAGCGGAAACCAGGAGCCCTTGTTATAACGAGTTATCCTCGATGGGAACCCCTGCGGTCCGGTACTCCCATCTTGCCTCGGCGGCCGATAGCAGTCATTCAAGGTCCTCATTGTTGGTACACTCTTCTGCCACAACTACCGCCGCTGCTCCTTGCTGGCCCATTCAGGCTGCGAGGGTTGCCATCATATCAATCTGAGGTTCCACTCTGCCGCAGCTCTCAGCAACCTGGTGCACCGTCCGCTCCGTGGGACAAATGCCATGCGTATGCAGTAACTCCAAGAATTTGAATATTCGGAGGAGGGGCCTATGGGCCCATTGCACCGCGAGATGTTTTTCAAGTGCACTTCATCTTCTTCTCCTGGATCACCAATTGGAATCGGTAGAGAGAGATTAAACATAGCTGGAGGAGCCTAGGATCCCCACGGCACCCTCAGTGGCCATTATCCACCTGTGAGGACTTCCCACTTCCCCTCATACACTCAATTGGTGCCGATAGGAATTTACCATTGGTTCGTCAACCTCTGGTAAGCCATTGGCTTGTCAACTTGTGTGAGATGTTCTAGGAACTGAACCTTCATCATCACTACTCGGCTATTCCCCCCGCCTTCTGCCGTGTGTCGGCTTCATTGAAGACTCGATTGCACCCGAGGATGCTGATGCCCGATGCTTCGTCTGGTAGGCTGCAATTCTCAAGAGGCCTTGGAGACATAAGGATGCTTGTCGCGCCATAGTTGGTAAGTGCTGGTACACGGATTGCATTTCGCCTTGTTGTTCCCGAATTCGAACTTCAGCTGGGATGTGAGTCAAATGCGGTTGTAGTGCTCATTGGCGGAATATGTGTGGAGTCTCGTGCTTCCGATCGTCCATAACAGAAAATCTCGTAGAATTCGGCAATCTTTGCACTGTAAGCCTTGAATGTAAGTAAAAGTGGAGGTCGAATAATCAGGTGTAGTCATCCTCCACCAATGCACTTTGCCAGTAGATTTCGTGCAAAAGTAGCTTGTATCGACTTGGCTTTTGCCATTGAGATTGATCGCCATGAATCGATGCGGTGATGAAGGCGTCGCTTGGACTTCATATTCGATTGACTTTCGACGGGTTTCATTCTTCCGTTCGTACGTGATTGCTCTTGTGGAACGTATTTCAAGGACTGCTCAGGGATGGCAATGTTGGCTGGTTACTTGTGTCCGGAGACCAATTGACTTCCGAATCAACTCGAAATAGTCCGCTACCGTCAATAACTCAATTTAGGTATATTTATCAAGTCTCAATGCTTGTAAGTTTCGAAAAGTGAAGTTTGGCAAGGTCTGGAAGCCACCAGCGGGTTCTGGAGTATCGACCCTGGCCTTGGGCGGCGTCATGATCTTTCGACTTTCCTCGGTTTTTCGCATTGCTTTCGTCTTCGATTTCGGTTGCGTGGGGAAGTTGCATTGACATCGATTTTCAATGAAGCAATGATCCACCAGGCATAAAACTATTGTCCGGTGGAGGGGTAATTGCGATTTTCCGATCGTATGTGCCATCATTCTCCATATATGCATTTCCTAGCTCGTGTAATCTTGATCCGTATATGCACTTCCGTGCTCGTGTAATCGTTCTCCGTGCATGTACTTCCGTGCTCGTGGAATACTGACTCTCGTAGCTGCATTTTAGAGCTTCCGCTCCTTGCATTGTCAAACGAATTTGATCAAACGCGTTTATCGTCGGTGACAATGAATCAATGTGTTTTTGATACGGCGCCGCGGCCTTCCCTGGTCTTAGGACTAATTAATCGATCGTTCGTATACGGTTTCTCTCGTTAAACAATCTCGCAAAGGTAATCTCAGGGGTATGGCCATCGTGGCCAGTAACGTGTTCCACGGAACGATTAACGTCCGAATCTTCTTGGAACTATCTCTGTAACCGTTAACCAGGTCAATTGGATAGTAAACTTATTGGTGCTTATTGCTCCTGCGACAGGTAGCGTTCAATGTAACTAGTGTGTTTCGACCAGCATCTCCGGAATGCCAATCATTAACATCTCTCTGAGTATTATGATCATCGTGGATGTGATTGTGATCTTCGGCATCGTGATCGGTATTGATTTCTGCCTTGTTTCTGATTTCGACATCTGTATAACCGCTGGGTTCCAGTGATAAATTGCCTTGGCCGGTGGCCCACCACCGGTGCCTGCAGAGTTTTCTCGTTCACACAAGGTTAGCGACATAGAATTGAGTTCTAGATGATTTCTCTAAAGGAATTGAGTGTATAATTGTTTGTTTTTCGAGGTCTTTGTATGTCTTTGTACGTGTAGTGACGCGTTCGAAAAAAGGGGTTTATCATGTATTCCGCATGCAAAACGTATCCAATTTCTGAAGAGCGATCATAGTGTAAGGACGGGTACGGGCCGGTATGGCTCCGTCCTCCAGAGTAAGAGTAGATACGGTTGCACACGAGAATAAGTGATGAAGTCATATCATTGTAAGGTATGATGATCGATGGAGTGCAATTGCACTCCTGCGAAGTGACTATATACTGGGCGGTTACCCGGCCGCCATTACAAATAGTAATAGTATCATATTTTGGACGTTATCTGAAATGAATGTTCATGCGCTGTGAACTGTGTATGAATAATGGTTCCTCAGTTGAAACGGTTTACGACAACAACGGACGATACAATTGAAAGCATTGTTGTCCAGAACACTGTGCGAAGTGTTGTAACAATAAGTGCGGAAGTTGCCATCACATCCAACAAATAGCTGTCAAAGCATTAACCAGAGCAAGAATATCATGACTATACATGTTCCCAGTTCAACAATTGTATCATGGCAACTCCCAGGTGCCAATCAACCTTTGGAGCGGGACAATTGGCGCCCTTGTCCACTGCCATAACCAAGTCCACCACATCACCATCCAAGCCCTCACCAGAACTGGTCCAAAGCATACAGAACGACTATCAACAGACGTGACAACAGTACCAGAAAAGAGGCAATCAGAAAGATACCGAAATGATCGATAGCATGCAAGCACCAGTGTCACGTCTGGATCAGCATGTGCAAAACCAAATGAACTGTTTCAACAGCGAGAAAGAAGTGATAGAAATAGAGTTCCACACCGTGTGACAGAATTGCGACATCTTCGCCTATCCGGTAGAAATCAATCCAATGCTGGGGACCCATGTACTGGAGGGACACGATCAATGGATAGAAATTCTTGAATTCGTACTTAGGGATGCAAGAACAGGAATCGATGCCATTCAGGATAAATCTCTGCAACTCATTGCTGGTGCAACTGAAGAGTTTGGGAAACTCAAGGCAAGGATCCAAGGCTGTGAAATGGAGCAGATCCAAATGAATACCAAGCAAGCGGCATCAACACTTACGTACAGTGCCATGCACAAAGGAATGGCAGAACTCGAGCCATTTGTAAGGATAGGTTTGCCCAATTACGATGTATTACAAGTTATAATAGAGAGCATCAATCAAATCGCTGTTCCAACCAACGGCTTAACAGAAGCAGTGGCAGGAGTAAGGTTTTCAACCACAACACCAGAACGAAGAGACCGATTTGAAAGGGTACAGCAATGGCAACCAAGAACGGAGAAAAAAAATAGAAGTATGTCACCATTCAAAGACTCAAATGTGACCCCAAGGACGGAACTCAGAGCAGGTTCAGGAACGGATGCAGGAATGCCAGATCCCAAACTCGGGCCAAGCTGAAATCGAGGCCCGTTTCCACCAGGAGGTCACAGGCGAGATCCACCACCACCATCGTTACCATCAAATCCTCCAAGTCGCACAGGCTCCAGAAGAGGAGGTTCAAGGACACACACTCAAGCACCACAATCAAACACACTGAGGTATTCGTGAATCAAGCTGACGGATCGACCTAAGTTTGTGGAATGAGGTACAGAAAATTTCGACACCTGGTGGATGTGGATGGAGACATACATCGCAGACCAACTACACCTGTTTACCCGACCAGGTATCAAACAACACTCCTGCAGATGTCTATTCGAAGGACAGGTATTGGCATGGCATACACAGTGGGAATTTGAAGCCATGGCTGGAAAACACAAATGAAGCTGTGCAGTATACAAAGCAGTGGTATATGCCTGATTCCATCATCGGTACCAACAGGAAACTGCTTATAAGGCGATTATGGGCGTACGATACAACAGTAGAATTCAAAGGCATGATCACAGAATACGATACCTTCAATATCAAAGCGGGAATTACAGGAGTGGCCTACCGCACCATGTTGATGACAGGATCACCACCATGAATATTCCAACAGTTAACCATAGTTAACCCAGCAGAAAAAAGAGATGATGAACTGAGAGAAATCATTCTGAATGCAGGAAAGAATATGGAAGTCTGGCAAGCCACGGAATGAAATTTTGGAATTATCACCCCACCCTCCAAATGAACTGGATGAATCTCCAAATCCGGGTCTATCCAGAAGAGGCAAATGATCATTCTGAATACTGGAAAGAATGTGGATGTCTGGCAAGCCACGGAAAGAAATTTTGGAATTATCAACCAACCCTTCAAAAGAACAAGACACATCTCCGAATCTGGGTCAATTCAAGAGAGAGAAACATTGAGGAAACCAAGCTGATTCAAAAGCAGTAGGCCACAAAACAAAACAACCAGTCAACCAGGTAGGACAAAGAAAGTAACCTGAACTTTTAAGAGCCCAGGGGGAAAGACATATGCTCAAATGGTAGCGGGAGTCCCTAAGGCAGAAATCGAAAAGGAGAAGGGAAGCAAAACAGTGCTTAAAATGCGCTTGGCCTTTGGACCGAAAGGGAGCTCACAGAACAATGATGTGCTTTCAAAGTGTCAAGGTGCCAAATGGAACAGCGGATTTTGGAAAACCTAGGTTCTACCAGAGTTTAAATGCATGAGGATACGATCAGCTAGAAGACAAACTGATCGACAAGTAGGAGATGGACGGCAATCAAGAAAAAGAAGGACAATTACAAACATTGCAGGAGAAGTTGCCCACTGATGATAACAGCGAGGATATTGCTGAAGATTGGTGGAACCAACCAGAGAACTCATTAGATTAGGAATCAGCTAAGTATGGACTGAGGGGTGTAGAAAAATCTTAAAAGACATTGGTGATCAGGTGGGAGACAGCCTTTATATAGTTTCCGATCGCAGCCTTGAGGATTCCGGTAATGATGACGCCGCTTGTCGGTAGCTGCGTTATTATAAGTTTAATTCTCTACCAAAATTCAAAACCTGATACAGCACCGCCATTGACGAAAGGATGGTTATACAACGCCAGCAACAATATACGCAAGAGGAAAACTGAAAGACGGAATAAGATACAAGCAGTGACTTTGTGTTCTAAGAAGTTAAGAAACTACACAAAATTCCGCAAACATGAATCGGCCAAAGACCCATCTATAAGTTCATCACAGACGATGACAATGGAACAGGGGTAAGTGAGTAATTCCCTGTCTGAACTATATTAGATTGAGGGGCCACATCTTGCACAATATCACCAGAATGTGCAAAAGCGTTTCAGGTACCTGTGGTTCAAAGGAAACATGTGATCGGAGCAAAAGATCTATGAAGTAATAAGGTAAGTCTCCCAGGAATGTACACAATACTGTTGGGTTCAGCATGCAGAACTCATCGATAACTTGTAACGTTCCAAATGGTCAAAATGCAGAAAGATTATGACATTTTAATACCTGCATAGTATCTGAAAAAACATAAGGTTCATGGATCAACATACAGGTATCTACAATTTACAGAATGCGGAAGGAAGTGCTACGGACACAAGAAAAACAACCCAGAATAGCACATTACATACAACGTTAGAATAGTGATTCGAAACGATGCCATCAATGTTCAATCAGTAGTCTTCAGCTCAACAAAGCAGTCAGCAGAAAAACTCCGTCCACAATACCTCAAATGATTACTCCCGTTCGACCCACATGAATTGGAAAAACTACCAAAACATGGACCCTCCGATCATGAAATCACTTCCAAAACAATAGACGATAAAGTGAAAATGGGACCAATTTACCAGCAATCATGAGAAGAGAAAAGGTTGCTTCGACAACACATTCTCAAAATGCTGAAAGAAGGAAAAATACAACCATTTCAAGGACAAGCAGGTAGTTATATTCTGTTCGTACCAAAACCTATTGTAAGAGTTCAACCACTGTGTGTGGATTATTGACGCATAAACAATCTCACTATCTAAATTGAAATGCCCCTCCCATTGATTGACGAATTCCAGAATAGAATAAATGGAGCTACCTGGACTACCAAATGAGACATGAAATCTGGATTTCATCCCATTTGGATGGCCAAGGGACACAAATGGAAAACATCTTTTCAATCCAAATATGAATCGTACGAATACACGGCCATGCCATGCGGATTGACCAACGCACCAGCCACTTTTCGGAGGTGCCTGATGGGAATTCTTGAATGTTCCTTATGAAGAGACGATAACGTCACAGTACATTTCCACAACAATGTAATGATTGCTATGAAATGCTCCAATGCAGAACACCCCGAATACGTTGGAAAAATACTACAGGTACTACAGAACAACTGGTTGGTAGTTGAAATAGATAAATGAGAATTTGACCAACAGAAGATGGAGTTTTTAGGATTTCTGGTCAGTGGCAAAGAACTTAAAATGGCACCATGTGGGAGCGAAGTAACAACCACATGGCCTACTCCAAAGATGCAAAAAGAAGTCCTAATTACACTAGGACTCTGTAATTTTAACCGAAGATTTATTAAGGGAAATGCCCGAATTGTGGCTCCGATCACAGTCACAGTAACAGGAGACCGAAAAGATTGTACTTTTGGAGCAGCGTAGAACGCAGCCAACAACAAGCTATGTATACTTTTTGCGGCAGAAAACACCCCTATATTAAGACACTACGAAGAAGATAGACCAGCAATGGTTCAAACCCATTCTTCTGATTTTGCAATGGAAGCAATCTTGACACAATGGTTTGAGGATGGTAAAATATACCCTGTCGCATTTATATCAAAGAAGTTTTCACCAGCCGGACTCAACAATCACATATACGACAGAGAAATGCTGGCTATCATCTATGCAAAGAAATAATGGAGGTGTTTCCTGCAAGGAGCAATATATACAACATTTGTTTACTAAGACCACATGAAACTTCAATGCTTGAAAGAAATAAATGAGTTAAACAGACGACAAGCCAGATGGATGGATGTACTGCAAAAATACAACTTCAAAATTGTATATCAAAAAGCAACAGAAAACGGAAATGGAGATGCACTATCCATGTGTCTGGAGTTCACCCATACAGAGGGAGATACAACATCAATGCAAAAGACACCTCAATTAAGACTAGAGTCTTGGATTGAATTTTTGACATTCAAAGAGGATTATGAAGAAATAGAATTAGCACGATTTTCAATGAGCAACCTAACGGCAGATATCAAAGAGCAATGGATAAGGGAAATTAATATAGACTAAGAATATCAGAAAAGAACAAAGAAGGTTGAACAAGGAAGACAGAATACAGATAAACGATTGCGATTGGAAGATGATAAAATGTATCAATTGAATGGATGATTGTATGTGCCAAAAAGTTTGAGGAAGAAGGTATTAGAATGAGAGCACGATTCAAAGGTAGCACGATATTTCGACAGAGAACGAATAATAGAACTGATCACCAGGGACTGCAACTTGCCCACGCTAGAGGACAACATCAAATAATACTGCAACAACTGTGACTGATGCTGAAGAACCAAAAGCCCATGACACTGAACATGGCCTACTGGATCCACTGGAATTACCATTATCACCATGGACGTATATATCAGTACACTTTATAATCAATTGAGCAGATTCCAAAGAACGCAAAAACATAATGGTAGTAGTCAATGGATTTACAAAGATAGTATACTCTATGCCAAAGGGAAAGCGAGAGTCAGCATCAGTGGCATGAATATTCCTCGAAAACGGTTGGAAATACCACCGATTACCCCTCAACATAGTGCGAGACAGGCACGGAGTATTCACCGGACATTTCATCACAGATGAATATGAGTTTTTCTGATTAAGATGCCCAATGTCGACAATCTTTCACCTACAGTCTGCCCGACAGACTAAACTATTGAATCAAACTATTGAACCCTTCCTTCAAGCCGGTTGAAATCATGAATCGAACAATCAGAGCCAAATATCGGCAATGACAGAATATGAATACAACAATTCAAAATATTCCGCCACCATGATAACACCATTCTAAGCTAATTACAGATATGAACCATGCACCAATTGGCCAACCAAAATACAGTTCAGAAATCCAAAGTCAGAACTATACGCTAGTGTTAGCAACGGTTCCAACCTGGAATCTCCGGGTCAGATCCGGGTTGGAACCGACCTGTTTCCAAATCAACGGTTCGGGTCATCAGTAGGACCGAACAAGAAAGAACGGTCCGGGTTGACTCCACATTTTGGAACCGCCCAAATTCCCGGGTTGTTAGACGGGTCCAAACGCGGGTTCATACGATTGTACATGCGACTTTTGACATTCTGAATTGAATCGAATAAGTGATTTTTATTTTCAATTTTGCCCGTCATTAAACTCGCTTCAGTTAAATTCAATATTATAACTACAATTTATTATATATGTATCATAACCTGGTAGTTTAACTTTATAACAAGAAAAAAGACAGCCAAAACTATGTTTACACTTAAGTTGTAGTAAATTCCAGTATGTTGTAGTATGGGTCAATTACCACGAATATTTTAGTATCAATAATTTCTATTATCATATTATTGCCTACCTTTCGCTCATTTTATTCATATCTATTTAATCTTACCTTTAAAATCAACTTGAAAAATGTGGAAATAATATTACAATGGGCCCAGCATTTGCGTTTCTCTAATATACTGTCTTAACAGTCTTTTCATTATATATGCATGAAATATAAAACATTTCTCAATAGTTACCAAGAAAATTGCAAAATAAAAGATACCTATGCTCCATTACAAGAAACAGAAGACCAAAAGAAATATAAAATAATGATCACCACTCTACCGTCGTTTATTCCCTTTCTTATTGCGTTTTTGCTGTGTGTTGATGGGCGCAGGGTCCATGACGATTAGAGTTGCTGTGCGATTAGACTTTCGAACTGGCCTGATACAGCCTGCGATGTCAGGGGCAGCATGTACATATGGCTGTTCTGCCTCATCAATCCCATCAGATTCGTTGCATATATCCATATCGTCTTCATCGTCAGCCTCTCCATTGTTTTCATCATCGTTTGGATCGTCAAAGTCACTGTTCCAATGGAGCCAATCATCAGTATCAGAATTCGTTTCGGAAGAACTATCATCATCACTTTGGCTAGGATGGCGATCGATCCTATGTATTTGTTGAATGTTGGGAAATTTGGTTTTGCCACCAGGCAGGTCGATTTGTGATAAGGACGGTGGAAGTGGAGATTTTTCGGTCATTTTGAAAGCTGCAACACCATTATGTTCAAAGGCTGACCATAATGCTTTAACTGTCTTTTAAGTGTCTGAAATGTAACCCATGGTAGTCATTTGCTTATTCTGGGCACGTGATGCCTTCTGAGTTGCGCGTAGGTGTTCACTGCCTTGCCACATCTCCAAAAAGTCATGAACCTTGGCCATCCGGTGCAGCTTGCTTTCCTCAGCGTCTTTCTTGATTTCAGAATCGTTACCAGATATTGATGAATCTATTTGTGATGTATCACCAGCCAAAAGACCAAGATTACTTCTCGCAAACTGCCAAACAACCACTTTTTCTTGAAGTGTTTCACCTGTAGTTTTTGACTGCCTCCACCCTATGACATCTCGGCCAAGTGAAAAGCTGGCTTCCACTCCAACCCTGTGTGGCATGATTGAGAAGATGTCCCGTGCTATATTGGCAAGATCGGTATACTTCGTGTTCATCTTGTTTTGCTGTCGCCACCAGTCGGTTAAGTCGGGTATCCAGAAAGCCCTGCTAATCTCGGTGGGGTCGGAATGATAATCATTAAGATTGGAATTAATTTGTCCCCAATTTTTGGGTATCTCGGGTGGTGAATTCAAATGATGTATAGTGGCCGTGAAAAAACGTGCTGCGCGATCGCTACGCCCGGGAGTACATTCCGCCGTTTTTGCAGGTGTAAAATACATATCATCACTGGACAAATCATATGGATCATAAGTCGATTGACCTGGCCCAGACACCGCAACGGAGGCGAATAAGTTATGATTCGGTACTGGTTGAGGCTTTCCGGTGGTCTTAGATTGATTTTTGGTGCAGTATTTGTGCTCCACATATTATATGAATGCATCCTTGTACTGGGCAGTGAAGGAACCCTCATCCTCAGGATGAACATCCATAGCCTTGTCCCACTTCCGAAATGATCGCAACTGCCGAAAAGGATGGAGGATTTGTGCTGCAATGAGGAGCATGCCTGTCTCTGGTGTTACTTCGGAGCAATATTTGGACAGCTTTTGGCATGCAAACTTCAAAGCAAAGCATAGATCCTCTTTCCACTGAGTTTTCTTCTTTGCCAAAGCACGCATTACGCCATCTAAATGATCGAATATATCATTGTATATCATGATGACATGGTGTAAGGTGACTCTACGCCGTTTCGACATCCCCAGTGTCCAGTAACGAAATGGTCTCAGCACCTCGATTACGTATTTCAAAATAATCCATTCCTCTTCTGTTGAAAATAAAGGCCGGTGATCACAGTAATTAGGATTGTTAAGCCACTCGCGTGTAAACTCTCGCAATCTGTACACCCGCTCTAGTAATTCCAGAGTTGAATTTCACCATGTTTTTACATCCATGGTAGGCAGTACTTCAATTCTGACTTTGGATTTATGGCAGTTGAGAAACTCATTACGTCTGCCAGGAGTCAGAGTAATCAATACCGCAAGCATTCTCTGCTATTACAAAAGTCAGTATTCAGAATCGATGTGTAGATAACTTGCAGCAACTACCTTTTCAATTATCTTAGCTAATCCAGTCGTCATGGCTGCTATCTTAGCGATTCTTGCATTTCCAGACTTCTGCAGCTTTTGGCTTTTAGTTGATCCCACGCGCTCATTTTCTCCAAATTGCTCGTCACGCTCATTTACTTCCCATGACTTCGTTCGCCCTTTCACCCCCAGACTACTCATAAATGCCTATTAGGAAAGCTGAATGACATGCGCCGTGCTTGGTATATGGTTTTGTAATGCCGACCATTCAATTCCAGAGGTTTCGAGTGTCGACAGTAGCTCCTGAGTCATTGAATAATTTGATGAGCCGTTATCAGTGGTTATACTGAGCAATTGACCGTCTGTAAGGCCGAAACGCTCAAGTACCTCCTTCAAATGCCCGGCCTGTTGCTCAACTGTGTGTTTGCCTTTTATCTATAGTTGTTTGTCAGCGGTACAAAATATCCAAACCAAGTGGCCACAAACCTCATCGAATGCAAGCTGTACTTCTCGAAGGCACCTGTTGAGATCTATATAATAGCCAATGACCAACACAATCGCCAATTTATTGGTTGATGTCCATCCATCTAACGCTACACTGACTTTATTTTTTGTTGGCAACTGCTTTTTGATTGCATCAATTGTGAGGAAGTATTCTCTTCGGCAAATATTACTGAGAGTACTGGCAGAGGGAAGGATCAAATCGCATTGTAATGCATTTAACGTTCGTCATAACTCCAGGTTCGTTACAGCGTTCCACGGAATGTGACCAGAAACAAATCCTAGCATCAAATAGCGGTTCCAGGTTTCTTGGTTGAATTCAAGAGTTGTAAAGTCATTATCTGCCAGTTTTGTACGTTCTATCTGTTAAAATTGTCAGTATGGTCAGGGATTTCAATCAGCCTGTGTTTGATGGGAACTACTTGCCACCATAACACCCTGACTGCCTTTCTTCTTCAGTACAGCTAAAGCTTGCTCATCACCAGCTGTATCTGTCAATAAGAAACGTCTGATTCTGTTAACTCATTCAGCTCTGCTTTGTTTGTCTTTCATTGGAGGTGTTTCGCCATAGTACTTGTTCTATTCTCCGATGGATGTACCAGACTGTGTGACACACCATACAAATGACGCCTGGGCAGCCATTTTCGGTTTTTGCGCAATGTTTGTAGAATTGCCATGCCGCTGCATGCTGGGAGCCACTCCACACAATTGCAGTCTTTGTTTCCACATTAATGGAGGTCCACCATTTATCGAACACCATTTGCAATATTTCATCAGTCAAATCTCGTATTAACACACGTTCTTCCTTTGTGGAGCACATTATTTCGAGGAGGATGTATCAATTCACTATTCAGCAGCCATTGAAGAAGAGTTTGAAGGGAATATTAAAGGCAATATGAAGGACTTCAAACTGTACTGCCGTCAAAAATATTTATTTATGCATAGATTTCTGGATGTCTTATAGACCTGCTTCCACAGACCGTTGTAGGAAGAAATAATGGACTGTATGTTAGTAATAATCATTTGTAAATAAAGCAGTCAAAACTACAATTCAACTAGTGCAGCCGAAAAAACTCCACGCACTAGAGAGTTGTGTGAAGAAAATCGTTGATGCTCTGTCGATGCTCACTATTACTCCTGCAGCCTACATGTCTTGCCGCACAAGTGCTCTCTATTTGGTTGTAAAATCGGGCTTTCATGCTTATTTGACAAGAATATACCTCGCGATACAGATAAATCGTGATTAATTCGTTCAATTCAGTGGCACTCGAATGAATCACTTACAACTATTTTTAGATCGAGGCTGACAATACTCCGATAACACTAATGCAATGCATCTGTTCCCCCGTGCTCAAAATTGTGTGACCAAAATCGTTGACGCTGCGTTGACACTCACTTTTAGTCCTGCAGTCTATATGTCATATTGTGCAAAAACAATAGGTATGATTGTAATGGCAGACTTTCACACATATTCAATAAGAATATGCCATGCAATACGATTAATCGTGATTTAATGTCTCCAAGCTCGGTTACAAGGTTGCTCGAGTGCATCAGTAAAAATGATTTACCGAAAAGACAGTCAAAACTGCAATTAACTAATAGAGCTTACAAAACTTCACATGCTAGAGATGTTGTGCGACCAAAAATCGTTGACGCTCCATTGACGCTCACTTTACTCTGCAGCGTACATGTCATATCGCTGGATTGCACTTTATATGATTGTAAAGGCCGGCTTTCATGCTTATTCGACAGGATTATTTCTCGCGATACAGATAACTCGTGATTTAATTCCTTCCATTCTGACTTACTCGGTAAATTCATACCACTGCTTTATCGACAAGGAGCCAATTCTCTGATAACACTAATACACTGCATCTATTCCTCCCGTGCCCAATATGTGTGACCAAAATCGTTGAGCTCCGTTGACGCTCATTTTATTCTGCAGCCACGTGTCTTGTCACACATTGCACTGTCTTTGATCGTAAAAGTTGGCTTTCTGCAATTTGCAGAATATACCTCCGATACAATAACTCGTGATTTAATTTTCCATTTGGACGTTACTGGATAAATTCACGCCACTGCTTTTCATAAAGGCAGCCAATACTCTGATAACACTAATGCACTGCATCTGTTCCCTCCCATGCCCAATATTGTGTGACCAAAAATCGTTGACGCTCCGTTGAGCTCACTTTTACTCGTGCAGCCTACGTGTCTTGTCACCATTACACTCTTTTGATCGTAAAAGTTGGCTTCCTGCATATTTGGCAAGAATGCACCTCGCGATACAGATAACTCGTGATTTAATTCTTCCATTAGACGTTAATCGGATAAATTGCATCCACTGTTTGTCGATAAAGGCAGCCAATTCTCTGATAACACTAATGCACTGCATCTATTCCCTCCCTTGCCCAATATTGTGTGACCAAAAATGTTGACGCTCCGTTGCGCTCACTTTTACTTGCAGCCTACATGTCTTGTCGCACCATTGCACTCTATTTGATTGCAAAAGCTGACTTTTGTGCTTATTTGACAAGATTGTATCTCGCGATACAGATAAATCGTGATTTAATTGGTTCAATTCAGTGGCTACTTGATGAATCGGTTACAACTGATATCTCGATAATGATATTGTTATCTATTTATTAGCAGTTATAATACCTGTTTCAATATGACTATATTCTATGCATAATGGTACTAGTATTTGACATTTGATGGACAGTTTGCCTAGCTGTTGAAATATATTTGGTAGTATTATCTCGCTTTCGACCGGCTTTGCGCGGCATAATGGTAATGACGTGAGTGTGTATTATAAATAGCCCACTTTCGTCATTCAGCTGGTTGTGCCAAATATTCATGGTCATCCATGAGGTCTTTGTGAGATCGCCATCATGTGTACAGGGCCTGAGCGGCAGCTTATGCAGTTGGAGTTTCATTTAAATCATTGATAACAGCTGTCTTCTAAATTGGTTCATCTTGTGATCAGACCGCAACTAGTGAGACAAATATAACAACAATGATGTAAAATTCAGGTGGCATATTATGTATCAATTAAGTTTTTACTCTCATACTTAAAATAATTATTCTCAATATAAGCAAGCTGATAGGCGGTGTATCTCGCATATCTGGCGTGGTCAAAGTTTTATATCCGGTTCTATCCCTGCACATGCACAGACAATTTTTCAGGTGTCACAGAAATAATAAAAACTAACAAATACAAAAATAGGACTAAAACCGCATTTAGGATTAAAAACTGGCGAAAATAGCATTATGACAATCCATGACTATATGATGATCTATGCTTACAGGCCATCATGCTCTGTACCCATGTGTTCAGACATCAGTATAACAATTAGTGGGGACAAGGCATACAAGGGAAGATTTCGTACTGATTCAACTGTTTCGACTGGCATGAATTCAACAGGCTTTCCAATTCCTGATAGCAAATGACTAGTTCCCGGAGGAGATGGTGGTTGGGCCATAGATGAAGTGGCAGGATTGACATTGTGTTTGGAGTTAACACCGCCGGAACCTTCAATTCAGCAGTGCCGTACTTCTGTCCCGCTCGCGATAGTAATCTTCTGCATCTGCCATCGCGGAGTTGTCAATTCCTCGAGCTTCATTCGATTCGTGCAAAGGTGTTCAGCCGTTCCTGCACTGATTTGTTGATGTTCTAACCACCCAATCAGGTTGGTCGTCATCACTCAGCTCTGCATACTCGTTGTCCTCCCCATCTTCTTCCTCATCTTCATCATCTTCCTCGTCTGAAGTTGCAACATCATCTACACTATCTCCAATTGACTCCAACATCTCTTCAAATGTCATTTTAGTTGTATCAGCCACCGCTCTTGTCAACATAGTATCTTGCTCTCTCTCTACCGCTGCTTCCGCTTCCGCAACCCTCTTTCTTGCTGCTGCTGTTTCACTCTCCACAAATTCTCAATCCACTGCTCTTTGCTTCCTTGCTCACAAAGTTTGATTCAGGTCTGCGCTCCGCTGCGTGCTGTTTTTTGGAACAGAACTACTCAAAGCGCCAAGTGCTCGACCCGTTCTACCTCGACACCAGTCTTGCCTTGGTTTGTTGATGACGTCGTTTTGTATCGCGTATTGTTGATTTGCCGTATTTGCCATCCGGGAGTCTCAAAAAATTTCTTTTGGTGTGTAGACCATATTCGTTGCTCTTTCATGTAGTTCGTGTGGACTTTGTTTTTGGAGATGATCGCAGTTGGACGGTGGGGGAACGGTGGGTCTTTATGGTTGTAGGTTCGATCTAGTTTGACAGCTAAAATAATAATACCAGCAGGTGCTAAATTTGTAATGATTTTATACTATGTTCAATCCAAGGCAACATCCGTTCAACCTCAAGGCAACATCCGTTCAACATAACCGCAGAAACTGATTCACATGACATCACTTCAGTTTTAACAGCTATTACACTGATCATACAACAATCGGCAGCTGTGACAAAAACATTATATTGACGGCCGTTCATTTTTATTTATTATTACCAACATTATGAGGGTATGTATAAGGCCAACATCCTTGCAAATCTGCCGCCATACAGCAGGGTCTATGGTGAAATTCTATAATACTAGAATGTATATAATGACCGCTCAAAATGTGATTTGACATGAATTTCGCCGAATTTCTTATATATTGTTCAGTTCTCCCTCTTCTCCACACTCAAATTCTTCTCACTTCACATATAATATCCTCAAGTAATGGCTGAACCACAACAACCTGCTTCTAGCAGTATAGCCAGGAGTGAATCCACATGCACGCCCGCCTCTACTGGGAATACATCAATTAATCAAACATTGCTCCAATGACATCCACAGAATCCTCACCGAATAGCGGCCGGATATTGCAACGAGAAATATGCATAAGTATGAAAAGTTGAAAATTGTACGCAAACTGGTGCCAAGAAAAACCGGGAAAACCATGCAATGGGATGAGAGTTATATAATCTACAAGAACGACAGTCAATTGAATCAAATTCAATTAGCTGCCATTCGTTCAGAATTACGTGAGCAGTTCAACCAGAGCCGCAAAGGCAACCCTCCGTGGTCTACCAAGGC